>JALBCR010004475.1:0-35000 GCA_030710515.1 Abscondita cerata | reverse complement strand
AAAATTAAAACTCTTCTTTAAAAAAATCCCAAAAAATTTTTTTTGTAAATGTGTGAGAAATATAAAAAATTTTAATTCCTTCCTTCAATTTTTTTTTATATTAAAAAACTCCTTTATATAACACCAAAAAAAAAAAAACCTCCAAAACATAAAAAAATTTTTTTAAAAATTTTTTTTAATTTTTTCCCCTTTTTTTGAGCCCAAAAAAAAAATAGCAACACACCCCCCATAATCTTAAACCGCCACTGACAACATTCCGCAGTTGCGGTATCACTCTTTAGTATTCCATTTTTTTTTGAAGTTTAAAATCATTTTAGTTTAGAAAAATATATTTTAGTTACGAAGTTTTAGGTTGCGTGTATTCAAATACAAAACAACGTTGGGGGTGTTCGTGAAACAAGCTGGGGATTCACCCTGTGATTTGTACTAACAATTTAAATAAAATGAAATAAGCACAACACGACATCTAAGGAAGTCAACAATTCAATATTTTCCAACTTTTTATAAAATATGTAAAATCGAAGCCCATACACATAAAAGACTTTCGCCAGTTGTAAAAGTTTTTAAATTGCATGGTACTTTTAAAAAAGTGTATTTAATTCAAATACTGAATATTGACGGCGAAATAGGTCGTCTACATCGTGACGTCAATTTTCGTATAAATAATATAATTGGGGTTGTTTGATTTGAATGCGATTGTTTTTCAAGTAATATAAATTAGTGGTGTTTGCCACTTTTACATACAAACCACCATTTATATTTTATTTATACGAGTATTGACGTCACGATCAATGGAAATGCGTTTAAGAATGATTTTAAAAGATAGTGTTTTGGATATTTTCAAAATGAAAATATTTAATACTGAGCACATTATATTTTTTTTGGTACTGGGTTTTCCCATTTTCTTACACCTAATTGCAACATTTTTAAATTGCTCTGCTTGCAACTCTAGCAGAATTAAATAATGGTCTTTACTTAAAATTATACAGAAATCGCCGTGCAGACATCTTAGTTATACTAGTAATTTATGACTTTGCATGACATCAAACTTTTAGTTAATAAGTATAGATCGATAAAATGAAAACGAAATCACAGAAACAAATGATGTTGATAAGATATAAATTTTTATTGAAGATGGCATGTAAACATGACAAAAATTCGTACCAACTTAAAACGTCACTTTTAAGGTTATGAAGGAGTTTGTCCCACTGTAAATGTACAAGAAAGAGGGAAAATTATAACTCTTCTAACGAATACGAGATCAAAAATTATTTTTTTCTGTTTTTATTATAAATATTTAAACGTCATTAGACGGTACGCATTTTAGTATAAAAACATTTGTGCTGGGCGTCGCATACTTTTTATAAATGTAATTTCGCTTTATTCTTTGTGTTCTATCCTTGATTTAAACACAAAGAGAATTCAAACATCAATCGGGTATTACTTATTTAATCTTTAATATTAAGAAGCGAACGACCGACGAATTTAAATTACAATAAATGGAAGTATGCTTTTAAAACAAAAAATTGATTATTACAACGAAATCGGATGAAATTGCTTGCTCGCTTTTAGCAAAATTCAATAAAATTTACTTCCGTATGACGGAGCTCTGATGATTTTTAAGAGTTTCTAAATTGTAATTATGAACTACACTCGCTCTCTTCTATCACCACCACTACCAACGTCACTCACATAATAAGATTCTTGATCCTCCCTTGAGGCGTTATAAACTTTGTAAATTGTCGAGCCCTCTCTACCACTCAAGTCTAGAACTTAAGGGTGTTTTTAACGATAGTGCTTGTTTCTACTTTGGCATATCCCCTTATCATCTGTGCTGACCTTTATAATACTTTTTCAAGTTTAATGTCGACGCCAAAGTTGCGTAGAATCGGTACAATGTAACACTTTCACAATATTGTAAAATCGTTATGACTACGAGTTAAATTGGTTTTGTGGTTTAAGGTACTTATAAGTTTAACGAATGGCCAAGGATTTACCACACTAGTTTATTACGTTAGATTAAAGCATAAACTCTTGCATTACAACTTGAGAACCCACTCTTTTTACAGTATATTACCCACTCCTAACGCTCGAGTTCGTGTTTATTATAAAATATATAGACGTTCTAATATTTATACGATCATAATTGTTTTATAATGATCATAATTCCTAATTGCCCTTAAAATGACCATTTAATTTGACTTAGCTCTTTCTGCTTCCTATATATCACTATTCATCTTCATTCTGTATTCAGTTTTAATAATTTTTCTTGTTCTCGTACTAGCTTAACCATTTTCGTCGGTTTGATATTTCAGAAGATGGCCTCTTGAGACAAGACAAAGTCCTTAAATTTATGACTTCGCTTTTTACATTTTAGCGCTTGACACTTTCTGTGTCTGTTTAAATAACTTCCGTGTAACAAGAGCAGTCAATGATAAATCCAGTCTTTCCAGGTGCCCTCATCTTGATAACTCGAACTCTTTCAATCAGTGGCGGCTCGTGGTCAATCATACTGGGAGGTCGAAAATTAATTTAAAAAATAGATATACTTAAAAAAATACAAATAACTCAAACGCACCCCAAAATTTTATACAATCTACAATTTTGTTCAAAATATAGCGATTTTTCGAAACATTCTCATTAAAATCTCTAAGGGATTTTCTGTAAGCATTGTCTAGCTGTGTACGAATATCAACATTTCCTACGGTTGCAAAATTTACCGAGCATTTCATGTGTTCTGCAGACGAAGCATGTTTTTTTATTTCCTCTTTAAATGTTTTAAATCTCTTACACCGGATTTGCACTATAGCGAGTCTGACGAGTCTTTAGAAAATAATAAACAAACAAAACAGTAAAATACATTTGATACTTCACAACCACATATCCAGTTAGCTAAATCGTACATTACCTTGCGAAAGTTTCGATGAACATCTTTATTTTTGTCTTTGCTAGTCTGTCGTAAACTTAGTTCTGGCAAAGGACGACCATTTGCCTTGAACTCAACTAATTTTGTAAAATTAAGTTTGTTAGCACTTTTAGTTGTTTAATTTTCTGCACTACCGACATTTTCTATTATAGCGCATGCACACGCGAATCAAAAATAGTATTTTTACAAAACAACACAACAACAGTAAAACATATCAATATAAATTCTTAAACTGATTTAAAACACGCGAAAATCGAATCAAAATCGAGCGTAGTTGTACACACTATACGAAGTCAACGTAAACTGCGGGATCCGGCTCATGACCCAAAGTTGATTATTGTTTCGACGTTCGCGTTTATTCGGGCGCTGCACGTTTTTCGAGTTTTTCCGCGTAGATCTAATTCAATGAGGACAATTCGCACCGCCAGCCCAAGGTTGAAGAGGATGAATTACGAACGACGGCCGATAAATTTTAAGTTATTGTACTTGCGACTTAATTACCTATTTTAATAAAACACGTAATAATGAATATTTTTTTATATATTGTTAAATTTTTGGAGGTCATTGACCAAATGACCATATGGACAAGCCGCCACTGCGTTTCAATTAATGTAGTTGGCGGGACGATTGATTCCCTGAATGACTTTAACTCAAACTATCCTTCTTGAGGCAAGGTAGACGTAATTCTGCTTCTGAGAAGACGTTAGGAATTCTACCCGGCACACATAGGGGTCTCCAAGTTTTTTATATAATGAGACTTACCGAGATCAGATGCAAAACAAACGGACATATTTTCCTTTGATTCAACATGTGAATAGTAAAATCTACTTTATGTTTATTTAAAGTTGTATAATTATGTATTATCTAATTGATTGATTTCTAATTGATACAGCAAATAAAAAAATTTTATTTGTTGTATCAATTTCATCACAACGGTTAGAAAATAAAATCTAATATAAATGTTAAATATGCAGATACGTGATCGCAGTTTTAAACATGAAATTAACTAACATTGAGTAATTAGATTTAGATCCAAATTTACAGTGGGGAACATAAAATAGTAATTAATTTTTATTGAAATGAATAAAGTTTGTGAAGTAACGTTAGGGAAGATATTGTTTAATATTATTAATATATTAAGGCATTAAATAATGAAAGCAGGTACAAAATTCCAGTTGTTAGAAAATGCGGGCTTTAAGAGGGTGATTTTTTTCTTGCTATCGTATTCACAAGTGATACCTCAAATTCCAGCTCTTTTGATTCACAGGAAGATATAACTAGCAGGAAAACTGTTTCTTGATTAATTCTTAAATCATCTATGGTTCTCAAAAACTTGCATGAGATAACGGATATGTACGAAAAGACAAAGAAGAGAAGACCCTAAATTAAAGTAAACACCATTAGGTAATTACTATTTAATTAATTAATTAATTAATAAATATTCTTATCAAAATAGTTTTTGGGCTTTAGATAAAGATAATGAGATACATGGAAGTCAACTGCACATTAGTTTTCGTGCTGGTAACAAAGAATGACTTTCCGGTCGTTAATCTGTGCCTGCGCAGACGCAAAATGTCTACGTGTTACATTCCACGGCGTAAGATAAATATAAAAGTATGTACCGAGTGAACTAAAATTAAATATTTAGTTTAGACAATAAATTATGAACATTTAAATTTATTTAATGTTATCGGAAAGATTAATAAAAGTAACAACTGTTCTTAATTTCATGAAATCTCCTGGTTTATTCATATAATTTTTTTAGTTTATCCACACTCTTCTGGGGCCTCTTTTTGGGAGATTTAGGTGTTTATCATTAAAACTCCATGTACACTCATGAAATTTAAAACTTGGACACCACAATTTCTGTAAACAAAAGTTTGCACATTGTGAAGCGGGCTTAAGGGTATCATTTACAATTCTAACAGCAGGTAGTCTCAGCAGGGGTTATCTTATAGAAGGACTGTAGAATGAATCATTACACTAAGCACGTTTTAGAAAATAGATAATTTACGTTGCTTACTTAATTTTTTCTTTAAAGAATATATTTGAAGGTATCGCTAATTAAACACCATAGCTCGATTAATTATCGAATCAAAATTTTGTTTAGGAAATGTGTACAAAATAAAAACTAAGGCAATTTTTATTGTCAACGTATATATTTAGTTTTTTGACAAGAATTTATTACATAATTATAATTAAGATACCAAGTTATAGTTTAAAATTAAATTAAAACGTTTTTTTTAAATAAGGGTATTACTATATAAATAAATATAAGAAATCAATAATGGGTAATTTCATGAGTGTACTTTATGTAAATGTTGACGTTTTAGTCAGATCACGGCTTACCTTTATGAAATCTATAAAGAGCTGGAACCCAACGATACTTAAATGTCAACAATAACTATAATCATCAACAAATTAGTTTGAAGTAATTAAAGTAAAAAACTAATTATCTATGTTTGACAATGTGTTGTGCGGTGTTAATTGCTGCAGTATCCTTTACCTTAGATCTAATCTAAGTTAATGGTCAGAAACTAATTATTCTGATACCTTGAAAAAGGCCATAGGTACTTCTTGGCCGAAACGTTGGTGGAACGAGTATCGAGTTTCATTGGGCTACTGTTCATAACTTCTTACAAAGGCCCACTACGTGGACATCAACCTGGTGTTGTACTTTTCTTTTGTATTACAATGATGGTCTGATCTTGATTCTATTAAGTTATCTCCCCCACAAAAAAAATTTAAATTTCATTATGTAAAAAGTTAAGTGCCAATTAGCTTCCATAATTTCCTAGTGCCTTTTGCAATGTTTTTGCCACAAATTTTCAAAATTTAATGGGGGGGGGGCTTAATATTAATTTAGACTAATTAGGTGCTCCAAGATCTAAAATATTGTTATTCTTAACTAAATGTTCGTGTTATATAATTTAATTAATTAGTTAGATATGAAAATTTCTGGAGTTATTCTACGTCTAGTGCAAAAGTATTATTGTAAAAGTTTCAGTACTTTGATAACTTTTAGCTTTAGATCTGCCGGTAGTGAGTTGTCTTTGATTTTGTATACTACACGTATCTAAGGCGACAATCTGTTTTCATTGAATTCTTATATGTTTGGAGACTATATGTGCCCCATGTACATACATCAATGAATACGCCCAGTGTAAACCTATTTATATTTTCGTATAACTTTGTAATGATAATGTTATACGTTTTTACTTGTTTCTCAGTATTCTGTCAGTGTAGCCCTTACTATGTTATAATTCAAACACATTTAAAATTATACTTATTGTTCGTGGCGCTTTACAACAAATGCATTGTTGATTCATATCCGAATCATGCGAGCATACAACATCGCAATTATGCAGGACTGCCAACCTTTATTTAAATAATATCCATCATCTTTTCATTATATAGAGGTTCTTTTAAAATGTTCATAACGATTACGAATTATTCTTGGTCACTTTAGCAGTTAGTGTTGGGAAACCATAAAAAACTTTTTTGTAATAAATACTTAAATAAAAAAATACAACCAGCCCTTGATTATACAACACCATATTTGTGTAACTTCAAATTATTTTTATTTTGTTGTTCGGTGTATTTTAGTTTTCGTGTTTAATTATATCTAATGCATTAATAATCATTATAATCGTTAACCATTCCCATCTTCAAAGAGCTTTTCAAATACCGTCTATCTTTTATACAGTTCCTGCCGCTTTACCGTTTGCATACCTTGAAGCGAAACGGTGCATTTACATTCCATTATGTGAACAACGTTGGGTGCCAATAATTTGGCACCTGACAACTAACCGTTTTTATATTAGGTTCAATTGTAACTCGTTACGCTTAAATTGCTCATATACTATTACGTAAACTCGATTTACTCTTAAAATAATACATTTTATTTTATTACAGACTGAGCTGTCACAAAATCTTCAACAACTTTCCGAACGTGCAAAGTCAACAACTGAATTCATTCAACGTTTAAAAGGAATGAGCGATAAAGTTAACGTAAGTATCTTATAACTAGCAGTAATTTAGATTTAACAATTAAATCCTTTTGTGGAACATTTAGGATAATTGTTTGGAATTTGAATCGATTGTATCTGCTCAATGCGACGCGCTAATCGAGTCCATACATCAAAGAAGAGCCCAGCTGTTAGAATGCATTAGACAAGATAAAGATTTGAGAGTTAGGGCGTTAAAAGATCAAGTTACAACATGCACCTCGCGTTTACAACATACAACTGCTCTCCTCCAATTTTGTATAGAAGCTCTGAAAGAAACTGACAGCATGTCATTCCTTCAAGTTCGTAAATTTAATTTACTTAACAATGAAAATTATTTGTTTAACATCGTTTTAGGTTGGTTCTATGTTGATAAACCGAGTTGCCACAACGGACTTGTCCTGGCATAAGGAATGGTCTGCCCCTAGAGTATCGCCCCATTTTGATCTAACTTTTAGACGACAAATCCGTTTTAAGAGCGATTGAGCAATTGAATTTCATTCAAATGAAGCGTAAGTAAATTAAAAAATTTGCAAAATATTCAAGATAAAGTTGCATTAAACCATGATATTAACATTTTGATTAAAATATTCTTCTTTCGGAATAAATTTTAAAACGAAATATATGCATTAGCTTACAAAGATGGGGAGGAAAGAGTGCCTGCAGGTAACTTGTCGAAGCGTATTTTTATTATATGATTTAACAGCATGTTCCCTAATTTTTATTCAATTTGCATGTCTATTATCATTTAAAAAGCATGTCATCATTTTCTTATTGTAAGTAAATTACAGCACCGAACGCTCCGACTATAATTCCCGAAGAATGCAGTGCTGAAAACAACTCGGTTACCATTGCTTGGCAAACACCACCCCACAGCCACGTCGAAGGGTACGTTTTAGAATTGGACGATGGAAACGGGGGCGATTTTAGGGTAAGTGTTGCACAATCTGTATCGTCACCGTGTACTTTTTTTACGAAAGTCTAAATTTGTACAACTGCTGACGACACTTATTAGAACGTTTTCAAAGTTTAATCGCATTTAACAAGACTAAAACTAGTCTTAATGTCGACCTCTTGAAAAGTTGTCACATAAGGTTTTATTTGTTGAAAGTAATTTCGAACTCGTTTTTCTTTTGTTTTAAATGTTGCTTTATTTAAAAGCGACTTCTTTATTCAATTAAAAAAATTAATTGTGACAAATAGGTACAGTTAAAATCATTTAAGCTTGCGTATGTACCACATTATATTAATTTTGTTACAATGCTTTTATTCATGTGTACTAGAAAAAAAACAGACATAACTGCATTTAGCTTTATTTCTGTTTTCAAAAATAGTACATATTATGGGTTTAATATCTACATAATTCATTGAACTGATAAATAAAATGAGCGAGATCTGTTTAAATGTATAATAATTACTTGTTATCGGTAATGTAGAAACCTCCATAAAAGAACATATTAACGACGACATACGTTTATAAAAATTAATTCAGGCAGTTATATGATTTTAACTATAGTCGAAATATATTTCTCAAGATACAGTTGACAGAAGCAAACATGCGACTTGGTGGGCGGGTACAATGTCGCTGTGCTCTAAGTTAGTAAAACAAGAAACAAATAAGAAGAAAACGAACGAAATAACAAGCTCATGAGCAGCGAAAACAACAACAAACAAACGTTCGTCGGCGAGTATACCGCTACGGCAATTTGTATTGTGATTGGTGGATTGCATTCCCACTATCAATTTTTAAATTTAGTTGGCATATTTTCCGGGTCCGATGTTTGCTTCTGTGCGCTGTAATTTTGATAACAGGATTGAAACTTTGATATAGGATTGAAACTTTGATATAGTGTTACGTTACTGTTGTTACTTTCACAATCGTGAATGAAAGCTTTTTGCGAGTTCGACGATTATGTCATTCGAGTATGTACAAAAGCATTTTGCAGTCAAGAATCAAACATTTTTTCCCAAAAGTATGGTCCAAAATTAGAAAAAAATGTAACAGAAAAGTTTGAGTTAAGATTAATCAATGTGACTTAATGTCACATTAATTAAACTATTTAGGACATTAAAACACCACTTTATCGACAGATGTGTAAGCAGTTGCAAAAGTTGATTTGTTTGTTATCGCCAAATAAGCGTCGGCATAAAAAACAATCTCCGATCGCCTACGTAAATTCGCAAGAGATTGTATAATTTGAAACAAACACAGAGAATCACTCGACAGCTTTTTCGCCTTTTGGGACTCTTCATTTTCTTTTCCGTATAATCTCACCCAAAGAACAATAAGTCTACGTCGTTACAAGTTAACACAGTCATCACAAAAACGATGACACCAAACAACCCATTAAAGTACTTACAGACTTTATCCGGTAGCTTACCCAAAAGTTTCAGACAAAGGTTCATGAACTAGATTTCATTTACTTTCTAACAAGAACTCGGCAATGGTTGAGGGTACAGTTCGTCACCCAAACCGTAATAAAATATGTAGTTATTGTAAATATTTAAATCATTTTGTAAATGTTTGCCGTAAAAAAAATTTCATTCAAAATTCAAATAGTTACTAAGAAGAAACAAAAAAAGAAGAAGAATTTGAAATTGGGTTTGATTCCTCCAGTTTAATTTAAAGTTATTCCTTTTTTTAAGGATCTTAGTTGGATGGAGGTGAAAATAAAACTTCCTTTATAGATATTGCCGACGTTTCGCCCTAAAGAATGGGACTTTATCATGGTAAACTATTTTTTTTTGAAATAACGACTAAAAAGATAGTTTAGCCCTGATTAGTTTGTCGGCAATAATTGCAGTTTTATTTTCACCTCCACTCCAGGAAGAATTAAAAAGTATTTGATTGCTGAAGTTCCAAATAATAAGAAAGTATCAATCGTACCAATCCTCAACATTATTAAGAGGTTTGATTGCAGTGATTGGAACCACGTACGTATGTCAGTTAGAGTTTAGCTTTCTAACAGGTCGGTCGGACGAGAGTCTCGTAATATTATGCATTTTTGTGTGTTTCATTAAATAATAAACATAACTTGTTTTATACCTCTCTAATTGAAACAAGAATTTTCTGTCGTATTTGATGATTTTAGGTTCCATGCAATGGAAGCTGAACCTATTAAAATTTAACTTGTGAAGGTGCAATACTATCTAAAGATGTTGTGGTCCGCCCCAATTTGTGTTCCAAAAGAAGTAATAACTAGAATTCCTCCTCAAAACATTGTCATCTTAGATGCGCTTCACGGATATTGGCAAACGTGGCGGAGATGACGTCGTCAGATGACTTTCGATGGTATTATTACTGAATTATCCAGTCCACCTGTTCTAACATACTTTCAACCTGGTAAACTATTCGGTTCGAAACAAATACAGCTCAATCAAAAGAGCTTGCTCGTCCTAATTTGGTCTATTAAGAAATGCCTTTTATTCTTTTTTGGGAACTCCTTTCACAATGTTAATAATTTCTAATATCAACTCGAAAACTATAAATGAGATAGAATATTCTTACGTTAAACTCACCACAGAAGTATTTTGGTGTGGAATAATCAATGATGTTAAAAATATTCTTAAATCTTGGGATATTAAATAAAGAATCATTACTTTAAGATCCTTTACTTTCATATCCCTTTCAACATGTAGGTCTGTGTATAGGTATTTGGTTATGTTAGACGGCAAGCTCGTTCTAGTGTAATAATCTCTCACTTAAAAAAATGGAGATTGATTATGGAATTCCCAAAACCAATTTCTGGTAATGGACTGATTTTTCAACACTGCAATGAGAAAAATCTTCAAAAAGACTTTTTCTGTTTACCACTTAGTCACTATAGAAATTGTTTTAGTTAGTAATAGATTTTTTTGCTCCCTCAAAGCGCTCTTTGGTAGTTAAATTATATACTTTTTTGAACTTCTTCCGCACCGCGGTGTTTTTAGTTTCCGAAAGAATTGGGAAATTTTTGATAGGTTGGTATTACTTGCCAACACAAAGCAAATTGTCAAGCCAACGACGGGACTCTCTGCGGTCGTGCGGCAAACAAAGTGCTCATGCGGAAAATTAATCTTCCCGAACTCGTTAGGTAAATAACTATTTTGATACACTTGCTTAACTACTAAACATAAATTTTTAGAGATTAAAGATTTCCTTTAATAATTTTAAAATGTTCTTTTGTCCAAATATGTCACTATTATAATCACTAAAGAACTTTTATACCATTTAAGAAATATACAATAATTGTTTCGACTTTGATTTATTATGTCAAGTTAAACATATGACGGAGGAAACTATATTAGTTAATTTACTTCTTCGATAATTAGTGGACGTAGTTCCATAGAGCAAGATGCTACCAAATAAAACTCTGGATCAATATAACAGACAAATTTATATCAACGCATGTAGATTCACAAATAGCGACACGATTAATTCTAACAATTACTTCACAGACACATAATATAATGTAGCGTTTAGAATAAATGGCGGGATACTGTCTCCGCCCTGGATTTAAATGGAATTATGAAATTAATTTCTTATGATTGGAAAAAATGTATTATTTATTGACGTACGTTTTTCTGTCTATCAAAAAAAAATACCGAGGTTGCATAGTAACAATATTGAAATGCCGAAGCGTTCGAAATGTGTTCCGAACAATAATGACTAAAAAATTTCCACTTAGGGACTACAACAAAAATTTAATCACTCTTCTTCTTGGAATTCCGCTCCTATCGGAGATTGGAAATCATCACCACTACTCGGACCTTATCAATCGCGCGTCTGAAGAGTTCTGCGGACGTGCAACCAAACCACTCCCTCAAGTTGCGTAGCCAAGAGATTCTTCTTCTGCCAATCGTTCTCTTGCCTTTTATTTTGCCCTGAATAATTAGCTTAAGGATGTTATATCTATCTCCTCTCAGAACATGTCCTAGATATTCTAATTTTCTCCCTTTTATGGTGTTACTGATTTCTTTGGCTTTATTCATTCGTCGTAGTACTTCCTCATTTGAAACCTTGTCAACCCACGGTATTCTCAGCATCCTCCTATAGCACCACATTTCAAATGCCTCTATGTTCTTGTTGTTTTCTGACTTGAGTGTCCAAGCCTCCATTCCATACAATAGAATGGAGAATATATAGCATTTTAGTATTCTGGTTCTCAGTTCTAATGTTATATCTCGGCTGCAAAGTATTTTATTCATTTTTATGAAAGCACTGCGAGCTACTTCAATTCGACACTTGATTTCTTTTGTATGTTCTGTTGTTTCAGTTACCCATGTGCCAAGATATTTGTAGAAGGATACCCATTCCAGTTTGTTGTTATTAATATTTATAGACGGTCTATTGTGATTTGTGCTTGGGTTTTGAAGTTGTCATGACTTTGGTCTTTTTTAGGTTCATATCCAGGCCATATCTCTTGCAGGCAATGTTTGTTACCTCAACCAGATGTTGTAGGTCTTCCAGACTGTCGGCGAATATAATCGGTATCATCTGCGTATCGTAAGTTGTTAAGTCTTTCCCCGTTTATGACGATACCACCGGTTTCTTCTGACAGCGCTTCTTCAAAGATGCCCTCACTATATACATTGAATAAGAGAGGCGACAATACACAACCCTGTCTAACACCTCGACATATCTTGATCTCCTCACTCATATCTTCTCCGACTTTGACTCGTGCTGTTTGATGCCAGTAGAGATTGGATATTATTCTTATGTTCTTACTATCGATGTTTTTTCTTTTTAGTATCTCTAGGAGTTTTGTGTGCTGGACTCTATCAAATGCCTTTGGAAAGTTGTTAAAGCAGATGTACATATCATGATTTATATCTAGGCATCTTTGTCTAAGTACGTTTAGTCCGAAGAGCGCTTCTCTTGTTCCTAGGCCTTCCTAAAACCCATTTGAGTGTCACTGATGTCTTGTTCTAAATCCTTATGAATTCGGTTATGTATGATCTTTAAAAATATTTTTGATGTGTGGCTCATTAGGGCGATGATTCTGTGGTCCGAACATTCTTTGGCTTTATTTTTCTTTGGCAGTGTTACGAATGTTGAGGTTAGCCAATCGCTAGGAATTCTGCCCGTCTCATAAATGTTGTTAAATAGTTTCAGTAGAATATCTATGGAGTCCTTCCCTATGAGTTTTAGTAGTTCAGCAGGCACTTCGTCAGGTCCTGCTGCTTTTCCGGATTTACAGTTTTTAATTGCTTGTTCGAGTTCCTCTCTTAATATTTCTGGACCAGTATACTCCAGTTCTATCCGATTATCGTTAAAAAGTTCTTGTATATATTCGCTCCACCTTGCCAGTTTATCTATCGGTTCTACAATCAAGTCGCCGTTCTTGTTTACCAACACATCGGGTTGTCGTCTCTTTATTCTCCCAGTCATTTCCTTTACCTTCTTGTGCATATTGAAAAAATCGTATCTGTCTTGATAGGCTTCAACCTTTCGACATTCATCAAGTAGCCATTTTTCCTTGGCCTGTCTTATTTTACTTCTGATCTCATTGTTTATGGTCTTATAGATTTGCACATCTTTGCCCTTATATTGGCCTCGTATCACCATCAGGTCCAGTATCTCCTGTGTCATCCATTCTTTGTTCTTTCCTTTATGGATTTCAAATCTGTATTTCCTGCATCCTTCAGTACTTTTTTATGTTTTGCCATTGCTGGTCTATGGTGATATTATTGTCATCGTTGTGTCTTAGTTCGTTTAATTTTTCGTTTATGTTCTTCTCAACCTTTTGTACACTACGTTGTCCTTCAGTCTTCTAGGGTCTATACGTTCCTTAGTTGTTTTCCGAACGAGTTTTTTCAGTCTTACATGAATTACAGCTACCACCGGATTATGATCGGATGTTATGTCAGCTCCTGGATATGTTTTTACTGACTTGATAGTATTTCTGAATCTTCTACGGATCATAATGTAGTCGATCTGGTTTCTAATTATACCTGATTTTCCGTCTGATGGTGCTTTCCAAGTATAAAGCCGACGTGGAGGAAGCTGATAGAGGGTATTGGTTATTATCATATCCTCCCTTTGACAGAACTCGATCAATCTGTATCCTCGCTCATTGCGAAGACCTAGTCCGAACTTGCCGGTAACATTAGTCGCTTCACCTTGGCCAACTTTCGCATTTAGATCCCCCATTATAATGAGGACTTCGTGTTTCTTGATAGGTTTGATCACTTTAGCTAGATCTTGGTAAAACGACTCTATTTCATCCTCGTCCTTATCTGCTGTAGGTGCATACACTTGGATAACATTTACTGGAACCTTATTTGAGGTCAGTTTCAGTAGAACTATGCGGTCTGAGAATGGGACGAAACTGGACACCGTATGTTGCACTCTCTTGTCGACAATTATTCCTACTCCATATCGATGACAGGCATCATCATTCCCCGAATAGTACATTATGCCATTCTTGGTGATATGCTTCCTTGACTCGTTCCACCGAATATCGCTCAAGCCAAGTATGTTGATATTGAGTCTCGTCATTTCTAAAAAGACGTTATCCACTTTTCCAGGTGCACAAAGACTTCTAACGTTCCATGTAGCAATTTATCGTTTCTATGTGTCACAGTTCTGTACTCAACTTTATTCAACGCTCCTCCCCGGAGATCCGATTGGAGGAGTTATAACTCGGAACATTTCGAATTGAACAAAGCCATTGTAATGTAATGGTGTGATGATTATCACGAAGGATATCCACAAGGGATCTTTAATTCAGTGGTTTCCTCTTGCCTTCTGAATTTTTACACCGTTGACCACAATTGTGATTCTTCCGCTTTTGGGGCCTGTTTTAGACCCTGGGACAAAAGAGTGCCCGATTTATAGCCGCCCAATCTGAGACAGTCGCTGTAATGCTGATTTTGGTTCGCCCCGAGTATTTAATTTCCTCGGTACCACCCATATCTGGGAGGCGTTCCCCTATCCACCACCTGGGGAGGCGCCCGATGGGTGATCAGCAACCCCGCACTAAATCACTAAAAGGCATATTTTTAGTACATGAAAAATAAAGTATTTGAGACTAAAGATCACTAACATAAGAATTGATAGTCGAACAATCAGCTTTATAGTGACTAAAAGGTTCGCCTTAAAAGGTATAATTCTTTGTAGCTAAATGTCAACCTTTCTTGAGCCTATTGTATGCACATTTTTTATAGTAGCTAATAGATTTCTATAGATGACTAAAAGAGTGGAGTGGAGTTCAATGGAGTACCATTCATTGAATCACTTCGAACAATTTATAATCAAATGGACTTACTGAATCTGCTGTTAAAACTATGAAGCATCTTCTAGCTAAAACTTCACCTATTGGTAACCCAGATCAAAATTCGTTCCAACTTGGACTTCTTGAGTATCGTATTCGGTGCGGATGCCCTAATAAGAAGTTTCCTCCCACTCCATCGTCATTAGTTGCAAAAAGAATGGAAAGACAAATTCATCCAATAAGCGAGAAAGCTCATTATCTTCGCGAAAGTGCCCAAAATAAATACATAACAATTGATACCTATTTATATACTCTAAGACGTGATGATGTTATCCTTTACGATCCTCGTTTCCGAGCCACGTTAGCCAAAGTAATAGAAAAATAGGGTCGCGTTATTTTGTTTGTACAGAATCTGTCGAAGGATTCATAGACTCTTCATCGAATCTATTTGGTATAATATTTACTCATAAAACAATAAATTAAATTGTGAATGCCAGATCCAAAAAAAAAACAAAAGTATTTGTTTACTAGTGTGTTTAAATAAATTCCAAGAAGAGGCATCAAGTTTATACAGGGTGTCCCATAGTTCTGGCCTCGGAGATTGCGCAGTTATTGTAGACGATAGAATTTTCAAAATTTGGTGAAAGTTGTACAATAAACTAACACATTCTGAAAATATTATTGACTATATAGGGTGTTCCAGAAATGTGTGGTTATATTAACTTACATTTTTTTATATGGAACACCCTGTATTGTATTACAAATTTGAATTCCCACGTTCAAGAGCTTTTAAAAAATATGTGGTCTTACTATGTTATACAGGACAGCTTGTAAGATATGGTCAATAGTTTACAATAATTATTCATAATCTGTCACCCGCCATTCACTTTATAAAGATTTTTTCATTTGGGTAATATTGTGGGGTTCTTAGGTTTTTAGAAATTAGGTTAAAGATTTCCAACAAAAGATGAACATAGAAAATTGTTCTTCTATTGAAATATTAAATCACGCCGTTAAAGGTATCCTTAAATAGAATTAATTAGTATAATAATTATATAAAAATAAAATTTCACATTAACAAGTTTATTGTTCCGTTTTCAATGACAATCAGACTTCAAAAACAAATTTGTTCATTTATTTCGATATAATCTGCTAATACCTATATAATCTCATCGTTACCTCTTTTCAACAAAATTTATGGGACAAATTTAAAAAAGAAATGTTATCAAATTTCCCGTCCAGCCATATTCCGCAAATTGCAAATTACCTATAAATAATGACCACGCTGACAGTATTACATTCTTATCAGAATGAGATAACACATAAATGATGTTGTGATTAGTAATATCGATCAGAATTCCCTATTCATTCCCTTCGCACAACTATAATGGATGTTTTATTTGTTTTACGGTGAATATTAATTTTGTTTAGTAAATTTTTATTTTCTCTTATTGCAGGAGGTGTACTGCGGCATAGAGACGATTTGCACGGTAGATGGACTGCACTTTCATAGCATGTACAACGCGAGGGTAAAAGCATTTAACAGCTCCGGAGAAGGCGAATATAGCGATTTAATTGGGCTACAAACCGCCGAAGGTAATTATCATTAAAAATATATCTACAAAGTAACTACATTGAAAACCGTCTCGTAAATAAATTCATTTTTATTTTGTTGTTAAAATTGTCGTACCTGGTACAAAACCATAAGGTTATTTAGGTGCGTGCAGACGTCGGATGTCACGTTTATCGTGATTTTAATACAAAATTTTATTTTCAGTTGCATGGTTTACGTTTGATTCGGTGTTATCGGGACCGGGTCTGCAATATTCCGAAGACGGTGTACGAGTAACTGGAGAAGGTTGGGAACATCGCGTGGCATTAGGAAGCGTTGGTTTCAGTCGCGGAATCCATTATTGGGAATTTACCGTTGATAAATTTGATGCTGATACAGATCCTGCTTTTGGTATTGCCCGCATCGATGTAGCGAGGGATAAAATGCTCGGTTAGTCTAACTGTTGATATATACTTAAAAATCTTATGGCATTAACTGTTTAAAATTGACTTGTAGCATTGATTATAAAGTTACTGGTCAATGCTTGTAGTCAAACAGAACACGTGTTATTATTTTGTTTACGAAGTTATTGTAGGTATCTAATGTTTACAGTGCAGAGATACAGATTATTCATTATTGTTCTTCCATTTCATGAAATTAACAATATTTAAAAAAACATATTAATAAAAATAAGTTCTTTACTCTTTAAAAGCAAAAGCAAGAATTAAGAGTCTAGAAATCAAGCTTTTCCTGTGTGAGTCGGAAGTTTCTTGGGTGAGTCGCAGTAATGAACGATACTTTTCGGTATATCTCTCTGAACACCACACTAAACTACCCCAAAACGCAAACAGCCGTATTCATAGTCGACCGACTAACAACAAACTAAATCGTAGTTACTTAGTCGCTGTTTAAGTTGTTACTAAGGTTTCCTTACTAGAGATATATTACCTAATACGACTTTAGACTAAAATATACAATCGGACTAGGTACGTGAATGCGCTGTATTGACTAGATTTAAACTTTGTCTGCCAAAAATTATGTCTAACCTGTCAAAGTAGCCAAACGTAATACTTGATTTGTTAGACTTGAACTTTAAATTTGCAAAAAATAGACAATAAAAGAGTTCTATACTGAATGCTTGTGTGTTCAGTGGACAACTAAGCGAAGACTTGACTACTGTTTAAAAGTGCAGAAAAGAAACTGTTGTCTGCAACAATGTCCTTCTTCGAGGAAACTACTTATACAATTCGACAAAACGGAAGCGATGTCGACAACAACCTACTTCTATGTTCGGTTAAACGTGGAAGACATAGAGATTACAAAAACCGGTCACATTTCAACAGAAAAGAAGAGAGTATCGGTATTGACAGAGTTTGTCATCCAGCGCTTGAAAATACTAAGACTATACACAATACAGAAGATCAGTCAGTCATGCAACTACAATATAATAGCGAATCATCTGCATATGAGCAGTTAAGTTTTACTACCAGAATTATAAATATGTAGCAGATCCAAAAGAAACTCAAAGACTCCCAATGAACCATGGCTTAATTAATAGTCCGTAAACTTTTAAATAGTACATTATATTATAAGTGAGAGAAATGCATCATTATAAATGCGTGTGAGACAATAATTCTCACGAGATTTGTAATAGCATTTCTCTCACGTGTGATATACGACGTTTTATCTTACACCAGTAGTTTATGCATTCGTAACGGACTCGGTAAGTTATTTTTGCGAAAAAGCAAAATTTTCAAGTAATTTGTAATTTTGTCATGGTTACGCAGATTTCATTGTCAAGGTTTATTTACATAAATACAGAAATATTTACTTTTTAAACATGTTAGTGAATAAAAGTTTATTTTAGTCACTAAAATAGTGACTAAAATGCAACAAAACTGCTGGTGTAAGATAATAGTTATTTAACAAACGTGTGTATTAATAAGGGCGATTAACAATCGAGATATTTTAACGCGTGAGCGAAGCGAGCGCGTTAATGTTTGAGATTGTTAATCGCCTTTTAATTCAAGAGTTAGTTACACAACTTTTCCGTCGACTGTACTTTGTAATTTTGATGAAATTATAATTTAATAATTTTAGAAAAGATATGATATTGTGAACGCACCTTTAGAAAATACAGTTTTGTGAACTCACCACAATTTTTTAATTGTATAACATAACCTAACTTCATTGTTTCTACTTTTTTGTGAGCTTTGTATTTGGTTATTCTTTGCCTTTTTGTCTTTTGTATGACTATTTGACAACAGTATTTTAATTAAGCTCACTAAGTTGATGGAGAATTGAGGTACTATTTCTTTTTATAGTTTTATTTTCTCTTACAACCCTGCTTGAAGAATTTAACTTTTAAACAATGGGTAAACAATATTGAAAAACTGTGTGAGACAATAGTTTGTAAAATAGATGAGCTAAACATCGTTAAATGTTATTAAGTGTTATCATCGGAATGTTGTATACAGTACAAAAATGTCTCAAAGTTTGTGTGAACAAATTGAAGATTTATTACAACTGTAAATTAATGTTGATTCGTTATTATTAAAATTTGCTTTGCTACAAATTATGACAGATAAAATGGAAACTTTAGGTATACACATGTATGCTTAGTTGCCTATACTCAAATCGTTCATTAATAGAAAATTGTTCATTAATAGGCGTCATTAATGAACGATTTTGTTTCGTTAATGTAAGTCATAAATGCACGGTCGACGGAATATCTATTATCTACTACCTCTTATTAAATGAATTTAGTTATTCCTTTTATTAAATGTATATTATTACTTATTGTAGAAGTTTCTATTTTTAAACCACATGTACAAGTCTCTAACGGAAAATTCGTCAATACACAAAATTGATTCATCACTTCTTAAACTCACGTTTAATTGTGACTAATTTTTAGTAGCTCACTAGTCGGTGATTTAGTTTAGTCAAACTTTAAACATCTCTATGAATACGGCTGTAAATAATTAAAATCTAAAATAGTTAATCAAAGCATATGTTACAAATCGTTGCTTACGAAATTATATACTTACTTAAAAGTTGTCTTAAGATCTGACTAGGTATTTATTTAGAGTACGGGAAAGACTACAGATGGACTGTACGAAAAACTTTTAAAGTAACTCCTAAGTAGGCAATATTCTTATTAAAAATCACTTGTTTCTTGTTTTCATTTTGTTCACTCTAATGCAAATATTTTTAATTCTGTTACAGTACTTCCTCTTACTTATCCTCTATTTCTTATTTACCGTTTTCCTAAAGCGTATAATGGTTTTTTACATTTATTTATCATTCATTTAAGCAACTTCTATTGTTTGACTTCCTATTCCACTTTCTGAATTTTTTTAATCCATATTTCACTATTGTCTTTGTATTTGTTTTACGGCAAATTAAATATAATTTAAATTAACCGCGGTTGAAAAGAATTAAAACTCCTTTTCTTAGTGTTTTCTCTTATCGTGAAATAAAATGCTGTATGTTTACGAAAAACGATGTTTACTGCTTAAAGGTTTGTCATCTCCTCGTACATTACACAAAAGCATATTTACACAAAATCATCTACACACAACAAAGGAAAAACTAATGCTTACTCACACTTCCAGTAAAGGAAACAATAACACTCTTCCTAGAAGCTTTTAAGTGAAGGCGCCGGACTAACTTAGCTTAATCTTAACAATAGTATTGAACATAAACCGCCGCCTATAAAGGTTCCGGAAAACGTTTTATAAAAGTATACAATAGTAATAAAATTCAAATGAGTTGCATCTAGAGAAATTAGAGGATGATTACATAACATAGTAAATACTAAAACTAAGAATATAACTCTATGCACAATGTGTTTTGAGATACTTAAATGTTGTTTGGTAGTAACGCCAATTTAATAATTGGACGTTTGATTACACCACTTTCGGTTTTGACACTTGCGACACGAGCAATGTCATCCTTGCCGAGATGCAGTTGAACGATTCTACCTAGGCACCATTTCAAAGGAGGTTGGTTTTCTTCTCGGATTAATACCATTTGCCCTTCCTTGATATTAAATTTTGCGTTTGTTTTCCATTTTGACGTTGTTGCAGGGTGGTTAAATATTCTTGGGACCAGCGTTTCCAGAAATGTTGACGTAAATGCTCAACGTGTTGCCATCGAGATAGTCGATTAATTTGGACGTCTAGCAATTCGTGTTCAATGGGCGCCGTTAAGGGTTCGCCGATTAAGAAGTGGCCGGGTGTAAGAATTTGTAAATCATTTGGATCGTCGGAAAGAGATATTAGTGGTCGGGAGTTAAGGACTGCTTCTATGCGTGTTAATAACGTATACATTTCTTCATAATTTAGTAAAGCATTGGTTGTAATGCGATGTAAGTGATATTTGACAGATTTGATTCCCGCCTCCCAAATTCCACCAAAGTGTGGGGATCTGGGAGGAATGTAATGCCAAGTTATGCTTTGTTTCGTTATGTAATTAGTCAACTCGGTGTCATTTAAACCATCACTAATTGATTTTTGCATTTTTGTAACTCATTATCAGCACCGATGAAATTAGTAGCGTTATCTGAGTAAATGTTGGCAATATTACCTCTCCGTGCGATCATTCGCTTTAAACAATTTAAGAAGCATTCGGAACTAAGATTACTTACTAATTCTAAATGGACTGCCTTAGTTGACAGACAAACAAATAATGCTATGTAAGATTTAATCGTGCTATAGTTTCTACCTCTAGGTTGTTTTAAGTTAATTGGTCCAGCAAAATCTATTCCGCAATTCAAGAAAGGTCTAGTTTGTTGGACTCGAAAATGAGGCAAATCACCCATCAATGGGGTAATACCTTTGGGTCTTGCCCTAAAGCACTTGACACATTTATGAATTATATTTCGAACCGTACCTTTTCCGTTTAGTGGCCAGTAGGTTTGACGCAATGAAGATAATGTAAGAGTTTGTCCCGCGTGTAGTAACCTTTCGTGCTCTGCTTTAATTATTAAGTTTGTAATATGATTGTTTGCAGGGAGCAATAAAGGGTGTTTTACGTCATACTGAACAGGAGCATTTCTCAAACGTCCACCTACTCGTATTAAACCTAAATCGTCAATGAACGGGTTTAATGATAATAGTTTGCTATTATTGTCTACTTGATTGTGTGTTTTTAAAGAAATGATGTCGTTTTGAAATTCAACTTGTTGTACCATCCATATTATTGTAATTGTTGCTCCTTGCATTTCGGAGCAGCGTAATTTGCCGTGGTACTTATCGTTTTTGACCTTAGAATTGTTTATGAAACGCAAACAGAATGCAATAATGCGTTGTAATTTTAGAAAATTAGAAATATTTATGAGAATTGGTAAAACGTTTATTTTTGTCGTAAGTGTTACGACCGATTTCAATTCTGGTATTTGATTGTAATCGCTGTAGTTAGCAGTTTGCGTAGGAAATTTTTCAGCTTTTAAGAAATCGGGACCATTCCACCACAATTTCGAATTTATTAAATATACCGGATTAGTTCCTCTTGATATAAGATCAGCGGGGTTTGATTTACCGTCAATATGATACCAATCTAATGGGTTAGTAAGGGAATGAATTTTGGAAATTCGATTAGCGACAAATGTTTTTAAGTTTATAGGTTGTGAATTAATCCAAGCTAACACGACCGTTGAGTCCGACCAACAGTATTGCTTGTCAATAACAATATTCAATGATTCCCTAACCCGTTTAATCAGTTTGGCTAATAATAAGGCACTACATAATTCTAATCTAGGAATAGATATGACTTTGATTGGAGCTACTTTACTTTTGCGCATATTAAATTGATGTGATAATTTTTATTATCGTTAGTACTTCGCAGGTAAATGCAAGTACCATAAGCCGCTTGAGATGCATCGCAAAATGCGTGCAATTCATACCGAATTGAGTTATAGTTTTTGATGATTTCGCGATTAATTTGTAAGTTGTTTAATGATGGGAGTTCATGCAGAAATTCCTTGAATTTGGTGTCAACATCTACAGGAACGGATTCGTCCCATTTTAAGTTGAGTAACCATAATTTTTGCAACACAATTTTTGCGGAAACTAAAACTGGACCAATCAGTCCCAAAGGATCGAATAAACGCGCAATCACTGAAAGAATTGATCTCTTTGTTGTCTTTATTTGTTTAAAATTGTGATTGTTATACAAATAATTTATTTTATCCGTTTGATAATTCCAAGAAAGCCCTAGTATTTTCGTATCTCCTTGTTTATCTAAATCTACGGTAACAATTTGATTGTTGGCAGTGCTATTTGCCATTAATTTTGGATGATTTGATCTCCATTTTGTTAATTCAAAACCGCCTTTAGACAAAGCATTGGTTAGTTGTGTTTTTAATTCTAAAGCTTCATTTAAGTTGTTTCTCCCGGACAATAAATCGTCGACGTAAAAATCTGATAAAATGACAGGGTGAGCCTGTGGAAAGTTTGATTTTTCGTCGTGAGCTAATTGAAAAGAGTTCTGATTGCAAGAAACGCAGAAGACGTAATACCGTATGTGACTGTATTAAGCACGTAAGATTGTACAGGTTGAGATGACGATTCTCTCCATAATATTCCTTGATAATTGCGATCTTCGTCTGCAATTAAGATTTGTCGATACATTTTACTTATGTCAGCGGTTATTGCGTATTTATGGGTTCTGAATCTGAGAAGAATAGAAAAGAGGTCTTGTTGAATAGTTGGACCGGCAAGTAAAGTGTCGTTGAGACTGACACCGGACGACGACTTAGCCGACCCGTCAAATACAACCCTTATTTTCGTGGTAATGCTCGATTCTTTAAAAACAGCATGGTGCGGTAAATAAAATATATTCCTTTCGTCAAGATGATTTTTGTTTTCAAGAACCGGCTGCATATGACCTAATTGTAAATATTCCTTCATAAAGCTTACATAAGAATTTCTTAAGTTTAAGTTTGTTTTGAATTTTCTTTCTATTGCATATAAACGCTGCAATGCTTGAGTTTTGGACTCGCCTAATTTTGAAATATTTTCCTTAAATGGAAGCTTAACTATATATCTACCAGTTTTATCGCGTGAAAATGTGTTAGCATAGATTTTTTCGCATTCAGATTGATTGCTATGTACCGCGGGTATTTGTTCATCTTCAAATTCATTTATTTCCCATAATTTGCGCAACTCTGCGTCAATCCCGTTTAATGATAAGTTGCATGTTACTTTGGATGTAAATGGTCGAGTTTGTATTTTTCCGCAGCAATCCAACCTAAATGAGTTTTTGGAAGATTGGTTGGTTAATACCGTTATTTATTTGTCCGACACACAACAGGTGCCAGAAGATTTCCGATCCGACTAATAAGTCAATCGGAGAAGTTTTATTGAAATCATTGTCCGCCAATTTGATGCCGTTTGGAATGTTTATGTTGGCTTTGTTGAAAGAGATTAATGGCAAATTAGCAGTGATTTCTGGTAGGATTAAACACGTCAGAGAAACAGTAAATGAGTTGTATAGAGATTTTAGCGTAATGTTAACCGATTTTGATATGTTTGTTACGACGTTGTTGATTCCACTAATGGGAATATTAATATTATTTATTTTTAATTGAAGCAAATCGCAAGCGCGTTGGGTAATGAGATTGGATTGACTCCTTGATCAAGCAGGCACCGTAAAGTGATGTAACTGCCATTTTGTCGCCTACTTGTACCTTTGCTGTAGAGAGCAATATTTGTGAATAAGCGCTAACCTTGCAATGATTACTGGTAGATGCTACCGTGTTTGATGCGTCAATAATGTTTGGTTGAGGGGGTGACAATGCTTCAAATTTTGAAGCAGGAATTTCTGATGAAATAGTTTTATCGATAATTGGCCTATGCAATATAGAGTGATGTCTTTTATGACAATATTGACAATTGAACCTTGATTGGCAATTACTACTACCGTGTCCTCCTCGTAGGCAGTTAGAACATAATCTTAAATTTTTAATTTCTATCATTCTATTTTCTGGTGATAGTTTTAATAGCGTTTCGCAAGTATTTAAGTAGTGGCCTTGTTTGCAAAATTTACAAATTGGATTATTTATTGCCACATGACTCGTTTGTTTTTGGGTATTTTTTGTAGATTTAGTATTAAGATAATGAGATTCGTGAGTGTTTTGTTCTAACGCTTCTAACGTCTTGCATTTATTTGATAGAAAGTCGTATAATTCTTTATAAGTTGGGTATACTCCCTTTATTTTGAACATTTCCCATTCACGTACGGTTGAAAAATCTAATTTAGATGTGATTATTTCAATTAGAAGTAAATCCCATTGCTCTACTGCTTGTTCGAAATTTTTCAGTGCTTCTAAATTTAAGGTAACCGTATTAATTAAATTTCTTAATGAATTGGCCGAATTTTTGGCTACATTTGATAGATTGAGCAAGTTTTTATGTGAGTTTTGATGATTAAGCGTTTATTGTCAAATCTATCTTTTAATGATTGAAGAGCGATTAAGTAATTATCTTCAGTAATTTCTAGCGTTTCAATTAGTAAGGCTGCTTCGTCCTTTACGGATGACTTTAAATAGTGGAATTTTTGAATATTTGTTAATGTGTTATTTTTATGAATCAACGAGTTAAAATTTTGAAAGAAGGAAGTCCATTTTGTATAACTTCCCGCAAATTGCGGTATAGAGATTTCTGGTAATTTAACCTGAATTTGATTTTGGTTAATATTTTCGCATGATTTTGCAGAACTTAAATTGCTAGCGGTATCTGAAGTGTCAGTAATAAAGTTTTCTACTAATTCGCACAATTCGAAAAATTGATTTTCAAAACACTCGCGTTCATTGATTTGTTTATCTGATTGATCACAGTCTTCAATTTGATTTTGAATTATTTTAAATTCATCCCAAATGCTCTCAAATTTTTAAGGCGAAATTTCGCTTGAATTTTACTACTGTTTGAGTTAATTGCTTGAGCATAATTTTTAAATCTTGTTAGGTTGGCTTTAATGTGACCGCGCTCTCTAATTAAGCTTGTTAATTTATCGTTACTTTCGTTACTGGTCATTTTGCGCGTTCGATTAAAATGATAATTAATTGATAGTAATAATCCCAAATGCTTGTCACAAAATTATCGAAATGTATACGCAATTAAAAATAAACGTGAAGCATGCAGGATTAGAATATGGAAAGTTGCTGGCCTACCTTAACCGTTGAATGATGTTGCTACTTCCGTTTGCTTGAATTGCTAGTACTACGACGGATGAGCGAAGGATTCTTGAGTAGACGGATTTTTTTTTTCTTAAGCACGAATGTAAACACGTTATTTTTTTTTTATATATTTGTGGACGCACTGTTAATATTCGGTTCGAAGGACCAATGTTTTGCGGCAAATTAAATATAATTTAAATTAACCGCGGTTGAAAAGAATTAAAACTCCTTTTCTTAGTGTTTTCTCTTATCGTGAAATAAAATGCTGTATGTTTACGAAAAACGATGTTTACTGCTTAAAGGTTTGTCATCTCCTCGTACATTACACAAAAGCATATTTACACAAAATCATCTACACACAACAAAGGAAAAACTAATGCTTACTCACACTTCCAGTAAAGGAAACAATAACACTCTTCCTAGAAGCTTTTAAGTGAAGGCGCCGGACTAACTTAGCTTAATCTTAACAATAGTATTGAACAGTATTTATATAATAATTTCTATTTCATAATTTACATTCTTAACTTTTGTTAACGATGTCGGTTCGTTACTGAATTTTGTCCGATTCAAATATTTTCAAATTATGAAATCAATGGGGATTCACTTATAAGTAGTGCTTAGAACTTCTTAATCTTTTTTCCTTTGTATACGAACAAATCAACTTAGTCTTTTAGGTTCGTATTTAGTTCTTAAATTGTTGGGTGTGCACACTTCATTATTAATTTTTAGCGTGTCTTGCATTCACATTGTATTTATTGTATCTTTTATTCTACTTGAATTTTGTGTATCATGTGTCTGATTAAGAGAGGCCACCGGCTGTACCTTAGAAACTATTTATCGTACAACGTAGGGAAAAAATCCATATAATAAATTCGCTTATGAGAAACTGCTGGCAAATATTTTCAAGTGCGTATAGTTCACAATAATAATACAAAAACCACATTTTTTTATAATAAATGCATGGTAATGGTACCAAAAAATTTAAATGTTCGTAATCCCCAGATCATTTTATGTAAGTTTGCTTCAATGCTTTTCTTCTATCTTGTCAAATAACTAGTTGGGGTGACTGGGAAAGCTGACTAAGTAAAACAGTCTTAAGTTTTGTACCGCTTTATGGATTTTGACAAATTTAATATCATTTGAAAGTCAATTCAATGTCTAATGAAATATTATATTATTGTTTTATTCTGGTTTTTTAACGATCGCTAGGTGGCGTTGTTTGACCAATTGTTAATTTTTCGACTTTTGAGAATTTTCAAATGCAATGCTGTTTATTTATTATTTACTTGAAAAATCATGAAATTAAAAAAAATGGTAAAAACCGCATCTCAATTTCTATTTACTAAGTGGAGATACGAGAAAAAATCTGGTATACTAGGGGATCGAGTTTTATTCTTGATTAAATTGAAAATTTTACATAATCTAGTAGGCGGTTAGATGTCATAAATTGTTGACAGCTTAAAAATAAAACGTTTATAAATCTACTAGATATTTTGATATAGCGGCGTACGCCTCGCTCTGTTCTTGACAATTACCTACAAATGAATTAAATTACTTTGCATTTAAGACTTTATGACTTCTGAACGCCTGCTAGATTAAGTAAAATTTTCAATTTAGTTAAGAATAAAAGTCGATCCCCTAGTATGCCATATATTTTCTCGTATCTCCACTTAGAAAATAGATAGATAGATAAAAGTTAAACAACCCCACCTAACAATCGTTAAAAAAACTAGAATAAAACGATAATACAATATTTCATTAGGCATTGAATTGACTTTCAAATGATATTAAATTTGTCAAAATCCCTAAAGCGTTACAAAATTTATGTCAGCTTTCCCAGTCACCCCTATCAGTTATTTGACAAGATAGAAGAAAAAGCATTGAAGCAAACCTACATAAAATGATTTGAGGATTACGAATATCTAAATTTTATGATTATAAAAGAATGTGGTTTTTGTATTATTATTGTGAACTACGCCCCTATCGGTGGAGTGGGAAACTTGAAAATATTTTCCAACGTAGAGCTAATTGCAGAAGAGCTTCCTCCAATCAGGAACTGCTTCCTACCACAAACAAATCAACACAATTAAATAATGAACCATGTAGTGTTACTCACGACTAATAAACAGATGTTTTAGGTTACTCAACTCTTGATTATTTCATTAGTTATGTAATGCTTTAGCTTTCAATTACCTTACTTATCTTGTCAATATTTATAAGGCGGGCAATTAAAGTTATGCCAACTAAGTGGAAAAGGCTTCAAATTTTAGGGACCATGAAAAAGAACTATTCATAAGTACGAATATGTCAATACTTTACATTTAGTAGACATATTTTAAAGAACCCACAAAAATTATTCTGTCTCATGCTAGAAACAAATACCAAGTAAACCCTCTTTTGAGCTTTTATTAAATTTGTAGAAGCTTAAATAAAGCAATCAACTCATAATTACTTTAATTATTGACCGTTTTTATAAATATAATCAAAATTCATTTTAATTTCACGTAAAGTCTGGTTGAATTTATCTTTTTATGTGCTCGTCAAATAAGATATACATATAAGTAATGATACTTAAAATACAAATAAAGTTGATTCACCGATTTCTAGAATATTTTACAATGAAAACTATCTACATTTTTAAACTGTGTTATGCGCATGCCCGATTACGTTTCAATTTGATTGGAGGAAGCTCTTCTGCAGTTAGATCTACGTTATTTTCCAGCAGTTTCTCATAAGCGACTTTATTATATGGATTTTTTCCCTAAGTTGTACGATAAATAGTTTCGAAGATACAACCGGTGGCTTCTCTTAATCTCAGTATGTCCGATTTTTTATTGATAATTCAGTTTCAATTGGTGTGCTTTTATGTTGTCCTTGTCAGTATTTTTATACCTCATCTACATTCTCGTCTATTTTAATTTTTTTTTGTCTTGTACATATGATTGTCTCTTTAAGAAAAAAAATTCAACCGGTCTTAAATACGGCTGGTGAGATTTTGAAGAAACTTAGTATTTTTCATAACATCTTAACTTATATTTTTCTTATCACATCGGTTTTCTGTTCACGTTGCTAGGATAGGGCAACAAGCATATACAGTACTGGGTCAGTGTTAAGTATATCGCGGCGTGCTGTTGCATTGAGGGAACAGTGTTAATCTAGTTGAAGATATTATTAGATTTTGTGTAAAATCATTCAAAACAAAAGGGCACTTTAAACCGGGACATTTTTAGAATATTCCTTGTACCTATTTTTTCCCATTCAAATTTGTTTCTAATTTAATTTTACATAACGTTTTAGGTAAAGATGACAAAGGATGGGCCATGTACATAGATCGCCAACGTTCTTGGTTTCAACATGCCGGTGGCCACGAACAACGCGTCGAAGGTGGAATCACAACCGGAACTACAGTCGGAATACTCTTAGACTTAGATAGGCATACATTATCGTTTTACGTAAATGAGGAACCGCAAGGTTCGACCGCGTTTAGAGATCTCTACGGAGTTTTTTATCCAGCTGTCAGCATTAATCGCGGAGTTACAGTCACATTACATACTGCGTTGGATCCACCATCGGACGTTGACGACACATGAAGTCTCGAAGAAGAATCCATAGTTCCGAAACCGTTGTAGGACCAAAAAAGATCAAACTATCGATCTCCGCTCACGTTTTACGCATTTCACGGGCATTAACTTAGATTTTACGAATTTTAAATCTAAATTCTCGGCCGTACTTTAATTTCACATACATTCCGTCCCCTGTTGAGATTATTGGCGCCCCCAATGACTTAGTAAGTTCTCGTAAAATCTACGTTGATGCGTTTTCAGATAATTGTTGATTGATGTTACGTAAGATTAAAATCCCCACATATCGAAGTTTCTATTGTTCCAATTGCAACATTTTAACCGATTCCTTTACATTGATTCCAGTTTGTCCCTTTAAATAAATAATTCGTAATTTTATTTATATCTAATTATGTATGTACGATAAGACTGTTGGGATTAATTGTCTATCCCATAATATACGATTTTACCTTTATGAAGGTGTTTTCAAAATATATACTTATTGTGTTTGAAAATTGATATTTTATTTTCTAGTCTAAATTATTAATTATAAATTGCAAATCTTATTTAACTTTGCCATATATACGCTTAGATATTTAAGAATTTACACAGTACTTAATATACGTTAACACGGATATTGATTTTTGAGTGATTTTTTATTATACAATAATTGTATCTTCACGTGTATATAAATTTGTACAATAAAATGTGATTATTGAATTTTATTTATTTCACGCGGGTTGATAATGCACTCTTGGAATTAGACGAAACTTTCTATTTTCACACAGGAAAGGTATTTGTTTTAAATGACAAGATTTTGGATTCCTATGTTTACCTTGTTGATTATTGTTACCAACGGCGCACCCACGGGGGCTAAAGGGGCTGAAGCCCCCTCCAGAAGTGTAAAAATAAAGATAAACTACACTACGGTGCAAAGATAATTTGTGTTGAAGATTTCATCTATTTTTATTGCTTTGGTACAGTAAGTAAACTATACGATTTCTTTAATACTCCTAAGAGGCAGACTGTACTAAAAGAAAAAATTGATGAAATTTCTCCCGAGTCTCAGAGGACTAAACTCAAGCAGCTTTGTCCTACTAGATGGGTTCAAAGGCATGAATCAATAATGGTTGTTGTTGAGCTACTTCATGCTGCAGCTGTAGCGCTAGAAGAAATTGCGCAATGGGAAGATAAAGATACTTCATCTAAAGCATTTCTTTTGCTGAGCACCATAAAACAATCCGAATTTTTAGTTGCTTTGTTTTCAGCAGAAAAACTGCTGAGTTATACGTTGCCGCTAAGCAAAACTTCAGTCAACCGATTCTGATCTTGCCGCTGCTGTTTTATGTGCAAATAATGTTATTGTATTCTTAGAAGAAATACGACAAAACGCAGAAGAAGAATTTAACAATATTTTTTGAAAAGATAATTTGTATGAGCGAAATTCTTGGGGTAGATATTAGAGTGCCAAGACTCATTAAGAGACGGCAAACCCATAGAACAAATGTTCCAGGGGAAACTGCCGAAGAGTACTTTCGACGTGCAATTTTTCTCCCATGGCTAAATAACTTACTTTCTACATTGAAAGAAAGGTTTAGCAAACACCAAAATATTCTTATCGGCTTTGCCTGTCTTCTTCCAACTGGAAATAAAGCATCTAAAGAAAAAGAGGATATTATGTGTTTAGCAGAAATTTACAAAAATGATTTAGACTGTATAGGAGTTAGTTGCCTAACAGCTGAACTTGAAATGTGGTATAACAAATTCTGCACCACCAAAAAGAATTATTGCCCAAAACGCCATTGATGCGCTAAATGTTTGTAGTATAGATTTTTTCCGAACTTACATGTACTTTTAAAAGTGTTTTCTACATTACCTGTATCTACAAGCACACCTGAACGAACTTTTTCAACCTTAAGAAGAGTAAAACATATTTAAGGAATAATATGGGAGAAACTCGACTTAATGGTTTGGTTAGCCTAAATGTCCACAGAGATATTTCTGTTTCTTCGGAAGAAGTAATAAATGTTCTTGTAAAAAAAGGTCCGCGAAGATTAAATTTGGTTTTGTAAATGTAATTAAGAAAAAACTTCATTAACTGTACCTTTTTTTTCTATTTTATTAAAACTGTGTTTACGTAAACGTAATAGTGTAGTTATTATTTACGTCACAACAAACAAAGGTAGTGTGTATATTACGTCTGCATACAGTTTAATTTTTTTAATAGCCCCTCCAAGCGACATTTCTGGGTGCGCCGGTGATTGTTACAGTATATTTAGTTATTCAATGGTGGTAATTAATGTTTTCATCTAAGTTACTTTTCCCACGTATTATCATGTAATTTTTTGTATGCCGTTTTATTCATTTTGTCTAATTGAGAGTGTAAGCTGTCAATCGGTGTTAATTATGAGGTAACCTCAATATGCATTTAAGGCGTATTCCCTATGATAATTTTTATGGCGCTGCATCCTTTATTTTACGTGGAAAAGTTTCGTGCCACTAGAAAATTAACACTTTGTATACTACAAAGTTGTCTGTACTAACCGGTACACAACACCATTTTTAATAATAAAGTAGGACACATAGGGAGAAATTGTTACCGGCTAGCCGGGAAAGTAAGTAGTGGCAAGCATCCTTTCACAGTTTACTATCCGATTATGAGTAAACGTTGCCCTTGGGCAGCTGACCGGATAAATACACTTTACAGCTGCACTGGCATTAGTTCATTCTGAAGTAGAATACATTGCTTCTGTTTGGATGAAGAGTCATATTAAAACGGTAGATACAATGATAAACTGGAATATATCACTATTTCAAATATTCAAAGAAAAACCTGTACGCAAAAATCTTAAATCTTGAAATAGTGTATAGTTGCGAAATTACCTCAATAAGAACGGATTTTCGTGAAGATAAAATTTGATAGAACACCTAAAAAATACAACAAGTTTTGATCAAAAAAGAAAATGTCGTCAAACTTTAATTACATAAGAACAGGCCATGCAAAGTGCAGAATAATGAGCTGCTTAGATCCTCTTCTGCTTCAGATGAGTCCAATCCGTATGCTTCAAAACATTTTATAAGTAGGGGAGGATGGGCCACAGTGAGACATTCAATTTTTCTCTTTCAATTATAATCGGATCTGTGCTGCCATCTATACAACGAAGGAATAGTTACGCCTACACATTTTCATACTGGTAGCAATTTATTTCAGTTGTTCGTTTGGACGCATTAGTGGCGTATCGTTTCGCGGCTACCGAAAGTAAATATTTTGCATACATTCCACTGTGAATTTAAGATTAAGGAACGCTAAAATTAGTAAGTATTTTTCCTGTTAATTAGCATAACCATTAAGCTACACTATGCTATAGAGGGATTTGCTCTGATTCAATTAGTTTTTATTTAACCTATAAAATCTATTCGGCATGTGCTTTGGGCCAACTTGAGACAAATAAATGGGCCACAATGAAACATGTCTCATTGTGGCCCATATGTAATTTAAATAATTGTCTGCAATAACGTCTGCTTTTAAATGCTGAACTAAATTTATTATTTGTTATAGTATATTATCTCTTGCTTTAGGCAGAATAATGTCAAGGGGACGAAAGAGGAAGACCGATAAGGGAACGTTTTCAGAAGACTCAATGAGACAGGCTGTTGAAGCAGTTTTGAAAGGTGATATAAATGGACGTAAAGTTTCACTTAGAGAAGCTGCTTTACAATATCACGTTAAGTATCAGACGCTCTTTAGATATGTTAAAAAGCACGCGAGAACCCAAATTTACCTATTCGTATGACGCCGAACTATCAATGTCGCCTGGTATTTTCACACGAACAAGAAACATCTTTAAAGGAATATATGATAACCTGCTCAAAAATGTGTTACGGAAAATCAACCAAAGACTTTCGAGAACTGGCATACGAAATGGCAAAATTAATAACATTAAAACACCAGACAATTGGGAAGATAAAAAGAAAGCAGGTGTTGACTGGATGCAGGGATTCTTGAAACGTCATCCACAGATTAGCATTCGTCAACCAGAAGGATGCAGTATATCTAGAGCTACCTCATTCAATAGACACAATGTTTCTAAATTTTTGACAACTTAGCAGAGATCTACAGACGTTCTGACAAATTTGCCGATGGGTGTCGTATATTCAATCTCGACGAAACGGCAACAACCACGGTACAAAAACCCAAAAATATTGGCACCGAGAGGTCAAAAACAAGTCAGTCAGTGCACAAGCGGTGAACGTGGAACACTTGTCACAACATGCTGCATAATTAGTGCAAGTGGAAACAGTTTGCCTCCAGCTATGATTTTCCCCGCAAACACTTTAAAACGCACATGATTAATGGGTGGATGACTAGTGAGCTGTTTCCCCTCAGTTATGAGACATTTCATAAGTAATAGCAATTCATCAAAGGATAATCCAAGTGTCCTTATATATGACAACCATGAAAGTCATTTGACAATCAAAACTTTGAACTTAGCTAAAGACAGTGGAGTCACTATTGTCACCTTACCACCTCATTGTAGCAATAAGTTACAGCCTCTTGACGTCTCTGTATTTTATTCGTTCAAGTCTCATTATAACGCAGCAGTCGACTCTGGTTGCTTCATAATCCCGGACTCCAATGACTATCTATGAAGTTGCCAGCTGTGTAGGCGTAGCCCATCAAAGAGCTATGACTCCTGCGAATATCATATCGGGATTCAGGAAAACGGGCATTTACCCGTTCGACCGTAATGTTTTTCAGATGACGATTTCCTAGTTAGCTACGTAACTGATCGTGACTTTCCCGTCGAAGCTGGTGAAGTGATGGAAACAGAACATATAGGAACTGACAATACAGTGAGAGAGGAAGAATTAAGGACACCTCCAAAAGAAATTCCACAAACAGCAATAGAACTAACTCTACTTAACGAGGAAGAATCGCCAACACAAAATGTTGCTCATACTTCTAGTTCAGGAACTAGTACAAAACCAAGCACTTCGTTTATTTCTCCAGAACAGTACAAAGGGTTTCCAAAAGCGGGGGCAAGGAAGGCTAAAAACTACGTACCAAAGGTCGCAGTTGCATTGCAACGGACACCCTGGAAAAAGCTTCTATGAAGCAAAAGAAACTGAAAAGCAACGCAAAATTTCCTTAAAGAAAAGTTCACTTTACGTAAAAGAAACCAATAATAAGTGATGTATCATCGTCTGAAGATGAAGTTACCGCTTCAAACCCTATGGAGGAGGATTCGGATGAGGACATAGAATGGCCACCGGCATTGGATTATTCTGGATTTGAGGAATTGGATAGGGAACCCATACCTGGTGATTTCGTGCTAGTGCACTTCAAAAAAAAAACAGCAGTGATTATTTCGGTTTCAGCATAGCATCAGCAGAGCAGAGCATTAGCAAACTAACCCAAATACTCTCAGATAAAATGCAAATGTCCACAAATCGGTAGCAAGAAAGTCCAGAAAGATTAGTTCAGTGCCCCAATGTTCGTCATATTGTACATCTGAGATTTAATTACATGCATTTACAGCAACCAAGAATATGCAGAACTTGGAAAACTATATTGAAATTGG
>JALBCR010004474.1:0-54445 GCA_030710515.1 Abscondita cerata | reverse complement strand
AAAAGAAACCAATAATAAGTGATGTATCATCGTCTGAAGATGAAGTTACCGCTTCAAACCCTATGGAGAAGGATTCGGATGAGGACATAGAATGGTCACCGGCATTGGATTATTCTGGATTTGAGGAATTGGATAGGGAACCCTTACCTGGTGATTTCGTGCTAGTGCACTTCAAAACAAAAACAGCAGTGATTATTTCGGTTTCAGCATAGCATCAGCAGAGCAGAGCATTAGCAAACTAACCCAAATACTCTCAGATAAAATGCAAATGTCCATAAATCGGTAGCAAGAAAGTCCAGAAAGATTTGTTCAGTGCCCCAATGTTCGTCATATTGTACATCTGAGATTTAATTACATGCATTTACAGCAAATCCAAGAATATGCAGAACTTGGAAAACTATATTGAAATTGGTAAACCAGTCACCAAACACATGCTAGTTTGTAGTTTGTACTTCATAGAATCGAACTATTGGTAAATTTTTAATTTCTATTATCTTTTCAGCTACAAATAAAAGGAGCAGATTGAAGAAAAATTCAATTCCAAGTAAAAAAATATCAATTTCAAGCCAGATGGGATCATTTTTGACAACGGGTTCCCAGCTAAGCTACTGGAAAATAAACGTCCTTTTTCTGGTATGTTATATTTTTACATTTTTTCAATGCTTCAATTTTTTTTTCAGGAAGAACGGATCCTTCAGAGTCTTTTTTAGAAAGTCTTTATATAGACAACTCTGATGTGATGCCAAAACTTAAAGAAAAGCATACATACTGTGGCCAGATTCAATTAGGAGTGGCGCTGTTAAATTTGAAAGAAACAATTTTCATTGTGTATTCCAGTAGTGCTAAAAGATAGTTGGAGATTAATGTTAAATTTAATCAAGAATTTGCCAAAAATTTGCTACTACGTGTTTCTGACGCTTATTTCCAGCATATGTTACATTATTATTGCTTGAATAAGGATTAAAAATGAAAAAATACTTTATCCAAGTTTTATTGCCAAAATGATGATGATATGCCCCGCTTTATAAACAGCCTCGCCTTCTTGAAAGAGTCTCATTCTTTGTCCAACATACTCCAATATATTGGAAATGGTTACCTCCACTTTCACCATAATTACAAAAGCACCTCGCGCCACAAGTATAGAGTAATTTTACGCCCAAAAGTCGACAAAAATAATCAGAAAACAACGATCGAAACTAAAAGTCACCTATAATCACCCTTTGTAATCTTTGTTGTACACTTCTATGGAAGACATATTAAAAATTCGTAGCGCCATCTGGCAGTTCATGGCGGTCGCAGAATACAGTTTAGAAATACCTGTGCACCATCCTGTATAAATCTGAGCACTCATAATCAACTGTTTGACTTAACCTACAAATTAATACTTCAGTGTTTTTCAGAACTTGTTTTGATAATGACGATAACGAAAGAATCTTACGGTGATTTACAAGAGAAATACGAAAAAGTTAAAAAATTAATTGAGGAAGATAGTAAATTAGACCCTACAAATGAGCCTTATCTTTCAAAATACAATGCAAAGCAATTACTCATTGGAATGAAAGCCAACATAGAAAATTTACTGCGTTTGCAAACATATAATACAAAAGAACATATTAAATTAACAGGTAATTTAATGATTGGTACCTAAAAAATATACCATAACATTATTTTAGCCATGCTCGGAACTACTTTATTATATCTTGGAAGAATATCGATTGAAACTGAAGAACTCGGTCTTGGTGAAAAGCATTTAAAGAAATGTCTTAGTGTTATTACACCTTATGAAATGGAACCTGAAGTTATACTTGTAACCCTAAATTTATTGAACGAGTTCGGATATTATTGGTCAGAGAGAGAACCAGAACAATCAAAAGGGTATCTTGAAAAAGCCAAACAAATGTACGAACAATTCAAAAAGAATGGAATTACTCCAATTGACATACACTATTTGTTCCGAGTTACACCTGAACTTGATTCTGAGTTGAGCTTTAAAAATTTAGAAAAAGTACACACATTAACGCTTTATTATTTGGCTCAAATATATGGTGCTTTAGATGACTCTCTTAGAAGCGCAATATATTGTCACACAACTCTTAAACGCCAGTTAGAAATTGATGATTATAACTTAATCGAGTGGGCATTGAATGCAGCAACTCTTAGCCAGTTTTTTATGGAAAAAAATGGTTTCAAACAAGCTAGACATCATTTAGCAGCTAGTTTATACATTCTTGAAATTTACGAAAATCAGCTTAATCAAATTACTGAGCGTGATGATGAATATGAAGCTAAAATTGAGAATTTCAAACATCGTAGTGCAGATGTGGCAAGATGTTGGGCAAAGTATGGTCTGTTATTGCTTTCCAGTTCTAGGGATCGCCTCATGCAACATGCAGAGGATATTGATTCAATTAGCACCATGTCCACAGACTTAGCAAAGTTAGATTTAGAATCTGATTATTCCGATACTGATTATAAACTTGATAAACTACAGTTTGATACTTTAAATCTTATTACACAAGAAAGTCAAATTACTGATCAATTTGTCTTAACGCTTGAAGATGCTCGTAAAGTATTTCTAAATGTAAAATCTTGGTTGGATCGTACATACTTATTATACTCTAATTAATTTAGCGTCAGATTACATAGAGATTGTTCAAGATCAGTCTCAGTTGTACTTGAATTTGTCTTTTTTTGAGGACAATCCGGAAAACCAGGCTAAAATGCATAAAAGGAGAATAGATTTGATGGAGGCTGTGTTAAAAGAAATTAATCCTGCCACTTACTACATGCGATACTGCAGACAGCTGTGGTACGAGTTAGCTCAGGTTTATGTTGAAATTTTATATATTAAACTGGATAAAGTGAAGGAATGTAAAGGGCGACCTAGTCCAGGGACTCTAACCAAAATTAATAATCTTGTTGATAAAGGAATTTGGTATAATGATAGTTTCATTAATTCTTTAAAGGAAGAGGGAAATAACGAACCACCAAAGACTATTTCCGAGGAGTATGTAACGCCCTTTTTAAAAGCGCATTTAAATAAAGGGGTTTTATTCAGTCGGTACATCGTACTTGATAAAAGAATAAATTTGCAGCATGTCAAATCTAGTTTGGAGTGTTATAAGAAAGTTTTAGATTATTGCAATAAGAATCCTAAAGTGAAGGAAATGTTACCAACAGAATACAGTATTTGTACAGAAATGACTACTTTATTACCAGTTAAAATTGTTAAGATTACAGCAAGAGGTGCCTCCGGAAGATTAGGAGTTGCAGTATATTTATATCTAGATGTATTTATTTATTCTTCTATATCTAATTACCAAGTAAGTTCAAAACTATTTGTGATGATATATATTGTTTGTATTAATAAAAACATTTTCATTGGAATGGCTTCAGAAATTTGTTGGTAAATATATGTCTCGCACTCTAAACAGGGTTCGCAAACGTTTCAGTTACAGTAACATTAGTACGTAAAATCAATAACTTTCTTCTATAAAAAAACGAAGATGTATTTGTTGTCTCGCAATAAATTATCCGCACAAATTTCTTTCAGTTCTAGAAGTTGATTACCTAACTTCAACTGCTACCTTGAAAGATCACTTTGTTTGTTTGTTTCACCGCTAAGCCTCTGGGCGAAGCAACGCTATCCTACCATTTCCAACACGTAATTCACGATGAGGTTGTAGACGCAAGTTTTAAAAGCAAGTGCTTAAGGCTGGCATTTACCTAAACGAATTTTTAAATTGCGTGTATGTTTAAGTTGATCAAGTAGAAACAGCTTAGCAACAACGTTAACCATTGTTTGATATGAGCGTTAAATTGAAATGCAGGTAAATAAAGCGGTATACGTTACTTTTTATTTAGGTCCGGTACAAAACTAAACTAGGAATATTAATTATCTTTTTTTCTTCTAAACAATAACTCCGCAGTTTCAAAATTTTGTCGCTTTTTCACTTGTCGGCCATGCCATTATAATTTGTTATTGAATGAATGAAGTCTTTGTTGTTAAAGTTATAGTAAAGTGCCCTCAATAGTGTTCTTAAAATAGTACCATATTGTCGCTGAGTGCTTTCACATCATATAATTATAAATTGTAATGGGAAGTAAACGTGGTGCCTATTTGTCTAAACCTAAGAGTCGGAAGAAACAGATAAAACGGGCGCGTTTAGCAACCCGAACAAGATGTTCTTGATCTTTATAATAATTCGGGAATTCAAGTGATAGTGACCAATCAAGAAAACTATGATTTACCGATGACCCAACAATAGTCAAATACAGCCGATGTTAATTCTACTATATTAAAAACACCTTCTAGTGATGAAATTCCGGAGTTAGTCGTAGAAGTTGAAGAACCTAAAGCGTCGTTTAATCTTTTCTTACCGAAGAATGGTCGATATCTGCTACTTATTCAAGTCTCTTCAGTCATTTAAACATACTGGTTTTGATTGTACATTTGTGATGTGGAGATTATAAACGAACAGCGGCATGGTTTTGTAGCATTTTTACAACCAAATGCAAAATGTGCAACAAAACCGATAATTTTACTACCGAAGATCCAGCTAAACCTTATGTTGACGTTACAATTGCTGCAGTTTCAGGTAATTAAATTAACTCTTGTATTAGTTAAGTTTAGTAAAATCTGTATAATCATATACTACAGATTTACTGTGTTAACTTTTATAAATTTCACTTCTCTTTTTATTATATAGGAATGTGTATGCAGCGGTGGAAGTTACGCGACTCTAGAAGAAATTACTTCTGCATTAAATATTCCATCAATTTCAAGTCGTACATTTTCAAACATCAGGAAACAGTGTACGATGGTATAACTGCCTTAGCTTGGGATGAAATGATACAAGCTGGAAAAGAAGAAAAGGAGCTGGCAATAGAAGCTGGTGAAATAGACGAGAAAGGAGTACCAATGATTACCGTAGTGTTGACGGCGCCTGGTCTAAACGCTCTTATAAGACAAATTACAACGCACTATCGGGGAGTAGGCGCCATTATAGGTTGGCGAACTAAAAGATTTTATACGTTGGTATAAAAAATAATTATTGCCGAATATGTCATCAAACAGAAGCACCAGTTGAACATAACTGTTTCAAAAATTGGAATTATTCCACAACTGCAATGGAATCGGGAATAATCCTAGGAGGGATTTAAAAAAAATCTATTGAAATGTATGGTCTAATTTACGCAAAACTAATAGGAGACGAGACAGTAGTGTTATGAGAAAAATTAAAGATACTGCTCCTTATGGTCCACAATTTATAATACAGAAGATTGAATGTAAAACCACATACTTAGAAATTTAGGTAATAAAATAAGAGAAGCAACGAAGAAACCAAAGTGGCACCATTTATCAAAGTTCATTTGTTGAAAGTCAATTACGTTTTCGTTATGCGGTGACAAAAGCTGTTCAATATCGAAAAAACAACAATTTCAAACAAAAGAAAAATCTTACTTAAACTGATATTCTGAATTGTGCTAAACATATTTTTGGTGAACATTCAAAGTGTGCTGATTATTTTTGCAACGGTCCAAAACAAAACGAAAAAACATCTATCCTGAATTTGTATCTAGTACAATTTTCGAAGATATTGCAAGTGTGGTTAATAGAGTAGCAGTGCATGCAAACAGTTTAATAGAAGTTGTTGATAATAACATTGTTGAAACGTTTAACTCTGTCGTTGCTAAATATGTAGCTGCAAAGAGAATTAATTATTCTCAACGAGGGTCTTATACTAAACGATGTGAAGCTGCAGTTGCCTTTTTTATTAATAAGGAGAATTAAATTATAAACTTCAGAAAATATTAGGTACACATAGTCCAGGAAAGTACACTAAATTATATTCCGAAAAAGTTAGAACCCTGAATTATAGATGGCGAAAGCGCGCAGAAAATCACGGAATGAGACCAAAAGATTATTGACTTTTGAAAATGATGGTGACTGGTGAAAATGCCAGTACCGAGGACATGGAAATCAATATTTATTTAGAAAATGAAAGAAAATTTCTTGATCAATTGAAATATGAGGATCCAGAAGAAATACAGAAATTAACTGTTGGTCAAAAAGTAATTCGTTATGGAAAATGATGAGAGTTAAAAAGACTTACAGCATCTAACTTGGCAAAATAGTAAAATTGAAGAAACTACTTGCACGTCAAACACAGTAAAAGCTTTATTATATCAAGATTTTTTGGATCATTGGCAACCCAGTATGGCATAGAAAACGAAAATAGAGCAATTTTTCAATTCCAAGAAATCACGGGATTGGAAGTTACAGCTTGCGGCCTTTTATAGATTCGAAGTATCCGTTTTTAGCTGCATCACCCGATGGATTAGTAGGCGATGACGCTATCATTGAGGTAAATGTCCCTATAATTCAAGAATCTTAATAACGAAAGAAGCTACTGATAATAAAGTTATAAAGTTTTTGGGTATTGATGGCGAAGGGGTTATTTATTTAAAACCTGATGATAATTACATGCATCGTTCAAGGCCCAGTTAAATATTATCAACAGAAACAAATGTTATTTTTATTGTAGTGACAATTAAAAGATTTGTTTTATCAAAATTTATTTATAAAAACGAAATCTTCTGGGAAAAGCAGGTTTCTAAACTTATTGATTTTTACCAAAGGCTCTTTGCCTGAATTAATCGATCTCTCGTACCTTTTATAAATTTAATAAAAAACATCTGTCAGTAGTTAGATCAAACATTAGTAATAAAGAAATAAAGTCATCGTGCAATTACTTTTTTCAAACTAACTTCTAAGAATTGGAACAATTTGTGCACAAAATGAAGTATATTCCTGAGATCAAAATGCCGTCTTAAGATCATAATCTAATACATTAATATAAATATTAACAACAGTAATATATATTTTATTGCAGACAAAAATTCTCTTGTCTTGCCGTCTAGGTATGTATCAAGAACATTTAGTAACGTCAAACATTTTTCAAAGTATTTAATAACCGCATAGTTTTTAAAAAGTAACACACTTTTTAACATTGTGTGAGAAACGGTAAGTTGCCTATAACTTTGTATAGAGAATGTAAAAAGTCTTTCGCTAAGTGAAATTTTTGTCTTGTGTAAACCAAAATGTTACAACAACATTGAGGATGGTCCAAATATTCCGAGAAAGGTTCAATAACGTTGGCCTGGATATGACGTCCCCGGGGAGTACAAGAGACAGATTTTCAACATCTCGATCAATTCCAAATGATTGAAGAGACATGTCAATTTCATCTGTTTATCCTAAATAAGGCCTTGGGCGACGATCATATCGTTACTAAATGTTGACCATATCACATTATAGTCATGCCACTGAAACCATTACAATCCGAATGTTGGAATACGTAAATAATACGTTGCAGTATTCTTTTACATCTGATTTCGAAGGATTTTATAAGCCTTTTAAACGCAACCGTTGAAAAAAACACACGTATTTCAATATATGCCAAAATGACACCGTGTTGACAGCTGCTAAATGGCATTACGAAACCGAAAATGTTTTGGCATATAGTAATATTTGAAAATTTAAGTTTCAACAGATTTGACCATTTGTCGGACCAAAAAATCGTGTGTATCACGTGGCCAGAAACTGCTTTTGCGAGTGCGCATTAGCCTGCAAATCATGCTCGCACTTGCAAAAGGTCAGTTACTAGTCTAGTGATACAAATAATTCTTTTACCTACTAATTTCCGAATGAAAATCGATTATTTTTATAGTATGGAAGTATTTTCGTTCGCCGCACTTTTCGTCTACTGTGGTCACTATGATATAGGTATATGCGAGAAAGACGTTTGATCATTATGTAAATTCACGGGCTTAATAAAACAGTAGTTGCTTTGACAAAACTCTCATTTGCTGTTATCAAATTAATGGTTTATACAGAGTATGTAATTCCACCATAGATGGTGACTTCTAGTAGATAACTTTTTGTTTGAACGGACCATAACTCGTACCGCTGGTATGTGCCAACAGTTTGAAACAAATACGCCCGACCTTTCTCAATACAAGTAACTCCAACACTCTTTTTGTTGCGAAAGGTCAGACGTCTTTTGACCGAAACGTTGGAACGAATTAGTACATGGAATTTTAATAGTCCATTCCAAACAAAAAGTTACTCCTATAAGAAGGCCCATCATATGGTGGAACAAGTACTGTAATCAATTAAGACAGGAGATTTCATTTTTAATTATTTACGAAATCCTTCAAATTTTTCGTTTGAATTAAGGCCGTGCCGTGGTGTATTGAATATTTAGTTTTATAATAACAAGAATAGATAGTGTAAGTAATGTCCGTATCAGTAACACACTCCTGCAATTGTACAGTGCAAGTGATTGGTGTGCATACATTTGCGAAGATACCTAGCTTGGATTGTAAAATACTTAAAATTTCCAAACAAACTAGAGCTGAGGTGGGACCGATTTCGATGGGATTGCAGGGTATTTCGGTAACTATTACTGTTAGAGCAAAACTGTTCACGTAGCATTAGGCCAACTTTTTGAGACAAATTAAACATCGGAAACAAAAATTTGCTATCTTTTTTCATTTTTGATGCAGGAACCAAAATTGAATTTTTCCAAATTTCGATAGGGTTCCATATCTCATCTGTTGATAAAAATTCAGGAAAAAGTGTTAAAAAGACATTTTTGTGCAGTTTTAGCGTAGAATCAAATGGAGTAGTCAATTTTGAACTTTTCACCAATAGTCGAGATGCCACATAAACTTAGTTTTTTTTTTTTTTTTAAATGGAAACCATAGCTGACTTTGACTGAATAAAATCCTTATTTTGTGGCTTTCAACCTTATAAGTTTAAGAGGTTCTTTTAAAGAACTAAGTTTATGTGCATCTCGACTATTGGTGACAAAAGTTAAAATCGACTACTCCATTTGATTCTACGCTAAAAATGCACAAGAAATATCTTTACACTGTTCCTGAATTTTTATCAACAGATGAGGTATGGAACCCTCATCGAAATTTGAAAATATATTGATATATTTATTATAATATATATTATATTGTAATATAATTTTTCAACAATCACAACGTTTTATAAAGAATACTTACTATTTGTCATAAAATCAATAATAAAATTTTTCTTCTCTTTCAACTCAATCCGCAACACACTATGTATATTTATCACCCAAGAAAATTTCTACTTTAATCGTAACTGTCCTACGCTATCTGAATCGTTGTATTTATATAAGCAGATAGAATTTTTTAAAACTTCCAATAACTATTTAAGAAAATGTATGATTTCTTTTGAAAATATATAATGACTATGACTTATTTCCTGTGGCTGCACGTTAAGTAAAAAATCTAGTACCACTAACGTATGCTGTTAAATATGACAAACTGATGACTGGACCAGGTTAAGGAATATAATAAAATAAAATAACGGTATCAAACATTTATTATTCATAACTGACAATTGTGGGGCCAACGAGGAAATGGTATTGCATCTTTAATATTACTTATACCTAATAGAAACTGTAAATACCTCTCAAAACCTAACCCAAATCCTCCAGTGGGTACACCACCAAATTTTCGAAGCTCCAAATACCAATTTAAACCTTCTCTGGGAAGCTTACCTTTCAGTAGATTGTAATCATTCTCACGCAAACTTCCTCCTACTAATTCTCCTACATTTGGAACTAACAAATCCAATGCAGCAACCTACAGCATACACCTAATTAAATTTATTGAATTGAAAATAAAAATTGTTACTTGTGAATTTGCCACTTCCTTTGCATAAAATGGTTTTAGGTCTTTCGGCCAATTTATAACAAAAACAGGAACCTCCCCACAATGTTTCACTAAGAATTTTTCATGTTCTTTGTTTAAACTTGAATTAGTAATAAATTCACCATTAAAATTATTAGCATTAATTAAAATGTCAGCCGCTTCTTCATATGTTAGCACTGCAAAGACTTTATTCAACCAAGAAAAATTTACACCTTCCTCTTTACATCTAGATATATCTTCATTTCGTTCTGAAAGAATCTCACGTGTAGCACTTTTAATTAAGTCTTCAATTAATCGCATTACTTCTTCCAATTCAGTTCTTAACAAATTCTGCTTCAATCATATAAAATTCTGATAAATGCAAACGTGATTTCGAATTTTCGGCTCTGAATGTTGGACCAAATGTGTAAACTTTACTGAGACTGTGTGCAGCAGCTTCTAAATGTAACTGACCTGATACCGTAAGATAAGCTTTTGAATCAAAGTAAACTTCATCTGTAGGAGTTTGGTTGGCATTCATCTTATTTAACATAACTTTGTTGTCAGGTATTACTGTAAAAATCTCACCACCTCCTTCACAATCATTTGAAGTTAGAATTGGTGTATGAATGTTTATATAACCGTTTTTGTAAAAATATTTATGTATCGCCAGAATGGCTGCATCACGTATTCGTAAAAAGGATGCAAATTTATGATCACGCAATCTAAAATGTAAGGCCTGCCTTAAATAATCAGGAGTGTAACTTTTCTTTGGCGCATAGGGGTAACCATCGCTTATGTTACAATTACCACACACCTCCAACAACTCAGAATTTAATTCAAATTGACCTTTAGGAGTTTTCTTTAAACTTCCACTAGCAATAACAGATGAGCCTGTTGATAATACTCCTATCTTATCGATTGGTAACACAATTTGTAAATTTTCACAGCACGATCCATCATTGACATCTAAAAACACCGTTTCTTTCATTTTCCTTAGTGACTTAACCCATCCCTTTAACAAATCATTTAAAAAGTTAAACAAATTTTTGATGTTTGACTAACCTTAACTTGAATTTGTTGATCCAAAACATTACCTTTTAAAACACTAGATATAGGATGAACTTGTATAGAAGTGTAAAAGCGTCGAATGATTTTATTTATTGCATTGTATTTGAACATGTTATTAATTATATATAATTATTATTTTTCTGTTATTAATTTTAAAAGTTGAGGTTATGTAATGTGAGAACCAAGCTGAGAACAAATTCAATTAAAAAATCGCTATTAATGGCATTGACTCTCAAAGTCATTGATAAATGGAGTTAAGCTTAAGAACAAATATTCAAATTCTTCTTCATAAACAAAAAATTGAAGTGTTCTGTAAATGTCATAACAGGAGGAGGCAGTAATGACATCTTGATATTTCTCGAATGCGTCTCCATCCATATAACAAAATTAACATTTTTCAATGGTTTATTTATTTAAGATTACTTGACAAACGAAAACTTTGTCCAATGCTAGATTGTTTCGCCTCGACAGAATCTTTCACTTCTAACACAGTATGATCGAAAATTGTATCTAGTATTTGACAAAAACATCACATATGCATGCAATGCAATTTAACATTGTCACCTGCAACTTTTCAATGACAAATGCACTACTGGTATTTAAACTTGCAAAATAAATAGTAAGACATTCTTGTTTTCTTATTCATTAAATTGTCCTGACGAATTACACTTGAGGTTTGTATTTTAGCAAGTAAATTTGGTTGTTTATATTCTAATCTGTTTTCTTTAGCAATTTTAATCGAAAAATTGTCAACCTTAAAAAGGCTCCACCGAATTGCACATTCGAGAGAATTTTTGACCTTCAGTCTCATGTGCGATTCGGTGTCACGTTTTTAATAATTGACAGTTTTTCTCGTCAGATTTTAATTAAACAACCCAAATTTACTCGGCATAATACAAATATCTTGTGCAATTATAAGTTTCTAATTTATAAATCAGAACCAATCAAATGCAGATTGGTTTATCTGTGTTTATACTGACAGGAAAAGCTGCTTGCGCCCCTGCTCTTCAATTCTTTATAGCATTCACTCTACGAATTAAATGGAAATTCTTTGGATTGTCTTACCAAATACAACTCGTACTCTGAATCTTTTGGTAATTTTTGTCAGTCAGACTGACTCATAGCTGTTGCTTTTGGACAATCTGCATTCATGCACTCTCGTCACAGTAATAAAAATAAAAAAAATCACATACTTTATTTTTCAGAACTTTGTTTGAACTTTTTATAAACTTTCCCTAAGTGAAATATGAATTTTCCTTCTAATTTTTGCGATCTGAATCGCTAACTGTCATCTTGCTTTTTACCAATTTGTAATTTTTATAACGTCTACTACTTCCCTATTTGGGGACCTATATTCCTGTCATGGCTAACATTTCCGGGTCTGGGAGATACGGCCCACCCCCCAACACACACCATTGTGAAGAGATTAGTGTATTTCATAGTTCAATAAGAAAAGTACATTTTAAAAAGATCCTCCAATTATTGTTTTTTAAGTGGTAATAGCTAAACGTTGAAAACATAATTAGGCCAATCATTATCACAATCACATAAATACATCGTATACTTATGAAAATAATAAATTTGTTAATATCCCTTCACTTTTTTAGAGGTTTTTTTGCAAAACATTGCATGTTGTTTGTATAAAAAAAGTTACCGAATTTCATAATTAATAGAAAACCAAAACCAACTATGGAAAAAATTCAGATTTCAAAACAACATACAATTTTATTTCAATTTAACACGTTGTCTATGCGATAATACATAGACGTTTCCACAATACAAAAACCATCCCTTAAATTTTGAACACGTGTTAAAACAGTAGCCCCCCCACCCGCATAATACTAAAGATCCGAAATACTTTTTATAAAAATTTTTGATTTAACTGAACACAAAAAAATAGCTCAAACATTCATTTTTGAGAATAGAATTTCTAAAACCCCGAAGCCAAATATCATAAATGTTTGCGCCATTTCGAAATGTATACGTCGATTGGTTAGGATTTGTATAATAAAAAAATACTCTAGAGCCGGATGAAATGTAAATACAAAATTTTACCAATCGACGTTGTACATTGACACAGCCAATTTATTAAAAAGATAATCGGTTTGTGGCCGCAAATACAGAACCGATCAAAGAATCTCCTTATTTTAAGGTACGAATAGTACATTGCTTTCATTCATTTGTAACATATCACCATTTCTTCACAATCAGTCGTTGAACTTAGCTTAAGGAGTCCATTTCTCCGCACAAGTCACCGTAAAGGATTCAAATTAAAGTTTATCACTCTCGTTTATATAAATCAGTTCGTCAGCTTCATTTTTACCCAAAACTTAAAAAAAATATTAGCAAATGCAGAGGTTTTCTTCGAATTTCTTATTAATCACAATATAACGAAGGAGATTCTGGTTCTTAAGCTCAAAGAGCTATCGATACATTGAAATTAATAAATAATAAAAGATGAATTGGAGAAGCAAAACCTCATTCACGTACAAAATAACAGGATCGATCAAATGTCAATCCTATAATTTTGCTTATGACTTCTAGATATAAATCTCTGTATAAAAAATTTAACAAAAACTTCATCCTTTTTTGTAAGTTATAAAGAGAAATTAAAGTTTATACGTGGAAATTGAGCGCTACTATTTACAGAACTTCCGTTTTCATTAATTGTCTTTTAGATCACAAATCGTTGTAATCCATTATGTAATCACAACATTACTTGTTGCTATCTTCCAAAAGTTCGTCCTCAGAATTAGCAACGTAAAGAGATGGATCGATCATTTTTGGGATTGGTTTGATTTCTGTTCCTAATTCTTGTTCTATACGATGTAATGCGAATCTGTCGTCGTACGTTATCAGGTTGATCGCGATACCTAAATGACCAAATCTGCCCGATCGACCTATGCGATGTAGATATGTTTCCGCCATTTTTGGAAAGTCGAAGTTGATCACAACATTGACTGCTTGAACGTCGATACCTATAGTTAAAAATAGTAATCATTTTCTGAAACATGAATTATTAGATTTTTGAAATGAAAGTAAAATAAAATTATTATTGTATCTTTTGTCATTTTTGCTTATCTTTCTGAACAATCGTGATTCAAAATCTGGGATTATAACCTTATTTCTAGTAATGGAAGTAGATTAAAAGATAATATGAATTTTGCAATAATTAATCTAATCTTTTTCATTGTAAGTGAAATGAAAATGTAGAATGAAAGATTAATACCTACCACAAACAATTATTGAATACGCGACACCCTAAATCAAAGTACTAACTTAATAGAAAACATACTGAATATAACATCGTTTTCGTATTTTTAAACAATTTGGATTAAAATTATCGCCGCCCATTTAAACATTGAAATATCTCCGAATATAAACAATGACAGAAAAGTATAGGTATACAGGGTGATTCATAACTATTGGGACATAAAGGGCGAGTTATTTAGGCTAAAATATTACCATAGGACCCAATATTCCTCAATAAAATATTGCTGTGGAAAAAGATACAGAGCGTTAAATTAATTTTTTTTTTCATTTTTTGTTAATAATTTCACTATAAATTTACCAATTCTTATCAAAATCGGCAGAGAGTCATAAATTTAGACCAAGAACATTATTATATGTACTATTTTACAATTTCTTGTAGGGGGCGCCAAGTGAATGATTCCTGACGATGAAATCGATTGGTAACTTTTTTTGAGAAAACTTTTAGTGATTTTGATTAAAGAATATGACGTAAATATCATTTCTACACAATATTGGTACTACTGTTTAAATACGATAATTTTATCTGTTTCGGAGAAAAACGCAGTTGAACAATTCGTAGTGCCAGAAGGGGATTTCAAATATTACTTCATTTACTACGGGTACGTTTTGGACTGTCAGATAATTATGCTTCTCTGTAATATAAGAATTGATAAATTTACAGTAAAATTATTAACAAAAAATGAAGAAATTTTTTATTAAATTTTATCTTGTACCTTTTTCCACAGCAATATTTTAATAAGGCACATTGTGTCTTATCGTCATATTTTGGTCTAAATAACCCGCCCTTAGCCTATGTTCCAATAGTTATGAATCACCCTGTATAGTATATGTCCAAGAAGTAGGTGATGATGTCGAAAACGGAAAAGATTCAAGATACGTTAAATTAGAAACAAGTTATTCGGGCAGAACTCCACATCGTTCCGATAGTAACAAACGTGTAAAAGAGTGTCGAAAGTATAGAACGTTTTGCTCAAAAAAATAAAATAAATGTAGAATAACTTACAAAATTGTTATAGAAAAAGTGTAAAAAAAAAAACATACGATAAATATAAATCTGTTTAAGTTACGTGTTCATTAAACGTTTTAAAGAAGGAATTCACACTTAAAATTTTGCTCCACAAATGAATATGAGAATTGGATTTTAGAAAAAAATACTTCAAATGAAAGTTATAGATAATTCCCAACAATTTTTAAAACTATTAGTCACGTGTCGTATCTCGGTAATTATTTATCGGATCAAAAAATAGTTGAAATAAAAATTATGTATAATTAAATTACAAATATCTTTTAATTGAAGAAAAAAGTGCTTCAAATGCATATTTTTGTTTATATTCCAAGGATAGGAAACTTTATGTAGGTTAGGAACCTTTTTGCCTCGACGGATTATGCCCAAAATCTAATCAGTTGTGTATTATAAATAACACATATATGCCAAGTTTCATAAAAATCAGACCAGTGGATTTCTTGATATCATGTTTACTAGATACGGCCGACCACCGACATAACATTTTTTTGCTTCGTTATAAATTATAACCTAAAGGTGAAAAAAGGGGTTAAAATTTTCGGTTCAGAAAAAATTTAAAATGCCAAAAATATGTTCGACATGATACTATCAGTCACAACTGCGCTCTTAACACAACAGAATAACGCGCGGTTAACTGCAATTTTATTTGAAGTTCAGTGGTCAAGTAAGGTAGTAACGACCTGTCTAAAAAGTCGCGAATCACCCCGTATAGCGACTAGCAATACAATAATTGTAGTAAACATTTTTTATTAACGGCAACGTAGTGTTAACTACCTAATTTACGAGTTAGAAATCGTTTTCTTAGTTTTCGATATATACTTGAGAAAGTAAAAATTCAAGGTACACCACAAGCTTAATTCACACATATAGGACTGTGTCGTTTTGCAATCAATCTCCGAACGGAACTGTGTGCCTACTGTGTCATCTTCGGTCGCTTTGAAAGCGATTCATCAAGGCCACGGTTCGACATAGGCCCAGCATAGTCCTATATGTGTGAATTACCGTAGGTCGCACATAAGCCGCTTGTGCTATTTCGACAGTTTGCGTTAAAGCTCCAAATCGCCACGGACTTGTTTGTTGTTGCTTTCAGGTACTATTTATGGTAGTTTTTTTTAAGTATAATTCGAATAAACCATTTCATGGTTTTGTTTGACAGCTGCAGCGAAAATGTTTGGATTTAATTGTTTTTATTTAAAAATATAATTTTCCCTATAAACATTGTATTGTAAGGAATCAACATGAAGTAATACATTTTTTTTTAATTATCATGTAATAATTACATCATCCACGTTCTGATTCATTTTTACAATTAAAATATTTTGAAGAGAAAGACGAATGAGTATGACAAGCTCGTCACCCGGTCCTATATGTCTGAATACAAACAGTACAGCACAGTCAACGCACAGTCCTATATGTGTCAATCAACCTTAAAAGTGTAATTAACTTGTATACTAAACCAGATTCAAGAAATTAAAAGAAGTCTGAGTAATCAAAGAAGTACCTCCGAATGTACAGGGCTATTTATTATAAATTACCCACCCCTTATTCTCGTAGAAAAAAAAGTTATACATAAAAGTTGTATGGTTCTAACTGAATTTTTTTAAAATGCCACCCTGTGATAATTGACATTTCATTAATTAAATCACCAAAATCGTTTATAGTGAAGCAGTTGGCTGGAAATCCAAGCTTACTCTTGATGTCCTACCGGGGGTTTATATGTAACTGTGATATTCTACGATTAATAACTCCATAACGGCTCAATATAAAGACAACATATTATATTTTTTGAAATCAGAAAAAAAAGATCTCTTCAAAATATAATAATATACAGGGTGTTACATTAAAAATACATCATATTTTTGTTGCGCCCTGTAAACGGCGAGTAACTGAACTATTGATGGCATTTTAAGAAAATTCAGTTAAACCATACAACTTTCCCGTATAACTTTTTTCTACGAGCAATAATAACGATAATATGGAGTGGGTAATTTATAGTGAATAACCCTGTACATTGTGCCATAAGTACGAGGCTAGTTCAATAAATACACGTTCGAGCGCTGTGAAACGATTGTTAGTGGAGCTATAATCGTACAAATTTGCGTAGGCCAGCGGCTGCTATATAGCTGTCTATTGTGACACATCCCTCGTGATATTCGTACAGGAGACAGTTGTTGTGCGCGTTTCATTATGGCAGGTCTTATAGTTGGAGCGTCCAAAACCGATTACCGAGCAGTCATACAGTTTCTGCATGCTGAGGGCAACACTCCAGTTCAGATTTATGGGAGAATGCAAAATGTTTATGGTGGAGAGTGTCCTTCAAAAACCACAGTCGTGGAATGGTGTCGGAAGTTCACAGATGGGCGACAATCGACAGCGGATTTGCCAAGGCCGGGAGCACCGCGGCATGCAAGGAGTGACGACAATGTCGCTGCTGTGCAAGCAGCCGTTTGGAGAATAGGCGGGTTCGTGTTAGAGAATTGGCTGAACGTTTCGATATTAGTGTAGGAACAATCCATACGATTCCAGTCGGACGCTCAATGAAATGGTTCCGCGAACAGCCAATGGACTGGTACCACACCGGTATACAGCGTCTTGTGAAGCAGGGATGCATGTCTTTGTAGTAATGGCAATTTTGTTTAGTGTAAATAAACCGCTTACATGTACCACCGTTCGAACGTGTATTTATTGAACCAGCCTCGTATAAATGACAAAGTTTCGAGTTGAAATTTGACCTTTTGGGGATCAGCCCTGCTTATTCTAAAACTAAGAAGTTGAAAAAATTATTACAGGGCGAGGTACAGGGTGATTAGTTGAATCTTCAAAATTGTCAAAAGTAAAGTTCCTTTATTTTTAAAACATTAAAATGTCTACTTACAAAAATTGTTCAGAATTTAAAGTTACGACGGATTGTCAATTGTCATTTTGATCAGCCAACTTTTTTTTCTGGTTTTTGATCGTCCTGTATTCAACACAAGTTATTTGTTTATATCAATCGCATATGTCAAATTGGCACGCTAGTATTGTTAATTGCCGATAGAAAATTCCGAAAAAAATTGCCCAATGTATACGTGTCAGTTAATTGTGTTAAAAAAAGTTGTTACGAAATTTAGGTGTACTGGCAGTGTGTCGAATAAGAAAAAGTTATCCAAATAAAGACGACAATGCAGCGATTGAAAGTATTTACAATGTTAATAGGTTGCCAATTATCTATCTCATAACACGGGTAACTTTCTTAATATAGGAAATATTTTTCTTTTCCTGATTTCATTGATGTAAAGTTCGATATACTTTACTTTAATATTTTTTCTGTAAATGCTGAAAGCAATTTATTGATACAATTATGCAACAAAATAATGCACAGGTGGGCTTTGGATACAGAAGCTTTAAACAAAACCACCGCTGCCAACCAAACAATTTAATTTACATAAGTTACATTATTTTAAGAAGATAAATTTGTTAAAATAAATAATCTATACAAATAAAGAGAAACGACATGCTTTTTTTAATGCCCTCGTAACAGAAACTGCAATTGCAAATATATATGGAAAGAAGACAACCGGATAAAAGACTTTTTTTCTAAATTGGAAAAAAATTTAAAACAATATGGGTCATTTATGAAACCAAATGATAAAAAGCGAAAGTTTCAAGAAGACGAATAAAGAGTTTTGGCATATGTAAATTACAAACCAACAACATCTACCCATGAAATTGCAAGTGAATGTGCTATTACTGTAGAAAAAGCTCCTTTAATTTTAAAATAATATCGGTTCAAGACGTATAAATCTTGTATTGGCAATACTTCTATTATGCCGATTCAAACAGAAGACTGAATTATGTTACATGGTTTTTAAGAAAAACAGACAACAATCCAAAATTTTCACGCGGGATTTTATTTACTGACGAGGCAAAATTTACCAAAACGACGTATTTGATCTATTGGTCTGAAAACAACATCCATCTAACTGTCGAGAGACACGATCGGCATATTTTTTTAATAAATGTGTGGTTGTGGCATTCTCGGTAACAGAATAATTGGTCCATTCTTTTACAACTACAATTTAAACGTAAGGTGATATTTACAATTCTTTCAAAATGACCTGGAGGAGATGTTAGATGAACTGCCATTAAATTTCTTACAAAGTTTTATTCATTTCAACATGATGCTGCTTCTGCTCATAATTCACGGGCTGTTTCTGAGTACCTCTCAGAATGTTTTTCAAACTGAATCGGTAATTTAGGTTCTATAAGTTGGCCGTCAAGAACATCAGATATGACACCTCTCGATTTTTTTCTTGTGGGGAACCGTTAAAGAGAAGGTGTATAAGGAAGAACCCAATAACGTCGAAGAATTAAGACAGAATTATGTTGATTATTAGAAAAGACTACGACTTGACAGTTTGGAAAAAGTGCATAGACAGATCGTTAAAAGATGTGCTTACTGGTTAACAGGGGTCATTTCGAATTTAATATAAAATTTTAGAACAATTGAAATTTAATTGTAATATTAAAATCGTTACATATTATGGTCAATATAAACTTTGGTTTCAAATTTAACGAACTTATTGTGTACCTATCATTTCTTGTTAATGGTATGAACAAGATGCTTTTCGCATTTAAATGAAAAAAATAGAAACATAAATAAATAAATCACCGTAAGAACTGAAACTTATGGAAAGCAAATTGTTTGATTGACAATGGAGGATTACGTTTAAAGCTTCCGTTTCCAAAACATACATGTGCATTATTTTGCTGCTTAATTGTATCAATAAATTACTTTTAGCATTTACAGAAAGAAATAAAGTAAAGTAAATCGAAACTTATCATCAATGAAAACAAAACCTATTTAATGGGGCCAAATAATAAAAAAACGAGTTTTCAGTTTTTTACAAAAATTAAAAAGTTGATAACGTACACAGGGTGTTTTAAAATTCAGTACACATATTTTAATGGCGTATTTTTGAGATAAAATTAAGACTTTTTTTCCCTATAAACATGTGTCCCAAAATACACCCTCATCGATCTACAGCCATCTTAATTTTCTTTAAAATTTGCAATAGATTGCTGATTTGAACGTTCCACTGTTTCTTATCTCTAAAATAACAGAACAATAATTTTAAAGGGGGGCACATTTAAGGGAAACATTTTGTTTCGGTTTATAAATTTAAAAAAATGAGTATTTCATCTGTTTGGGCATTCAAAAATCTAAGATTTTGGTCTTCAACATTTTTGGATACAATTAACCGTTTTCGAGATAATCGTTGTTAGAAGAACAAGGGTTATTGTGAAACTAAATTGGGTTGAATTTTTTTAAATTTCAGTAAAAACAAATAAATTGATGTCTTTATAACAAGTGCTGGAAATGTCCTCCGCTAGCTACAACACAGACCTCTACCATTCTTCTCCACATATAAGATGGCTTAGCTCGAAGAGGGTGTATTTTAGGACACATGTTTATAGGAAAAAAAAGTCTTATTTTCATCTCAAAAATACGCCATTAAAATATTTGTATTTTGAAACATCCTGTATATGTCAAATGTGGAAAAGACATTATATTTTGTTTATAATTGTGAATAATGTTTTCCAATTTAATCAATAGACCCGATCAGTGGTGACGTCAAATTAAACCGCTAAAATCAAAATTCGGTACTTGGCAAAATTGTGGTCGAAAAAGTGAACCTTAAGTACATGGACTTAAGGGTGATAATAAAATAGGTCAATAAAAAGTGGTTGGTTTTCCAATATACACACATAAATAAGGGAAATCGTTTTCATATTCACTAATTCTGAACCTTTATCTTTAATCTAGTATCAATATTACATTTTCAAATAGCATATTTTTATTATAAATTAAAATTAACTTATATACTACAAATACATGCGCAAAAACCAGCTGGCGGGAACAGTAATGTTAGAAATACGCACCGGGTTAACCTTATACTTTGTAATTGCTGTTTTCCTTTGTTGTTCCTGGCGTTACTCTTGTTTCTTTATTAGCTTATTGACTCGTTTACTTCATTAGTTTGATCTTTATAATACGTAATTTATAGTTTAATTTAATAGTACTTCATAGTAATTAGGTTATGGTTAACCCGGTGCGTATTTCTAAAATTACTGTTCCCGCCAGCTGATTTCTGCGCATGTATTTGTAGTATAAAAATTAATTTTAATTTATAATAAAAATATGCTATTTGAAAATGTAATATTGATACTAGATGAAAGATAAAGGTTCAGAATTAGTGAATATGACAACGATTTCTTTATTTATGCGTATATATTGGAAAACCAACCAACTTCTATTGATCTATTTGAATATAACCCTTAAGTCCTTGTACTTAGGTTCACTTTTTCGTCCACAATTTTGCAAAGTACCGAATTTTGAATTTAGCGGTTTGTACGTGACGTCACACTAATCGGGTCTATTGCCTATTTTTTATATTAAGAAAGTTACCTATTTTATATGAGGTAGTTAATGGGCACCCTGTATACAGGGTATCCCAATAGAGACACAGCTTAACTTACAGCTTCCTTAGGTTAAATGGGATCGATTAAACCAACCATACCTTAGTACAAATGTGCTTCCTGAAGAAGTTGCAGCTCTTTAAAGTGATAAAAAGTACTTTTGTTCAGAAATGACATGATGTATCAAGCTGAAAATTGGAACACATCCACTTCGGAGGAAGCTCTCAGTTTATGAGCCCTACTGCATATTGTAGAGGGCGTTGCCGACAGATTTTTTTTCGTGTACTCCTATCATATTTTTGTTATGTTCAACACTTTCGTTCCTGCGGGTCAAGTTTATGATGAAGAAACTAATTTTACATAAAAAGGTGTATCCACAATATGTACTGTTTGAAAAAAACCATCTAAACTTTTGAATGCACCAATTTAAAGCTTTTCAGGACGTACGATTGTATCAAGTTACCATTTGTCACACTAATATTATGTACTTTCAAATAAAAACTAAATTGAATTAAGTAGGTATAGCCCTCTACAATATGCAGTATGGATCATAAAATGTGCATAAAAACCCTTTACACACGTGTCTCATACAATATGTTATCGACGTCAGAAATAATTTTGCAAATAGAAACGATTTCACTTTTGTTTTTTGCGAGTCTACATTGCCAGGCAACTTTGACAACAAAAAATCATTTAATAATGAAACTCTCATTTAAATTACATTGCACTTTTATATATTTTTTAAGAAAAATGATGGGTACCACTGAACTCCCTTCGTCGAAAGATTAGATATTTTTCAAAATTAAATTTTTGTTAGGTTTCAAGTTATTTTGTTAATTTTATATTATATTAATTTTTAAAATAAAACAAAAGTACAGATTTTTGTAAGTTTTTTAAAACAAGTGATAAAAAATGTCTGTAAGTCACTTTATCAGTTGGTAACGATCACTTTTTTACCTTTACCTTGAAGTAAATGATTCGTTATTTGACCGAAAACAGCAAAAAATTTAGGTGGCGCCATTTAAAAATTAAATGTCATTGTAAAAAGTAGAGGGAGTAAAAAATTAATTTGAGTTTCAGGAAACAAAAATGACGTTCCGAGGGTTTTTGTCGTGAATGATCTGAAACTCAAAAATATTCATTATTCCAAATGAAACTTACGCACTGTATAATTTATAAATAAAGATATTATCTGAATTACGAAAGATGAGTCCTACGTCATCAGTGTTCAGAAACTATCAAATACACGTTCAATATAGAGCATGTTCTGTATTACAATCAAAACAAAGATGAATGATTTTGAGAACGTAGAAAGGGATAAAAATAATTCCCCTCTTTATTTTTTTACGAATTATGACTTCAGTTGTATTTTAATAAATAGTCTCCGTTTTACCGACCCTGTGTTCGACAATTACAACGATCATAACCTGTCATTTTTACTTTGGATTATCTTGTGTTTTGTCATTAGTTGTACATATTCGTAAATATTTATTTGTTAATATTTTAAAGTAAACTCCAATAATAATAAATAAATAGTTTTGTTTCCATATTTTATGCCTTAAATCGCTTTTAGTAAATTAAAAAAAAATTCTAACCTAGAAGTGACAGTTTGTAAATTTTGATAGTTAGACTGTGACAATTGCTGTCACGAATGGTTATAGTTTCTGATTTGACTTTAGTTTTGATATTAAATCATACGCATTTGCTTGATGACGTAGGGCTCATCTTTCCTGATTCAGATAGTATTGAAAAACAGGTGAACTTAACAGAAGTAGATTAAGCACGAGCACGGTAGAGTGACCAATCTATGGCATGCAATTCGCAGTTGTAAAACGGAACAAGCTAGTACCACAGAAAAATAATCTCTGTGCTAGTACCCTCCGAACATTTGAAATTGGGCCCTGCCTAAATATTAAAGAAAGTTGTTTTCTTATGCATCACAACAATAAACATGGTGCCACCAAAGAAGATACTTGCGTCATTATTTTCTGATGAACGAAATAACGTACCGATCATTGTTTGAATAAGACATAGATATGTGTAAAATAAAGAGGGAAGATGTACTATATGCGTTATGAATAAAGTTACTCAATTGACTTTAATTTCACTAAGTTGACGTTCTGTCAAATGTCGGTCGCTGTCATTCTTGGTTCATTCTGTATTTTTGGTTATTAATTACCAATGAACTGTATACTAACGTAACTGGAAAGGACGCGCAGGCTTATTATACTTATAAATGTGAAGCAGGGGCAACAAACAAAGAAAGGTTATGCGTGTAGTGTTCCTCTTTCTGTTTGACTAACGCAAAGTAATTAGAAGTGATCGTGTTAATTTAAGTTTTTGTGGATATTTGAATATTTGTTTACCGTAGACTTGTATTTGTACTTCTAAAATGTAAATAGGCGTATCTAGTGTGTACGTGTTTCATATGTTAACAATTTTGTTTTTAAATTATGTTATAATCTGTTAAAAATAGTGTTGAAGTGTAAGCATAACCTAACTGTTCCATTATGGTGCTAAACTGTGTTGCTTATGGTTGCAATATTCTTCACGATAAAAGAAACTCCATTTCTTTTCATACGTAAGTAAATAATTTTAATAAAATTGTTTTACTTTTTAATAGAAAATTTAATTTGTGTAAAACAAACAATTACATGATTAAACATATCGATTGGAATATTTTGAAAACTGCATCTGTGAAGTGATTTTAGTACATACAGTAGTAAAATACAGTTTATGATTTGGATAAGTATTAGCTTTCTTAAAATTTGTTTATTTCAGTTTCCCATGGAAACGTCCTGAGGTGTTTGAACTTTGGGTTAAAGCGATTCGTAGAAAACTGGACACCCTCAAAAACAAGTAGACTCTGCGGCGAACATTTTCTACCTTCTGATTATCAGAATAAACCAGGAAGTAATATTAAGCTTTTAAAAGTTGATGCTGTACCAAGTGTGTTTTCATTTCCAAAGCATTTATTGAAAAATGGTGTAACACGTAGAAAACTCATAAAACAGGTAAAACATATGAATTTTTTAATTTTCTATTAAATATACTTATTAAGGGTTAAAAGTTAAATTTAATCTTAGATTACAAACAATCGTATCCTACGATTAACCATAGCAACAATTGTTTGTAACTCTAAATTAAATTTAACTAACGTTTGTGAAATCGACCCTAATAAGAAATATAAAATATATAAAAATAAAAATTCTCACTTTAGTGGGAGAAAATTAGTCTGGAAAGGATTGTATTTCTAAGCCGACTTTCCACTCTATGATGCTCTTTTCTAGCCTAATATTCTCCCAACCTGAAGGATCACTATAGTGGGAACCTACATCAATATTACAAACCAGAGGATTAATTTCATCCATTACAAAAATATATGAACAAATTTGATTATTTTAATCAGAAACAAATTCACAGACAAAAACTAAGGATTATACAATTTAGTCTTATTTATTTCAGGTTGTACCTTCCTTAACAAACAAAACCGAGCCTATGGACTTAATGGATATCGACTTACCAGCGACATCAGAAGGATCAAAAACTGTTGTAGATCAAGGTACCCAAACTATTGCCAATCCAGATGAAAGAATTTACAAGTTACAAAAAAGTAAAAACTCTCAAGCAAAAGTTAAAAGAAGGGATTTGAAGCTATCAAACATGAAAGATGTAATAGACGAAATTAGGAGAAGTGGATACAGCAATGACAACTTGAATACTGTTCTACAAAATTATTTTGAAGGTAATATGATTTATTTGTTTTAAATACAGACTATAAATGCTTTTCAGGGTTTCCATTAGAATTTATACTTCACCAAAAAAAATCAAGAAGTTGTAAACTCTGGCCAACGTCGTTATTCAAAATTAATGAAGCAATTTGCACATACTCTATATTTTTATTCACCTAAAGCATATGGCTTTTAAGGAAACACTTTGTACTACCTAATGGACGTACGATCCGAAAATGGTTGAGTAGCGTAGATTTTGAACCTGGCATTCTTCAAAATGTTCTTGATTATTTGAAAGAAGAAGTAAAGAATAAACCAAAACTTAGAGAATGTGCCTTAATTGTCGATGCCATTTCTATTCGAAAACAAGTTCTGTGGGATAATTCTCAGGGAAAATTTACTGGCAATGTCAACTATGGGGGTATTATTGATTCTTCCTTTGAAATGGTAGCATCAGAAGCCCTATTTTTCAAATTGTTAGCTACCGTATAAAATTTAAATGTCCAGTAGCATATTTTTTAACTAACAAGACAGATGCTGATTTGCAAACGCAATTAATAAATGCTTGCTTGAGGAGTCTATTTGAAATTGGCATAGTAGTAAAATCAATAACTTCAGATGGAGCTCAATGTAATATCTCAACGTATACCAAATTAGGCTGCAGTATGGTTCCTGAAAATTGGTATGTTTTTTTCTCATCCAAGTAACAATAGCATACATGTTTATTGCATGTTAGACGTCTGCCATATGTTAAAATTGGCTAGAAACGCAATTGGAGAAAAAATATAAATTCCAATTCAGGAAAAATTAGTTGGGAATATGTAAAAGAATTAGACAACATCCAAAACTTTCAGCAATTGAAGTTAGCAAATTCACTTACATCACAGCATGTAAATTATAAAAACAAAATAATGAACGTAAGATTAGCTGCACAAACATTAAGTAGTGGAGTAGCGGATGCTATAGAATATCTAAATCAGCGTGGAATCAGTAAATTCAAGGATAGTTATGCTACTATTGAGTTTATCAGACATATGGACAGGATTTTTGATATTTTGAATTGTAGGAACCCTTACGGAAAGGGTTATAAAGCTCCTATCAGGCAACAGACTATCCAATATTTTGAGGAAGTTTTGCAACTACAACGCAGTATTTGAAAACTTTGACGATCGATGGTGTGTCTTTACTGCACCACATTAGAAAAACGTTTGCACTGGGATTCATTATGACAATGGAGAGTACGTTGGGTGTAGCAAAAGATTTGTTCTCTTCAAAAGAAGACCCACCCTCTTATTTTTTAACGTACAAATGTTCACAAGATCATTTAGAAATTTTTTTTGCGTGCATTAGGTCAAGAGGCGGTTGGAATAATAACCCAAACTCGCAACAACTAAAGTGGTCATTAAGGCAGTTGTTATTTAATAATTCAGTAACTTCAAGCCTTAACTCAAACTGCACTGATTTTGGTAGCTATTGCACTACTGCGTTTGAGTTCAGGTCAGAGATGAGACAGAATAAAAATATTTTTGAAGATGTTGACGAACACGATAAAATTACGTCATTTATTCAGTGTTTGGAAAATAGAAGCCTAACGGACTTTCAGGAAAACGTCATTTTTTATATATCTGGATATATTGTTCGCAAACTTGTGATTCAAACAACATGTAATTATTGCATTAAAATAATGTTGCACAAAAATAGTAGTCAAATGGTACATCACTGTTACAGTGCACCTCCAGAAAGTTTCAAAACTTTTACAAATGCTGTAACTAGAGGTGGTTTAATATTGGCATCAGATGTTGTCTATAAAATTGTTCATTTTACTGAAAGACAATTTCGATTAGTAATAGAAAAGAAAGTGTTCTGAAAAATAGTAGTAATATTAAAAAGTTGCTGATTAATACTGCAATTAATTATTTTTCTTCCAAGATCGAAATATTTATACCACCACATCCCGTAACGCAAGAATTTCTTGAAGATTCTCATGAAATTCAGCTCATCAAAAAATTATAGAGACTTATTTAAAATGTCGAATGCATCATCATTCAAAACTAATGAACCTAAAACTTCATGGAAATACGACAACGGTTAGGCAAAAACTGACCAAGTTGATTTTATTTAAAAATTGTTAAATTTAATTTAATTTTTAGTAGTATTTGTAATAAATACAATAAAATATGTTATTTTTATGTGCTATCACGTAAGAGAATATTATATTTTTGAAAATGCAATCATAAAATTAATATAAATTAGTCTTTATTATACGAAAAAAATTAATGTTTGCAATAAATTTCATTTTGCTCGAGGCTAAACTATTAATTATAGAAAAAAGTTTTTCATAAATAGACCTATCATCATTGCTTTTATTTTTCGTGTTCGAGTGATCCTTTGTGTGGGTGATGTAATAAGAAAATATGTTAAAGTTATTAAAAAGTATATAGTAACTAAGTGGCTGTCATTTATTAAAGTCATTACCAAATATAATATGAAATATTTACAAAATTATTAAAATTGCTCATTTCTTCAATTTAACGCAATAAGTTAGAAAGAGAAGAAAATACTACAGTACTGTTGGTTGCATAAAACTGAACTGCTTCAGTTTTGTTGCACTTCGCGTCCTTTCCAGTTACGTTAGTATACAGTTCATTGTTAATTACTATCACTTCTTACTTTTTAAGGTTAGTATTTCAACTGACAACCACATACATTGCCAACACTGTTTTAGTTACTTTCTAATTTTAACCAGTAACTAAATAGTAAATGCTCAAATTGACTCAGAAGTTTTTAATATTGATTCATATGCACATACTTATGACGCAGGAAACTTCTTTCCTGGCAAGAAGTTTAATTAACTTGTGTTTTCAATTCTAGTGATTATTTTTGTTAAAAACTCCAAAAACTAGAAATTCAAAGGTGTAATAATGTTTCTCGATAAATTATTAAATATAGGAATTAAGTCAATATTTTTGAGTGTCCTGAATTTAATAAACAACAAGCATAGTCTTTTGGTTAAATCACGTAATCGGACAAGATAAAAAAGAAATAATAAAATGAACGTTATATTAATATTTGTAGGTGTTATATTGAATAACCAGAATATTATTCCTAGTTACGTTGAAAAAAACCAAATCTAATATAGCATATAGGTACATCAATTGATTGCTATGTACAAGCAATTTGACGTCAATATATGCATAATTAAAAGATTATAGATGAAACTTACCTCTAGTGAATAAATCGGAACAGACTAGATTTCGACAGAGACCAGCTCTAAAATCGTGGAACACCCGATTCCTGTGTGCTTGCGCCATTTTCGCATGTATGTAGTAGCAGCAATAACCAAGTTCGGTTATTTTTTTAGCCAATAGTTCAACTCGTTGCGTGGAATTACAAAATATAATACTTTGGTTAATTTGCAACTGTAACAAACCCAAACGTTAAAATTAAAAAACTAACATAATATAATTAGTACCTTGGAGAAAAGAGTATTAAGGCAATGGACTTTTTGCCGTTCCTGCACAAAAGCGTAGTATTGAGTTACACCTTTCAACGTTAACTCCTCCATTAAATTAATTTCATAGGGATCCCTTAGATGTTTCTCCATAAATTGTTTCACAGTTAGCGGAAATGTAGCTGAGAACAATAAAATTTGTCTCTCATCTGGCAGTCTCGCAATTAAATGATGAAGCATATCTTTAAAATCTTGTGATAAAAGTTTATCAGCTTCATCGAGTACAAGAATTCGACACTGATCCATTTTGGCTACCTGCTTATCCATGAGATCAAGAATACGACCAGGGGTTGCAATTATAACTTGTACTTTTTGATAGATGCGCATGATGTCGTCTCTTAAATTGGTACCACCTGTTGTGACCATGACTCTTACACGCATGTGTTTTGCTAATTCTATACATATTTGTGAAGTTTGTAGTGCCAATTCTCGCGTGGGCACAAGTATTAAAGCTTGTATGTAGTCTTTATCAGGATCTACTTGTTCCAACACCGGAATGCAGTAAGCACCAGTTTTACCTAAACATTTGCAATGTGTAACTAAATTTATATAAATATAAATAAATGAAATACCTGTGCCATTTTTGGCTCTCGCTAATACATCTTTGCCTGAGAGAGCAATCGGAATAGAAGCCTCTTGGATTGGCGACGGTTTTTCCCAACCTTTTTCAAATATACCCATAAGTAACTCGCGCTTTAAGCAGAATTCTTCAAATTCGTTGCCACGTGTGTCAGTAACGTCCTGTCATTGAAATTTACAAAGTTATTGTAAGATCGTGAAAGATGACAGTTTGCTTTAATAAATTAGCTCTCAGAAAATAAATTATCATTTATTACAAATGTTGGGGAATCCGAAAAAATCATCAGCCAAGCTGATAACTCTTTATTAAGTTCCTACAAGATATACTCACACTAGTTTTTTATTCTTTTATCTTTAGGGGGTACTTTCAGTTTTGATTTCCATCCAATATCATCTAATTTATCATCGCTACAAATGGGTTATTGTTACACCTCATTGTCAGATACTTATAAATACACTTACAGTTTTGTTTGAAGAGGAACAACGTGATTGTTGGTGGTTAACGTATCGGTCATCATGATTATACGGAATCAGTTTTACACAAAATGACTCGAATAAAAAAAAAATTGAGTTTATAAAACTCACAACTTTGGTTATCTACAATATGTAGTATACACCAAATTGAAAAATATTCTCTTATCTGGAACACAAAAGGCAACTGATAAAGAGCAATTGCATACACGGATATAGGCAGGGAAATGTTGAGTAAAGAAGAATTTAGGTCAAAAAAATTATACCCGTTAATTTGCAAGAATTTCAATTGTACGTTCATTATTTTTAAAGCAAATCAGCAATTACGCTAAAAAGCCAATTGTCAAACACAATGCAACAACAATCTTATCACAAAACGGATGTTTTAAGATAAAAATTGTAAAAATTTGTAAAGACGTAAAATGGCTTCGCCATTGTCAAATGGAGAACTCAACCCGAGTACAAATGTGAAAACAAAAAAATTATAAATTTTTTACCTGTTTAACAACTCGATCTACTAATTGTTGGAATAGTTATAACTATTACTCATTTCTGTTTATCAATTAATCCAGAATTAATAACGATTCGACATTTATTTTTACCTTTGATATGAAGAACGCCTTTACACGCACTACAAAGAAAGCCAGTTGATAAAATGATTCCCCACAATTGTTAACGTCAATTAATTTTAGCGCCCTCTTACACGCATTACTTTATTATTTTCAAAAATTGTGTGATTTGGCAGGACTTTGTATTGTGGGTTGTCTATAATACAAAAACTTGATTCTTTTTCAGTAAATTTCTGTAATATTCGACCGAACTCTGAGTCTGTTTAGACATCATTTACTGCACCAAACAACCTCCTGTAATAAAAATTTTTCGAAATTTTAAACGTTTTGATAACTATTCGTTTCGCAATGATTTCCAATTACTATCACTTGCAACAAAATGCGAATGTTATTTTATTAAACACTAATCTTAACAATATTTTTAATAAGCACCCACCCTTGATGAAAACGGTGAAACTTACTAAAAACTGACCCCTTTGCCAGATAATGTTGAATTCATGATAAAGAAAGGGTTAAAAAATCGAAATTGTAAATTACTGTGGGAATACTATAAATCATGCAATTTAACTAGCCAAAGACAGTTAACACGTTAGTTAGAACACAAAAGAAGCTGGTTTCTCGCGCTTGTTTATTAGCCCCGACAAGCTTTAATAATGTAGCCGGTAACGTAACAACCAAAAAGCCCGGATGCGAGATCTTAGTTATTAAATTAAACATTTTTTTTATACAGCGTCATCCCCAAAGTCCGCACCAAATGGGAAACTTATTTATTATGGGTTTTTCGATAAAAAGTTATTCTTTATAAAAGTTTGTGCATCCCCTAAAACTAAAAATGCACCAACAAAATGTGGCGAAAGACGCGTAATATACGAGGTGCATTCGAAAATTTGATTTTGAGTCAAGAGTAAAGTGCCCTTATTTCAGTAAATATCAAAAAATTTATTTGAAAAAGTTGTTCATCATTAAAAAATACATCAAGATTTGAAGTCATGGCCATCTAGAAAAAATTTGAATTTTTTCCAATTTTTTAAAATGGTGGCTATAAGAAAAAGATTTGCTTTAAATGATAATTAAACGATATCTTGTATACAACAGTTTATTTAAAAAGCTTGTAATTTACAAATTGCCCAATTATTGTGCTAATTATGGTCAATTTTTTTATTCATTAGAAAAAACTTCAAAATTTTTGGTGCAAAGTTCTTTTGATTTTTTGTTGACACCAAAAATTGCTCAAAACAAGTCAGTATCTTAACAAGAATATCATTTTCAATAATATTGAGGCACTAAACATCAAAATTAAATTACATCTCAGTATGATGTCCATCCCGCAACATGCACAGTTCGGTTCTTCTTATTGGAAATTGGAAAAAATTAAAATTTTTCCTAGATGGCCATGACTTTAAATCTTGATGTTTTTTTTAATGAAGAACAACTTTTTAAATAAAATTTTTGATATTTACTGAAATAAGGGCACTTTACTCTTGACTCAAAATCAAATTTTCGAATGCACCTCGTATATTACGCGTGTTTCACCACATTGTGTTGGTGCATTTTTAGCTTTAGAGGATGCAAAAACTTTTATGAAGAATAACTTTTTATCGAAAACCCATAATAAAGAAGTTTCCCATTTGGTGTGTACTTTGGGCATGACACTGTATGAACTATTTAAAAGTTGTGAGGCGTTACTGATGTCAGTATTCTGTGACTGTAAAGCTTCAGAAGCTATGTGTCATACACTTTTAAAATTTCATGTACCAAAACTACTAAGAAAACGGTTTAAAATTTTTCCAACTTTTTTTTCAAAGCTTGTGTTTTGCTCAAGTCTTTGTTTTTCAGACGTCAATACAATAAACTTCACTAAAAGAACTATTATCACTATTTCTTTTAAACGGCGCTTTTGGTTGGCACGGTCCATGGTGAACAATGAAATGTTTTTGATTGTTGTCTAATTTTATCGATTGAAAACTAGCTCTGTCGGTGATATATTCTACACTTTTATTATGTGGTTCTATGAAATTATCCGTTGGTATTGGTTTTCTCAGAATAGATTCATCTGTTACTCGAGGTTCTTCATGCAGTTTGCAAATTCCGTTTCATCTTCTCAAATATTATCTAAAAGGTCAAATAATACTTCAATAAATTCTATCAAAACTACAGCATGATCACATAGCCTACTAGCAGTCTACTTGAATTTCTAAGCGTATGGATGCGCCTTGCATGGATATGATTTTAATTTTTTTCTGATCGAACTATTTACATTAGCTCAATTTAACAAGAGAGAAAAAAAATTTTCAAATTGTTCGTTTTATTTGACAGAATTATTTTGATTTCGTATCGTTGACGGTTGTTAAAATATTATCATTTATTTGACAGTGCCCGTATGAAAGTGACTTTTCCTGGCATCCGAAATGTGTCTACATTACACAGAAGAACTTCTTCGGAAGCAGACAAATTTTCTAAAATTTTGCTATACATGTTTTTATAAAATGTGTGAAATAGAAGTCCGTACATACAAAAAGAAGTTGGCCAGTTGTAATTTTTTTTAAATTACATATTACTTTTTACAACGTATACTTAATTCAAATACTGAAAATTAGCGCCGAAAAAGTCGTCTATACCGTGACGTCAATTCTCGTATAAATAACATATGGGTTAAACTAAGAAAATGCCAACAGTTAACTGTAACGACATGTGTGCGTTGTGAATTGGTCACTTTTCACCCCCAGTAATTTGATTAAATCTTGATAAAGCATATAACGAACGAACGTCTGTAATTTCAACCATTTGAGTTCTTTTTGTGTTTTCCACCTCCATCAAGAAGGACATCGAATACGCCAATAAATTATTCTTACTTATTTTTCAAATTAGAACTAGATACAGTTTTACTGTCGTCAGTGATTGTGTGAAAATGTAGCAACTTGCATGGATCAAAATTTGATGCTTCTAAAACTCACAAGCAGGTATACAAACACCTCCGCAATGTTAATTAAAATCAGTAGCAGTCTTTGACAATCCGCTTAATTTTGCATTTAGCTTAAAAAAAAAGTTTTCATTATGAATAAAGTGCTAAACATTTTGGGTTCTTCGGTTACCGAAAGATTCGCCGCACTCAGATGTTTCATCTGGTGTACCCAAAATACTGATGTCGTTCGATACTGTTTTACACGACACTGTGAATTATGTAATACATAAAAAAAACGCAATAACTCTCACCATTGTTTATTTTGTGCTTTATGTCCAAACAAAGAGTTTGTTTAAAGAAAGCGATATATGTATATATACATCTTTGTTAACCCTATAATTATTACAAGTGCTTTTTAGTTAGAGATAAATAGACATGTATAAAACAAACTGACCAATTGGGTATCTTTATTAAAAACGAAAATTATACTTAAGTCAATTACAATAGAAATCTAACAACTTAACGTATTTATTTGGAAACCAATTTACAAAAACAGTCAATTCACAAATTGAATTAAATTAAGATATTAAACTCAGAAATATCATTTAACAATGTACATTAATCAACGGATAATCGATTGAAAAAATATTTCTTTACAACCACAAAATACGTGTGGAATGTTTATTTACAATTTTCTTTTATTTTTGCTTTTTACAAAATTTATACACTTGAATTAGCACTTCGCGCGCACTTCTTTTTTACCATTAAAAATATTTACAAGTCTTAAGACCAATTAATCACATTATAGAACACAAACCCGTTAATTCCGAACCCTTTTTCACCATCGACTGCCTCTTTAAATCGAGTCCTTGCAAAGCTGGCTTTATATTAAGTTGTACTGGTTCTTCACCTGGAGGCAAAGGTTGGCTCGGGTCAATAAAATCATTCTTCAATTCTTCCTCAACTACATCTTTATTTTCTTTAGGAACTATCGCGGAATGGGTTTTGTTATGTTAATTTTAATTTTACCGCTTATACCGGTCGATGCCGCATTTGTACCGCTTTCAAATTCTACATTACCATCTATTGTACTCACAACCTCTATGTGCGTTGTATCTGATACGTCAACTGCAGTTTGTGGTTCTGGAGCTGTCAGTTCAGTTTCGTCTAAATAGAATTCTTTATTAAATTTTGCAATTTTTTTTATACCGGATTTTGGTCAAAAATAAAGAGAATTAAAAAAAAACAAGAAATATAAAATAGCTTACCGTTATCACCACCTTCAGTCTTAATTTTAATTTCTTTAGTTCGAACTAGGCCGCCTTCTACATCCATAAAGCCGTCATCAATCGGTTCTTCTTTAACCACTACACCTGGTATGAGACTCCCTTCCGAGTAATCGTCTTTATCGTCATCATCTAACACTATCCTTTCAGGAACGACTTCGTTAATAATAACGTCATCATCTTCTTCCTCATTTGAAACAACATTTTCGTCATTACCAACTTCTGCAGTGTCAACTTTCTCCTCGCTCAAAGACGTGTCTTCGTCGTCTATATTCTCGATAACTTCCATTACGTCGTCGAAAGTCTCATTCGCACTCTTTTGTTCGACTTCCAAACCGGGAATAACCCCATCTTGATCACTTTCACTATTATTACTTAATTTAGATTCTTCTAATAACGGATCCATTAAAGAAGCCTGAAAATCACGATTATTACGAAAACTATATCTACACCTATACAAGTTAATCGTACCTGATAATCTTCGTAACACAATGGATGATACGTTTTTCCATCAACTCTTACAGCCATTCGCAACTGCCACTCGTCTTTCTCCTCATTGAAGAATTGCTCAAATTTATCTCTACACACTTCGCATGCGGCATCTTGCACGTTAGGATCAGCGGGAACGCAAGGAATTTCTACTTCTTCTTCGGGTTCATCGTTGACACCTTCCGAATTTTGTTGATTTTCAAAATAATTTTTTTCTGTAAAATAAGTTTTCTTTAGATAAAATATATCTTGATTTGATTTTGTTTTCAATAAGATGTAAAAATACAAATACAAAGAAAACTGCATTGTTTATATGTTACAATAATTAAAGTTGATTTTATCATTAAAAAATGTGAAGGAAAAGCTAAACAAAATAGTTAGCACTGAAACTATCATTACCTCGTTCTTCCAAATCCTCGATTTCCTCATAATTCTTCCAATCCAATAATGTATAATACCAACGTCGACTTGCAGCTTTACGAATGTTCTTCTTGCCTTTGCGATTTTGTCGAAAATGCCAATCAAGGTGTTGACTATAATACATACTTTGTTCAGGCGGAAACCTCATACCACAACTGCTGCATTGCATTCCATTATATAACATTGTGATTAGTGGCTGACGACGCCTAAACACATACAAAAAACATGTTATGACGTAACTACACTAATTCCTCTTAGAAAAACTTACTGTTTTAAAGTCTCTGGTCTGCTGAGCACTACGGGTTTCATGTTTTTAAAATTATTTAGATTTCTATTAAATTTAGGCGGCGACGGGGGAGGTGGCTCTTCGACAATTGGCGCTGGAGAAGCTGTTGTAACAATGCCGGTTGCAACAAGCCTTTGGAATAAATCGTTAATGTTAAGATTCGACGTTGGATTTTTAGCGTTGCTTGTTGGGGGAGGTGGAATGTTACTTTGTGACACGTCTTGGGACGTAGTGTCTTCGACTTGATATCCACTTTCGCTGGAACTAGGTACCATAGACGATGCAATAACACTTGATAACATGTCGAGATTGTCTGTAAATGAAAATTAAATTGAAATTATTTGATCCTAATATCGCCAAACTTACTGAAGTTGTTATGATGCGTCAAGAAGTGTTGAGGAGAATTCGAATTTCTATCCGGGGAATCGCCCTCAAATGGTTTAGGCCTATCCAATACAACGTTATCTAGGATTAATAACTGACTAGCTTCATTTTCAACCACATTTTCGGTTGGTTGAATAATTTCCATATCCTTAATATTAACATGTCCGGGCTTAATACCTTTCGGTAACACCGAAAACCTTACGAAATGCTTTTTGTCGCGTAAGAAAATAGGTTTGGGAAGCCCTCCATACTCAATCTCAAACCGCAGATCGTTAATCAAGGCGGCGCGCAATGAATCGACAAATTTTAAAGAGTGTTTAACGCCGTGAAGTTCGAACGTTTGAGGTTTAGCGTCCAAAAAAATTGTGTACATGTTTTTGGCGTCTACAACTAACTGCACTTTACCGGCAACCAAGTCCAAACGTTTTTCTTGTCCTATTTTTACTTGAGGTGGAGGAGGCTCTAACTTCACTACTACTTTATTACCATCTAAGTCTATAACTTTCTCATTCTGATCAAAATAACACTCGTATCCTTTTCCGTCAATGAAAATTTCTCGAGATGGAGCACCCAACCTTACTTTATGAATATTACCTTTGAGAGGTATATCTTCATAACTGCTATTTAGTTTCATTAAATATGGTTCACCATCGAAGAAAATTCGACGAGTACCATTATGGAAAGTAATTTCTCTAGGATCCGAAGAATCCATGAATACAATCGCAGTTTCGTCGTAGTAGCGTATCTCACGAGGTTCATTATCAATGGTGATGAATTTATAGCTATCGGGATGCGCATATTCGAGGGTAGGAATATCTTGGTTCGCGTTGGGAGATTGATCACCTTGATCGGGAAACGATCCAATATGATCGACAGGAAAATTGTTGGAATATGTTTGAGATGGTCCCATACTTCGCCACGAATCCATTGGTCTTCCCCAATTTTCAGCTCGAAAACCTGGACGAATGCCTGGTCGAGACATCGGCGTAGGAAATTCCCAATTCTTTCTTTGCCTACCTCTCCACAGGCGACCACGTCTTGGATCTCTCTGATCTCCGCTACGAGTGAAAGGCGGATACGTACCTTCCAACTGACTAATTTGAGGTGGGATGGGTGGAATTCTATCCTCTGCAGACTTTTCTTCTCGGAACCTAGTTTCTTTATCTTTGGAATAAACACTCTTTCGATTATTGTCATCATCTGAGTCGCTGCAACTAAAGTCTGGTTCTTCGTCACTTATTGGTTGCAACGAGTTATTACCGATACTTTCAGATTCTTTTCTTTGAGCTTCTCTGAGTTTGTGTGTTTCAATTTGAGCTAATATTTTATTCATCAAGGCGTTCTTTTGCGCTTCGGACATATTTCCGGTTTTAATCGATTCTTCGTCGGCGGCCGAGATGATGATTTTGCTCATGCTGTTATCCACATCTTTGCCTTTTAATTTTCTCATGTCCAAGTCATTGGTCGGCTTAATTCGCCCTTCGTCCAACGAACTTTCAAATTCGATCGAATTTTTCATTTTGTTTTGATTAACAGCATTTGCCAATTTAGCGCGTAATACATCTAAATTAACATTTTTTCCAACATCTTTTCTTTCATCTTTCGGCTTTTGGTAATTGTCACACTTATCCGATATGATCGGTGGTGGTGGTGTAGGTGGCCGGTCGGAATTTTTCGGGGATGATATCATCGTCGGTAACTGTCTCAAGTCTGTATCTTCACTTCCAAATAACCTGTATTTAAACAAAAACATCCAATAAAGTCATTAATTTGCCATCAGAACTTGAAACAGAATATTAAGGTAATTTTTATTTTCTACATAAGTTACAATTGAGCTTAAATAATATGTATACCAAAGAAATTAAAAAAAAAAACGGAGGAAAGAGAAAGGTAACATTAATTTGAAGTTACTAAAAGATATCTAGAGGGTAAAGAGAACAATAGAAAATAGGAGCACAATGTATTCATTGAATTACTTACACGTCAAACATTTCTGATCTGCTTTTTTTGGCGTTTGGTGAGTCTTGATTATCCGTTGAAGTTCGTTTCTTGTTTATTACTGTAGGTAATAGACGTAAATCAACATCCATGTTAGCGGTATCGCTACATCCATCTATAAGTAAATCTAACATGATTCAAATTTAAATTGTTCAATTTGCTAATATTCTAAAGCCTGCAGTTGACTTTTAACTTAACTCCACTTAATCCTTGAACACTCCAAAAAACTGACTGCAGGCGATTTAAAGAAAAATTAAATTCACACAAAGTATCTTCGTGTATGAATGCAAATTTGAAGAAATTATATGAAATTAAGCAGCAACCAATAGAAAAATACTGTGCATGAATTTTAAGTATGTGACTGATTGAAATAGATAGATCCCAACGCGTCCTTATACCAGTTAAGCTTACTTTTATCATCTGTGTTGTCACCTTGTATTCTGGACTGGTTTTCCGGCGGACCTCCGACACGTAGATCCACATCATGGTTAGGCTCAGGACTAATAGAAGCGTTACGATTGCGTCTAACATAGTTACGATTCTTAATGAACCCTTAGGGTCCTTAAAAGAACCATCACTTTTACTAATTTCGCTTTACCACTTTTACTAATTTTAAGTAAATGTTTCTCACTCTTTTTCTCAACACGATTACTATTCACACTATCTTTATCATTACGAAATTCACTATTATTTTTATCAGAACACACCGCAGGTACAACCTTTTCGTCGACACGATCCTTCTCAGCACTTTTCTTTTTTATTTTTGGAAATGATTTACTAATTAACCGTGTTTTAGCTAAAGACTCGCTTCTACCTGATTTTGAAGGTGAGTTTAAGGAAGATTTAGAATCTGATACATCAGGTGAAGGCGAAGATATTTTTGACTCGCGAGAAAATTTACCAACTTTACGTAATGAACTGCCAATTTTCTGGGTGTGTTTAAGGGGAGAGGAATGAGGCAAAGTCTTAGACTTGCCGTGGGATTCAATGTTACCTTTATTATTTACTAAACGATGTTCGATGTTTCGAACGCTCGTTTTATTGTTAACAATTTTATTGTCTGAATCTACTGTGACTTGTGTTCCAGATTTTGACTTAGATTCTAAAAGATTATTAGTATTAACAGTTGACGATAGTTGTTGTTGGTGATGCTGCTGCTGTCACTGTTGACGCAACAATCTAGAATCTCTAATTGGTCTTGCATTCGCCAAATTGCTGCTAACTGATGTTATTCTAGTTGTACCGGATGAGTTCTGGGATTTTGCACTCGACATCAACTATAAAAATATTAATAACAGTATTAACACCAATGAACTTCTCGTTTATAAGCAAACACTGTAAAAAAATACTCGACTTATTAATATCATAATCGTTAATGATGATTAATCGTCTAATTTGAAAGTTTCTCATTATGATCAAGCGCATTTATAAAGTAAAACCTATGTATCAGTCTAATAACCCATTAGGTATCGATGTAGGATAGGGGAGGCTGGGCCACCATGAGACAGGTGCCTATAAGACAGTCGTTATAATTTTTGAATTATGCGCCATATACAAGTTCTTCTTCTATGGTAAACCGTGAAATATGTGACCAGTCATTCCTCAGTTGTCAATGGCAGTGATCGTTAGCGTTTATAAATTTTATCAGAAGAAATTGTTTTCAAAGGTCGGTAAGTTTTTCAATACTTTCCTTTGACATAATATTCATAAAGCACAGCATTACTATATTGTGTATTTATATGGTGCAATATGTTAAATAGGTATTATTTCACAATATTTCCCGGTCATAATATAACATTACTCTAGGACCTCCTTGAGACAGCTGTTTTGGTCTACAATGAGACATGTCTCAAGGTAGCCCATTATGTTTTGTTTCGTAATTTATTTATATATATATATATTTATTTCGGATGTCACGAGGCAGAAAGAGAAAAGTCTGACAAAGGATTATTTACTCCTGAATATATGAAGAATGCAGTGAAAGAGGTCCTTGAAAAAGGATTAGGCCTCAGAAAAGCAGCGGAAAATAATGGTTTAAAATTTCAAACATTAGCACGTAATGTCAAGAAAATCCAGACAAAGAGTTTTCCTTTAAGTCGCAGTTTGATACCAGAAGAGTTTTAAACCATTAACAAGAGCTAGTATTGACAAGTTACATTATACAATGTAGCAAAATTCGTTACGGTAAATCGACTAAAGACGTAAGACAACTGGCTCATAAGCTTTGTGCCCAAAACAATATTAATATGCCTGAAACCTAGGAAAGAAACAAAGGTGCCGGAGTCGATTGGCTTCAAGGCTTTGTAATAAGCATCCACAACTTAGCATTCTCCAACCCGAAGGATGCAGTTTGGAAGTAACAATTTGCTGTATAATCAGTGCGGCATGTGTGTATTTTATTTTCTTTACAGTGTATTCTTAGTTCCAACTAATAGTCTTTACTTTCTCAGGAACAACTCTACCGCCAGCAATGGTTTTCCCCAGAGTGAATTTTAAACTGCACATGTTGAATGGCACCCCTGCAGATACTTTGGGTCTCGCAAATCCATCAGGATGGATGACCAGTGAACTGTTCGTGTCCGTTATGAGGCATTTTATTTATTATTTTAGAAGTTCAAATGCAAGTCCAACCCTCATGATCTTAGACGACAACGAGAGCCACTTTTCTGCAGAGACTTTGAACTTGGCAAAAGACAATGGAGTTATCATTCAAGACTTACTATAATAGTGCAGTTGACTCCTGGACGATGAGGAATTCCAGATTACTTGTGACAATTTTTCAAGTTGTTGAATGTGTTGGCTCTGCATTTGATAAGTCAATGACCCCATCTAACATTAAATCGGGATTTAAAAAATGCGGAATAATGCCGTTTGATCGACATATTTTTAATGAAAGTGACTTTTTAATGAGTAGCGTTACCGATAGAGAGAAATGTATCGAAGATGAAAATGATAGTTTGGACGATAAAGCTATTCCAAATAATGCTGACACTGCTGCTAAAGAAACCACTAAAAACGAAAGTGCCACTGCTGCTGGAGAAGCAACTTGTTCTTATATGCTTTCACAAAAAGATAATACCACCCAAAAACAAAAAGGTGTGTTTAAAAGCCCGGAAGAATTATTTGGTTATCTAACAGCCTTACCCAAAAAACTGGCAAAGCAAGAAAAAGGTGGAAAAAATTGCTACTGACGCACCAGAAAAGACTCAAGTGCAATTATCGTCTTCAGATGATAGCGACCAGGAATCATTTGTTTCTGATTCTTCAGATGTAGAGTCGTTTACCGAATTCGACTTCAAAAAATATCAGGATGAGCCTGAAATAAACTCTTACGTGTTGGTTGAATATAAAGATTAAAAAGCTGTGTTTTATGTAGGCAAAACCAAAAGGAAAAACACCAAAAAATGCAAAAACGCTGCAGTTTAGTGTCCATTCCTTTGATTATGCAGGTAAAATTATTAACATTCAAGGGAGTGAATTTGAGGTAAAATGTCATAGTACAAAAATCTTTCATATATCCCGTGATCGTAGATATTTCTTTAGTTGGAGCAGACGATATTAAATGCGTTTTGCCACCACCAATTAACTGCGGTGGCACCAAAAGGCAACAATCATACATATCATTTGAAATCAATTTCGATAATGTTGAAATTCGTTGAATGTTATATTAAGGAACCACATTTAATTTGACTAAAGTATTGTTTTTTTACATCATAAATGTATTTGATTTTATTTTTACTCTGTCTTAAGGTAGCCCTTAGAAAGTCTCAAGATATCCCATATTATGGACCGCCTTGAGATAAAATCTTAGTTTGAAGAAAAATAAAAATATTAAACTTCACAGATTGTATTTAAACTGTATTGCTTGATTATGGTTTGTAACTAATTGGGGAACCTGAGACCTGATTGAATTTTTGAAATTCTTCAAATTATACCTCCTACACAAACAAAACTAAAAAGTGTCTCGACGTGGCCCACCCTCCCCAAACCTAAACAACGAAGTGTACGAGGCGTATTCTAAATTATGTGTAAATTCCTTTCAAGGACATACTATTAGAAGATCCTCACCATAAATTTACTTTCACTTGTAGAGTTGTTAATGAAATTAATATTTTATACTGTTAATGTATAAATAAAACAACGTGCTAGGATTATGTATTATCTTCATTAACAAACTCAGCGAATGAAGGTCACGGGATCTTAGAACAAACGATTTATCAAAAATAAAAGTAAGATAATTTAATATTTCTGTTGCTAATTTCCCGTAACAGAGTAGTAATGATGTTTGTACTAAACCAAAGTTGGAATAATATAATTAAAGTTAACAAACTTACATGTAGGCCTGATTTGGATTTGCTCATGCTGTTTTTCGACGAAGCCATTTGTTTAGCAACTTCAGGTTTCAACAGCAAATTCTAGAACAAGTATAAGCTTTTAAAAAAACTGGTATTAAACAATGAATATTCCAAAATTTTAAACTTTTTTACGATGTACTATACATCCACGGTGGGCACACGTATAATAGATATTTTTCAACACATCGCGGTCCAAGCCCGTTTATATTACTCATTGTACTTTATCAAAATGATATGTTTTGCGTCTTTTTTGGCGCTTACTTTTCTCGAAACTTTAACCGAAAAAGAGAGATCAACTCTACAATGAACGTGCGATTCAAGCTACATGTTATTAAAATGAAAAGTGTACATGCACTGTAAAGGTACCCCTTCACGTACAGTCGTGGCCTGCGCGACTGGACTGCCGGCTATACCTGCGCCAGGCCTGCAGTCCCGGACTGTTGGTATGCCTTTTACCTACACGTTCAGTCCACAACCGGAGACTGTTGTGGTGTGTTGTATACTTCAGTTGATTTTGGAAAGTGGCAGCATTTAGACGTGAAAATTCATTCGTTCCATTGACAAAAAAGCGACTAAATGAGTTTGGCCAAAAAAAAAAGCAATTGCTTTGCTACTGTTAGCAGAAGCCGACGAAATGAAACATGTGACTTGAAGGAAAAAAAAGAGATATTGGTCAAAACCGTGGTATTTTCGGAGAGAGGAATATTCTCATATCAACTTGTTGAAAGAAATAAATGAAACAAATCCTGAAGATTACAAAAACTATTTTAGAATGGACAATGAGACTTTTAGTGAGTTGATAAGTTTAGTGAAAAACTATATAATGTAATAATATTCCACAAGTAAAAAATATACTTAATCCAAAGCAACCCCAAAATATACTTCCTACTACTCAACTACTGAGCTCCTCGTGCGTCTCGCTTTCTCCCTTAAATCGCATCCCCGCACTTTTGTTAACCGCCGACGGACAACTGACGCGCATCTATATTTCCGATTCGGCGCGCTTGAGACCGTGCCGAAATATTTGTTCGGTTTAATTTCTTCAGTCCGCGCCGGGAATGAGTCAAAGAAGGAATTTTGCACTCCTTCACGTTCAGTTTTGGACTGAACTGATGGACTGTCAGTCGAAAACTGATGAAAAACTGTACGTGAAGGGGTACCTTAAGAAATGCATTCTGTGCATGATTCACCACTTCGTTATTTATAATCCGGGTTGCAACATCAGCAACTTGGGGTGTAGATACGTGCTTTTTTTTGAAGACAAGATTTCAATAACATTTTTCTATAATTTATACTTTCTATGTGAACCAAATTTAAATTTTATTTTCCTCTTTTTCGTTATGTTGGTTTTCGGCATAAACCTTACAGTAGATGCTACTTCCGCTTCGTAGCGTAAAATAAGAATCTGATCCGCCAGCCAATACCGTAAAATTATATAACATATCCTTGATGTTACATAGTTTTGAATAAAAGCATTGTAAAAGCTTTCCTCAATTTGTTTTTGTAATTTTTGAATTAGTTGTGGGTGCATCAGTAACTGGCGTTATGACCAAAGATGTGTGGTATCTTGGACGCTATAGTGTAAATAGGTATTGTAAGCAAAATTGATGTAATTCTACCTTTTTACAATCACATGATAACATCTGGAATTAAAATACATGATTGTCTAACGCGACTGTAAATTACATCAGTTTTACATTTTGAGAGCAAAAACAAATTTGTTAGAAATAACTTCGTTAAATAGCAATTTTAACTAATTCTTTACTATCTGTGACGTATGCGTATTTAACTTAACAGTAAACTATGATTACAAAAGTAACTGTTTGGTTCACTTTAATTTTGGTTTCAATTGCCACTAATTATCAGAATCGCATATTATCTTTCCACCAACTATAAGATTTATGATTTGCGGTCACCTCATAATAGAGTGCTCGGCTTAAAAATTGTTGTGGGGGAATTCTGATTACCTTCACAAATAAAAAGTTCGTACTACTGTAATTATAGCATATATTTTTTTATGATTACTCTAAAATTTCAAAATACCTTACTTCTATTTTAGGGTTTTCGCAGCATTGGAATATCTCGAGAAACAGACCCCTTAAATGAAAAAACTTCTTTGTAAAAATTTCATTGTACAGGGTGGACAGATTTCCATTGGATTGCAGGGTACTTCGGAAATTATTACTGTTAGAGGAAAACTGTTCACGTAGCATTAGGCCAACTTTTTGATCCAAATTAAACAGCGAAAACAAAAATTTGCTTTGTTTTGACAGATGTGTTGTGCTTCATTGTTTTCAATGATTGCATCGGCTACTTACAAAAGTGCAAACTAACAAATTCGCTTGTAATTCCGTAATTTTTTAAAAGAATCTCTATAAACTATATATTGTTGAAAAGCTATATATTGTTGAAAAACTATGGTTTCCATTAAAAAAACTAAGTTTATGTGGCATCTCGACTATTGGTGACCAAGGTTTAAAACTGACTACTCCATTTGATTCTACGCTAAAAACTGCATAAAAAATGAAAAAGATAGAAAATTTTTGTTTTCGCTGTTTAATTTATCTCAAAAAGTTGACCTAATGTTACGTGAACAGTTTTGCTCCAACAGTAATAGTTACCAAAATACCCTGCAATCCGTACTTCCTGAATAGTCCATATAAGGAAATTACAATATAAAACGTACGCAGGTATACGAATTAAAACTTGTCGCGGCCGGCTACATTGATACCCCCACTTATTCGGAATTATGCTCTCTTAATTCCCCGTAGCTCTATCGTACTCGCACATAATACAAGATGTCCCAGTTGAAACTGACACATTTTAAACTTAATTATTGACTAAACAAAAATGATAGAAATGTGCGGTTTTTACGAATGAGTTTCAAATTTCGAAAAGTTTTTCCCCAAAAACATTAAAAAAATTTTTCCAGATATACAGGCCGAGAAAAAAAATTGCCTATTATCAATTAAAATTTACTTGACTTATTTAAATAGAACACCCTGTATATTTTACACCATTCGAAAGCTTAGTTATTTAGCTTCTTAAAAATGTTAATATGTAATTAAATTTTGACAAATAAAATAGATACGCGATTTTGTGAGTGCTGCACTTTCGTTAATTCCGACAGTAGCTTTCTAATTTTTAGTTTATTTTTTTAGCAATTTCCTCATTTTTATTTTTCTTGTCATTTATACACTAAAATAAGTAGAAGTTATCACAAGCTTTAAAATATGTATTTATTACGAATTTAAACATCATGGAATTAAGTAAGAAAAAAATATGTGAACTAAATTTTATAGAATCTGTTGAATGTGGCCTCCTTCTTGGTCTATGCATTTTTGAAGTCTAACTTGTAAGTTTAAAATAGTATATTGAAAACCAAGTGTCACAACAACACTTTTTGTCGCAGACCGACCGAAGGGAGGCCTGCAATTGTCGGAGTGCGACAAAAAGTAGTTGTGACACGTGTTTTTCATACTATTTTTTCTATTTCGCAAAAATTTACTTCAAGAAATAAATGTTAATATTTGATCTAGTATTTTTTTTTTGGTTTAAAGCTATGTTGGTAGAGTAGTTGATATCCTAATAAAGTTAGCAACAAATGCTGTTGAAAGTTGGCCATCTTCAAAATAATGTGTTGAGATTTTTAATCACAGTTTAATTCGCGAGTTAGTTACAAAACTTTTCCGTCGACCGTACTTTGTAATTTTAATAAAATTATATACTCTAATAATTCTAGAGAAGAAATGCTATTGTAACGCACCACAACCACAAATTTATAACCTAACTTCATCGTTTCTATTTTTTTGTGAGAGCTTCGTCTTTTATTGCCAACAGTATTTTAATATAAGCTCACCAAGTTGATGAAGAATTAAATTACTCAATTTCGATTGTCTTGTCGAAATAAAATAGTTTTCATCACAGTAAAACAAGAAGACTAAATTTTTTTGTGGGAATGGATTGGTGCTTAATCAATATAATGGTCCACCTAAAAAGACAACACCAAAAGCGTTTGACAATGTTTGATATATCCTGGATGTAACTTAAGCACATCTCGAACAAGTTGAACTTTATATAATGACTTGTCGCATCATACTGAAGAAAGATATTTATATCCTTACTGTGTGCAAGCAGTTTACCAACTTATTGAAACAATTATCCTGCACATATTCAATACTGTCAATGGCTTTGCAACACTTTTATTAGAGACATATTTGCTTAAGACTCCTTATTCTATAATTTCACAAACACATGCATCTGGAGTTTACAAAAAACATTTTGTTAAAGTGGTTCCGCTTCACCTCCAAAAGATCTTTTCAGAAGTCGGAATGTTTACTTTTGATAGTTTTGATTTTTTCTTACAGCCTTACTTAAAGAATCTAACTTTTGAACAATGAGTAAATAATATTGAAAAACTACGTGAGAGAATAGTGTGTAAAATAAATGACCTGAACATCCTTAACATGTTATTAAACGTTATCATTGGAATGTTGCATACAGTACAAAAATGTCTTAAAATCACTGTGAACAAATTCAAGATTTATTACAATTGTAGATTAATGTCGATTTGTTATTATTAAAATTTGCTTTGCTACAAATTACGACAGATTTTTATTTATACTTTCATGTTGTCGTTGATTGAAGATAAAACGGCAATATGTATGTATAGTTGCATATACTAAAATCAATTTTGTTTACATTAATGTAAGTCATAAATTTATGCGCGGTGAATGGAAGAATATTGTTTGTTAAGTTTTGTTTCATAAGTTAACATTAAATTTTCTTTGAATATTAAAATCTACTTAATAAGAACTAACCAAACAAAACCGCACTTAATTTTCTTACGTCAAAATTAAAACTGTAAATTATTTGGTTATATGTACACTAAAATTTATAAAATCCCTAAAACAGTACGGATAGAGCTTCTATTTCCGTATCGTGTACAATACGGAAACAATGCTATAGAAATTGCGAAATAGAAAAAAATTTTGTAATCTAAGCATAACAAAAAGATATCTAAAAAGTTTTAAAATTAACTCCGTACAAAAAAGAAACTTTTTAAAGATTAATATTAATTGTTATTTATTTTTACAGAAAAACTGCAAAAAAACTGTTAAAATTGACCTTCGGCCACCGCGAAGATTGCATAAATTGGATAATTTCAAAATTATGTTTATCATTGAAAATCATTGATTTAACAATTATACCACGTTGACCTAAGTTAGACCTTTTTAATTACACATGTTAACATTTTTAAGAAGCTAAATAACTAAGCTTTCGAATGATTAAAAAATAGGCAATTTTTTTCTCGCCCTGTATAACTGGAAATTTTTTTTAATGTGATTGGGAAAAAACTTTTCGAAATTTGAAACTCATTTGTAAAATCCGCACATTTCTATCATTTTTTGTTTAGTCAATAAGTAAGTTTAAATTGTGTCAGTTTCAACTGGGACACCCTGTATTGTATGCTGTATTTCGGTTCGAGAAGTTGTAATCACAAAATACTTTTATAAAATCATAATAAGGATTGATTATAAGTTTTATAATCAATATGTAATAATTTCATTCTCAAGGACCATGTTAAGTTCACTTACTATAAATCTACCTCTAATTAAAAGTGTTAAGGTAACACACTTTTAATGTATGTACCTTCATAGATAAAAATCACAAACATAATAGTTTACTGATCTTCGTCTGAAGATGATCCTGAATCAAAAATACGCATTGTTATTCCTAGAGTTGTATTTGGATTTTTACAGAATATTTGTGCCATACCTACATGTATTTACACGAACCCAAACAATCTATCATGTTTTCTTACTTATACATATTTTTTCTAGCACATTCTATAAAAATTAGACAAATACAAGACATTTTATGACGTACACAAAAGAAATAAAACATACTTCTCTTACATCTACAAGATCTAGCTTTTATGTAAAAGAGGGAAGTGTGGGCTGGAAAAGTCTGGCCTGTCTGATATTTAACCACCCAAAATCCGTCGCATTAGGTAGAGTATGCAAAGAATTCGACTATACAAGAGTTGGAAAATACGCTCGGAGACGATGCTGCTTTATGGAATCACTGGTTGGAGAAGTGGAAGGCAAATTGGCACTTATTGTTGATCCTGCCAATACTCTCTTAGGGTGTGATTGAAGTATTTTTTAGTACACTTTGATGATGAAATCCTACATTTTCTTATCGAAATCGTTAGTACCAATACCATCCAAATATGCGTGATAATTGATAATCAATATATGTTTTCCAACAAGTTTTCATTCCAAAACCTACGAACTGGCTGTTAAAAAGCGTGAAATGCTGGTAAATTTCTTAAGAGATGTAAGAGAAGTATATTTTATTTATTTTGCGTATGTGATAAAAGTCTTGAATTTGTAGACATGGTGCTAGTAAAATATGTACCGAAAAACAAGATAGGTTGTCTATAATTTGTGTCTATGTATGGCACAGAAAACATGTAAAGTCCAAATACAACTCCAGCAATAACAATGCGTATTTCAGATTCAGGATCTTCTTGAGAAGAAACTATTATGTATGTGATTTTTTACTTATGTAGATACATTAACAGTGCTTTATAGGTAGATACTTATAGATAAGTGAACTTAACATGATTTTTAAGAATGTAATTAAATCTTATAATCAATGCTTATGATGGTTATGAGTATAAAAGTATTTTTTGTGATTGCAATTTCTCGAATCGAAATACAGCATAGAATATTATGTGCGAGTGCGATAGACCTACGAGGAATAAGTGGTATAACGAATTTCAAGGGTGGGGTATCGATGTAGCCGGCCGCGATAAGAGTCTTAATTCGAATACCTGCGTACGTTTTATATTATAATTACCTTATATGGACTATTAAAAATATAATTCTTCACTGTTGCCTTCAGAAAGTATCAGTGAAACTTTTACAAACAATAAGTTTTTTCATTTAAGGCGTTAGTTTTGGAGATACTGCAATGGTAACGGCAAAAACGGTAAAATAGAATTAATTTTTCAGTGCCTTTGAACGGAGATATTCAATGTTTTACTAAATTTGCGCCGTAAGTGGTAATTTTTTTCAAATTTTAGAAAAATCATAAAAAAATATAGGCTACAGAAAACTGTGTGAAACAAAAACAAAAAAAAATCTCGTTCTTCCTGCCTTTACAATCTTGTACATCTCTCATTTTTTTATTTTTATGTCCTTCTGCATGTTCCAATTTTTTTTACAGCTTTTGGATTTTTATCTATCCTATCTATATACCATCACGTGGTGTAGAAAGCAGATTGTAACCGCGACACCCCCACAGAAAGCAAAATAGCCAACGGACACTACTATAATCGTGTGACGTTTCACCAGTAGATCGCGATCGACAGCTTGACCGCCCTTGTATACTTTATTCAATTGTTTTAACTTACAAAAAAACAGAAATGTATTTCAAAAGAATTAAAAATCTATGTAGGTTCGCCAGATTATGCCCAAAAGCTAATCAGATCTGCGATATTATAAATAAGATCCTCTCTAAAATATTAGCGCCATCATTAATGCATGGATGCGGAATCACGAGAAAATATAGAACTGACTGTTGACTTGGAGAAAATACCAAATCGTTTTCCTGGAGCATATCCCCAAAGAAATCAAGTAGAAATTTCCTTTAAAAAAGAATTGAATTATGTTGATAATTTTTTAGTCTGCCGTATCTCCTGTGATCGGAAGGAAACTGCTACAAACGTTGAGGAATTCTTCAAGGTCTGGCCTGTTCAGACAAAACCTTGAGAAAATCCCGTTCATGTTTGCCTTTAGGACTTTAGGTGACTTATAACAGTCAGGAACCATGTCTCACCAATTTTTAACCGTCTTTCGTGGCCTTCCCCACAACTGTCTCCTCTTTCACAATAAGAGGAGTGACCAATGCAAAAAGTAAATAAGTATATTATTAATTGGCGCCTTTTAAACTAAACATGAGATATTTACATAAATAAAGGGTCTTTCAACAAGGACAGGTCGATGTTAAAATTGAATAAAACAAGATGTGTGTGAGATATTAACGAAATGTATTTTTTATTTGAAAGGCCCATTTATGCCATTATGGATGGAATATGACATCGTTCAAATGTCCGCCGCGGCTTCGTATGGTGGCACGAATCCGAGAGGTCCAATTTTTAATGACGCTGCTGCGTAGATCCGGCTGAATCTGAGCGATGGCCTGCGTTATGTTGGCTTTCAGGGCAATGTGGTTTATTGGCATAGACCTGCGACTTCAGAAAACCCCACAAGAAAAAATCTAGCGGAGTCAAATCACACGATCTTGGTGGCCAATTCACGTCACCTCTGCGAGAGATAACCCTACCCTCAAACCGTTCATGCAGAATGTCGATTGTGTCGTTCGCTGTGTGGCAAGTAGCGCCATCTTGCTGGAACCACATGTCGTTCACGTCCATATTGTTTAATTTAAGCCAAAAGAAATTGTTTATCATTGATCTGTAGCGCTCGCCATTGACGGCGATGCTCTCAGCCGATCTGGCATTCCTTTGACCTAAACGTGTTAGTTGGTTGTTTACCGAACCGGTTGTCTCAAATTTAGTCATCAATCGTTGGAGAGTAGACTTTGAAGGGCCACCGCGTATGCCGTAAAGTGGGCGCAACGTTTGCACTAACGAACACTCATTTTGATAATAAAGTTTTATCATTTGCACATGCTGCTCAACCGTGTAACTTGCCATGGTGATTTGACATCAGTGACTGAATAAGAAAAAACAGATTTGACAGATGCCGCCAAAACAAAATGGCCGCCACAGATTATTAACATCGACCCGCTCTATTTGAAAGACCCTTTAGTTGGTGTTGCCAGAAGTTGCGGGAAAAACTTATGGACCCTTTCATAAGAAGGAAGGATTTATAGATTAAACGAAAACTAAATCCTTCCTTCTTACAAAAAGGTCCAGAAGTTTTCCCCACAACTTCTGGCAATACCAACTTTTTAGTACAACCACAGAAGGTTATTAAGAATTCCAACTTGTTGAAATATTTACAGTTTTTCAGTGTGATTTTTGTAGTTGTTAGAGCAATGTAGAATTAAATAAAAACTTTTTTTATATATTGCAACTTTTGCAGCCAAACGTCAGGTGTAACTACGACACATTCGGTGGTCGTGAAAGAATATTTAATACCTAATAAAATTTAAGGTTCGAGGGCTATCTATTTATAATGGTGGAGTTTAGAGCTAACTTATAGTCAATCCCCAATGAGCAATTCAAAATCGATAATATACAGATTGCGCCATATTAATAAAGAAAAATGTGACGCTTTTACAATCGTTTTCGTTACATTCCCACTGATACATGTACTTGATGCTTTTATAAAACTTTTCTGCACAAAGCAAAATAATCTCCCTAATGCAGTTGCAGTAGCATGTACTTATTAGAAAACTGTAGGTATGTGTCTTACCTGTGAATGCGTCATATTGGTTACAGGGATGGTCTTGTTGGTAGGCAATGTGTTAGAATTATGTAGAATCTGCTGCTCTTGCAATTTAACTTGAGTTTGCAGTAACTCCAGCTGTAATTTTCTTTGTTGCAACTCGAGCAATTCCTTCTGTTTATTAATAAGTTTCTGCTGCATGCTTAGAGTTTTTGGATCCAACGGAGATGTATTTGTGTTTGTAATTAAAGTATTACTCGATTTAGATATAATTGAGCAGTAGCGGTGCCCGACACCGTTGCAGTCTACGAAATAATGTTATATTGTTTGTTGCAAATATGTCTCATAAATCAACTTACGGTGGTCTTTAAAAACTTCGGATTAAAATGTATACTACTAGGAGGAGGAGCCGTAACAGGCCATGCTGGATCTAGTTGTGTTATCTGTACATCCAAGGCGTACAATTTTTTCGGAGGGATAACATCATTCCAGGTTTGTCGTAGACGAAACATTTCAGCACGGGTATGTTCGTCGACCTGCAATAGTAAGTTTTACTGAAGTTTAATTCAATTATTATAAGTACCTGCTCGAAAACACTGCAAAAAGTAGAAACAAGATTTTGGCAAAAAAGTGCTGTGTATGGACCCCCAACATTCTTGATAATACAGTCAATAAGATATAGTACAGGAAGTTTGACCTCGATACGAACCTAAAGAAATAAAACTCGCTCTATGAAAGAAAACTCTTTTTTGTTTAAATAATTTATTGCAATATATTTAAACTTGGACAAAAACTTTACAGGTTTTTATAAAAAAAAGTAATTTAGAAAGGTGTTAACATGTAAGGGAAAAAAGGTAGATAATAGTATGGAACAACTTGGAATCCTCCGATTTATTCTTGTCTTCCACCATTCACAATCTAGAATTTTGAATTCAGATTTATTACACATGTACAGCAGTTTTATTTTTGATGTAGTATATATAATTAATACCTTCGTTGATGGACAGAAAAATAGTACTCACAGTTCTTCAACGTCCACAAATTAAAACAGTTAATGATGAAACACGGTAATTTCAAGAATGTTTGATTTAAATTCAAGGACATGTACACCAATGAATGCAACGAACATTAATTTAAACAAGTTGACAAAAAAAGGTGGTTAACTTTTAAAAACGAATATGCACACGTCTTAAATAAGGAAACACATAGCTTGGCACTTGCAGGTGGTGTTGGATGGTGAAATCCTTCTTCTAATTGTTAAATGTAGGTTATTATTTTATTTTGTATATCATGATTATATTATTTAGAATGAGTTTATTATCACGAGCATTTTAAACGAACATGTAGTAGTAGTAGCTAAATACTTACTGATATAGGAGTGAATAAATTATGTTTGTAAGATAAAGAAAAAATCAATAACTGTAATGCACCTACTCCTACATTTCATAAAGCTTTTTCTAACACTAACAAGAATTGTTTCTTATCGATTTCCAAGTTGTCACATAACGTTCCTGTACCTCTTGAGCTTTAAATGAAATTTAATCGTAATCCCTAAAGGGACTTGCATGACGAAATAAATGATTTATCTTTCTCAAATAATTTATTTAATTATATAACAACTTAGCGAAATGAAATCGATTTAAAAAGTACAGCGAGTTCTTATGCGCATCTACCGAGATACTCAATGCATAAGGATTTTGTTACCTATTATAAGAAAATATTATTTTAAAAATACCCTTGACAGATGAGATTCAATAGCCTCGACAATATCTTTGGCATGTGGAATATTTTCTTCGGCTAAGATGGTAAGTACACTAATTAATGGTTTGCTGTTGAACGTTAAATCTTGTAGACTGGATGTATATTCTTCCTTAATTTCGCTATTTCCCGACATTATAAATACGTATTAACACCGATTAAGTAAAATTCCGAGAATAATCTGAAATAAACGTCACAAAATTAGACAACAAGGTTGGTTTACATCATGTAACGTAAAGCAATAACATATTGACTTAATTTTCACTTACGTTTTTTTGTAAATTATTGATTATTCATTGCTACCCGTTTTTGTTGCCTCTTGCGTATCTTTATTTTTAAAATCGTCAAACGCTTAGTTCAAGAAAATGTTCACTAATTCCACACAACCACAACACGATAAACTTCACAAAATGGCGAATCAAATTTCATTTGTTTCGTACTTTCGTGGTGTCTACGCGTTTGCGCGTCATCTACCGGAATTATACGAAAAAGCACGATTCGTATCGTTACACATGTAAACGTAGTCCTAATTTAATTAAAAAACATCCATAAATGGAAAAAATCAAACACAATAATTTTAAGTTGAGTATAATTTATTTTAAGATCGTGTTGTTGAAGTACATGTTACATAAGAAAATTTTATATTTTACTGAGTACAATGTAGAAATTCTGTACACCGAGAAAGTAATAGCAATACGTAACTGAACGAAGTACAATGA
>JALBCR010004473.1:0-315120 GCA_030710515.1 Abscondita cerata | reverse complement strand
TGCTACGGTTAATTGAAGAAAGATAAGTGTTGCCGGCAGCCGAAGAGTAGGGCGTGGGTGAGAAAAAGGATCCACCGCTTCTTCAGAACTGTCTTGAATTAAACCGAGGGCGCCATAGTCCTAATGCGTGGATACAAACCTGCTTCCGAACTAAAGAAACAGACGCAACAATCAACCGTAACAAATTAAAGGAGCAATAAATACAATAAAGAGAGAGAACACAAGTAACCTACAAAACGTTATATTTAATAACACACCATAAAAAAAAGGAACAGGGCACAATTTAAATATATATCCCTTTACAATTTAAGATAATTCTACGAAGCGTATTCGTTCGTATTCCTATATATATTCGTACACAAAGAAGGAAACAATATATAATTAATAGCAAGTTATTAATTTATGTGGTACGCCACTGGCGTTATATAATCTAACAAGATGGCGACGTGACCCCCACCCGTACAATACGAAGGTGTATTTAGTGTTCGCAGTTGCAATATTTAGCAAAAAAGTATCGGAGATTTAGGTGTTTCCCCAAAAGAGCGCTCTTCCGTGGTAGTACACTTCTACTCTAAAGATCCCCAGGCAATGGTGGGTGAATGAAGCAAGTTCGCGCCTTTACGGTACACATTCGTGTATAGATTGGGCCAATATATGCGCCACAACAAGTGAATTAATTATATTGTAGTGAATTAACAGAAAAAGATTATAAATACGTGAACAAATACGTTTCGAGTTCCAAATATTTAACTGCACTTAAGGTGCCAAGACAAGTTGTACTTATTTAGGTGTTACGCTTGAGACGTTTTCGGTAGCAGTGTGACGTCCCGGAGATGGTTTGTTTTCAGCGTAGAAGTATAACTAGAAAGATCTGACCTTATGTTGTAGATAGAGGTTTACGATGTTGACACACAGGAGGAGATACAGATATGCGGTGTCGATGCCGGCTGCGGCGACCCCTAATTTCGGTAGGATGTCCCGTACTTCAGCAATTTTAACAGCGAACCCCAAGTATGCGACACACGCAGCGCCAAGACAAAAAGGGTAGAAAGAGATCCACGATGAATTTAATCAGCCAGGTAATTGGTTTTGTTTAGGTCAAAAGAACCTTTACAGCCGAGTAATTTTAATCCCGGAGTACTCTAATCCCGGAGTAACTCGCCTTATCTGAAAATTATGCACGGTGTAACGTTGAGGAAGCCACGAAGAATATTTGTCGTACCTGAATGCAATCGAGCGACCATTAGAAGCAATTAGTACACGCATCCGTCCTAAGATAAACTTCGGAAAATCGAGTAATCAATCCTTTCCCCAGCTAAAAATACACTGCTATACATTGAAAGTTTGCAGGGTCCTATACATACCACTAGAAAATTTGACGGAATTACGATTAAGCACTCAGATGAAGGCAAATTTTAATTTCATAGCACGGCGTGATGGTTGTTGTCACCAGGCGGAAATTGAAGAAACCGAAAATGTATTGGCCAATTAGGACAACGCGGAAGTTGAATTCTGGGAAGTAAATCCCCAAAAATTTTCGTTAAGGAGCAAATACGCGAATATGTCGCGTTTACACCGCGACTCCTTGCATTGGGTGTTGCCTAACTCACAGTGACCGTTACAAATTCCCCCCACACAAAACTTCAAGCCCGCGCAGAAGGATAAACATAATCCGCTGCACCATACATAATCCAGAAAATTAACATCCGTAGGTGTTCAGAAAAAAAAAGGAATCCCCAACATGAGCGACATATAACCAAAGATACCCACCCCACACATATAAAACCTAATGAAACCCAACCCCTAAGAGATAGACGGTTTGTTGAACTAAGAGTAGCTGATCTGATGAAATCTGTTCAAAACTCGCATGAAGCGTTTGGTGTATCCAGCAACAAAGTCAAGCAACGACCAAGAAAAGAAAAGGATAACACCAAGAGATTGAACGCCCACAAAAACTCGCAATTAGCGATTTCCGAGAAGCAAGGGAAAGAAAACGTGGGTCATCCAACAGTATCTCAACCAACCTTACTAAACCCAGTCAACAGAAAATATTATTATAGTAAAGTTTGAAGTTTGGACAAGCGTCCAGGACAGAGCCCTAAAAACCAATGAAACCCCAACCCAAATTAAAACAATACCACCCTGAATTACCCCCAAAATAAGGTACCCTAGGAAAGGTTTAAGGTAAGATAGGAATAAGGATAAGGCTGAAACCCAAATACCAAGAGGTTAGGATAAACCCTAGGAAATTATTAAGATCGGGCATTTCCCTAGCGGCGTGCATGTCGAATGGGTGGCACCAGGCATCACTCCCACCAAGACCCTCGCGAAGGATGGAAACTCGCGTCATTGGGCCCCCAGTGAAAATCCACCCCCTCGCCATTCACGACCCTTAGTACTGAGCCTTCCCAAAATAAAGTCCTCCCACCCAGGAAAGGATTTAGTCTTGGGCCGATACTCCCGACACCACAAGACTAATGGATATGCAGTTAAAGAGTGCGACTCTGAAAACCGAGGATAAACCCCCAACCCTATAGCATAATGGAAGAATGAAAGGAAGGATCCCAAAATTTTGCCCAAAAATTTCCAAAAGTAAAAGACTGGAACAAGTCAACAGTTTGAGGTTCTGCAGTGGCTACGGCCAGTGATCCATTGACGGAGGTTAAGGGCGAACGGTTTACCCCTACGCAAGAAAGAAAGAAGGAACAGATGATAGCAAAGACAAGGAAAAGGGAAATACTCTATCCCTCCTCGAGAGGACAGAGAGCAACAAAAACGACGTTCACACAAGACAAGACACATTCAGGTGTCTGAATTCGGCTTTGAAAAGGATTGCCAAACTGGCGAAGACGTACACCAACGAGCCATATAGGAGAGGGCGTTCAATCCGTCACGGGATCGGGAAATCACGGTACTCCCACAACTACGTGAACTCATGAAACTAAGTCTCGAAGCTCGAAATCCAATTCAAGGTCAAATTTTGGTATTATTTACCTGAGAAGGTCCAATCCCTACGTGCCCAACCAACCTACCCATATCACATGGAATTCTAACGAATGTGAACCATTATGGTTCCAGAAAAAAATATTAAATATAACTATGAGCTAACTCAATTAGAACTGAGTCGGTATATCATTAAGCTCGCCGAAGCGGTTTGGTATCTCCCAGAAAAAGAAAAAGAAAACCCAACAATCTTGATGCATTGTCAACAAGAGCAGGAGCACGCTCAACTTGAACTCAAGTCAACAGGCATCCCCAAAAAAATAAAGCTTCTCAAACCAAAAACAAAAGAACCTGTATCTACGTATATACAGTTCTCGCAGAAAGAAAATAAAGATATACGGGAGAGCACCAAATAAATCAGAGATTTCGATGTAAATCGATCATAATGTCGTGTAGCTAATAGAGCCAGAAACCATCGATAATCTCATTAATAACCAACCTACAGTAAGGCAGAAATAAAAGAAATTTATTCAGCAACAATATAAGAGAAAATACGAACTTCTCCTTACTAGAAAGAAGATAGTCCGAGCAAATTCGTTAGGAACCCGTGGAAAAAATAATACAGATATGATAAAATCAGCAAAAGTAAATAGTCAAGTAAAATAAGTCGTGTCCAAGTAGAAATCCAGTCATGAACCGTGTCTTCTAGCTGGCAGTACAAGCAAGTTTACGACGCTTTTTCCGTCTAGGATAAAGTAAAGAGTGATCTAAACAATTAGGCTCCAGCACAGCAAGTTCAGCATTAGCCTCTTCCGAATTCGAGAGAGGTGCTGGCTTAAGGTCTTTCACGTGCCACGTACCTAGTGACTTTCCTAAAGAATCAGCTAGTTCATACGTCCAGGGAGACACGACAGTTTTCACCGTGAACGGGCCTAAGAATTTAGGTGCGAGTTTCGCATTGAAATGCTTCGAAGCGTCGGATAGTTGGAAGTTACGACGCCACACCAGATCACCCACGTTATACTTGACATGTCGGCGGCGTAAGTTATACCTATTTCGTGTAGTTTCATAGGCTTTCCGAAGGCGTTGAAGTATATATTCCTGGATAGCCGCGTAACGTCGAGTAGACACACTATGATCAGGTTCTGAGTCAGTTGGTTCAAGACGTGATTTATTGAAGAGATTGCCAGAGATGACATGTTCACGACCAAATAGAGCAAAGTACGGGGTACATCCAGTCACTTCGTGTTTCGCCGAACGAACTGCACATCCAATGTGAGGGAGCTTCACATCCCATTTCCGCTGGTTGTCCTTAACATAAGACGCTATCATGGTCTTAAGAACGCGATTTATCCGTTCAGCCGGATTTGCTTGCGGATGGTATTTGGCAGTATATAGGATGGTGCAATGATAGTTCTCACACATTTGAGTGAATTCACGACTGCGGAACTGTACTCCGTTGTCAGAAATAAGGTACTGCGGCACTCCAAATAGTAAAAACACCTGTTCTTCCAGGATTTTAGTAACCGCAGCAGCAGTAGCAACACGCATAGCAAAGAAAAGGGCAAATTTAGAGAAACAATCGGCAACCACAAACACGTAACAATTGCCTTTAGAAGAACGAGGAAGCGGCCCAACAATATCGCAACATAAAGTTTGCCACGGTCCCGTAGGACGAGCACGAGGAGCAAACATTCCAGGAGGAGCTGCTTGAGATACCTTATTGGAAGAGCAAGTAGAACAACGGCGGATATAGCGAGCCACGTCTGCACGTAATCGAGGCCAGTAATAATGTTGCAGAATTCTTGCGGTTGTCTTAGTTACTCCACCATGGCCAACAACTGGAGGATCATGGTTCTCCTGAATGATGCGTCTCCTTTGTTCAGCCGGAACGACTAACTTCCATTCATCATTCGGATCCACCATAGAAGTGGTAAAAGAACTAGTCACTCTGCGATATAAGATGTTATTATCGACAGACCAATGAGGCAACTTGTGAGGTGTTGTGAGTACACGATTCAGTAAGTTATTATACCATTTATTTGTAGTAGGTAAGTCAAGACCAAGAGAAGAAGGAACAGCTAAGGAATCAAGATGAGGAGAGGTGGTTTCAGCTTCATCACCAACAGCAGGAACAGCACGAGATAACGCATCTGGCACAACGTGGTCTTTGCCTTTCCTATGTCTGATGGTGAAGTCATACTCTTGGAGTTGTAAGGACCAACGAGCAAGACGACCAGACGGACTCTGCAAACGGTTAAGCCATACCAGCGAGTGATGGTCAGTAATGATGGTGAAGTGAGAGCCCTCAATATACGGTCTGAACTTAAGAATGGCGAATAAAACTGCAATACATTCTTTTTCCGTAGTACTATAGCGCCTCTCCGCTTTAGTTAAGGAGCGACTGATGTAACTGATAACCTTTTCCCCCTCAGGCGATTCCTGACTAAGGACCGCACCCACTCCAAAGTCCGAAGCGTCAGTTTGAACAACAAATGGCAGAGAAAATTAGGACAAGTCAGGATAGGAGCAGAAACTAAGTGTTCTTTAAGAGAAACGAAAGCAGATTGACATTCCGGTGTCCACACAAACAAAGCATTTTTCCGAGTAAGAGCAGATAAAGGAGAAGTAAGAGAAGCGAAGTTCGGTATGAAACGGCGATACCAGCTAGCCATGCCAATCACGCGTCGCACTTCGGTGACCGTGGTCGGTATAGGAATGTTAAGTATGGCAGTCACCTTTTCTGGATCCACCAGCAACCCATTTTTATTCACAACGTAGCCCAAGTATTTCAACTCCGAACGACAGAAATGGCATTTTTCCTGATTTAATGTCAAACCGGCAGCAAATAATCGTTTCAGAACTTTTTCCAGTACTCGAAGATGTTCGTCGAAAGTTGGTGTCGCGATAACAATATCGTCCAGGTAGGCGAAGCAAAACGGTTCCAGCTCTGCACCGATAATTTGGTCGATCAGCCGCTGAAAGGTTGCAGGCGAATTATGCAGACCGAACGGCATTCTAGTAAATTGGAACAATCCACGATGAGGAACAGTGAAGGCAGTAAGCGGTTTGGATTCCGGAGTTAAAGGAATTTGCCAATAAGCAGAACGAATGTCCAAACTCGAGAGAAATCTAGCATCCCGTAAGCGATCCAAGATAGAAGTGATATACGGCAGAGGATAAGCGTTGCGTTCCGTGACCTGATTTAGCTTCCGATAGTCAATGCAAAACCGATAGGAGTTGTCTTTCTTCCTAACCAAGACCACAGGACTGGACCATGGACTGGTGGATGGCTCTACTACACCTAACTGTAGCATCTTGTCCAGTTCTTCATTGACAATCCGAGATAGTACTGGTGATAGAGGATAGTACCGTTGTTTAATTGGCTCAGCCTTGGTATGGATACTGTGTTGAACGAGCTGGGTACACCCTAGACCAGATGGCTGTAAAGAAAAGCTGGCAGAGATAGCAGCCTCTAGCGAAGACTGTTGCGACCTTGATAAGTCGTCTTTGATGTTCAGCGCACTCGAATGAACCGCATGTCCAACCGCATCAGTACCAAAGGACCAATGACCCTTGCTGAAATCTGGTACGAAGGCCATCGCCTTCCAAAAGTCGATTCCCAATATCAACCCTTGAGAAATCTCAGGAACCACTAAGGTTTCTATTACCTTGGTTTTTCCCTCTAAGGTATACGGAAGAGAAACAACACCCAAAATGGCACATTGTCCACCATTAGCCACGTTACAAAAAGTCGAAGTAGATTTTTTAAGGACACCTTAAGGGACTGAAGCAAATGCCAACCGATACTTCCTAGTATCGTCCTAGAAGATCCTGTATCCAGTAAGGCTTTAAAAGGTATGCCCAGCACTGATACGTTAAGAAAAGGTCGTTCATCACCACGAACGCTAGCAAAAATAAAGTTAAGTAACAATTGTTGAGAGTGGTCTAGATCAGTAAAAGAAGAATCCGAGGTTGAGAGAGAAGTAGAACCTACGACTCGGTCCGAGGGTTCTGACGTGCGTTTCCCTGCGGCGAACATTGGGAGCACTTAGGCTTGGTAACACCTGCCTTTCCACAGCCAAAACAATGAAGGTTCTGTGGGTTTGGACAACGAGGAGAAACATGTCCCGTATTCCCGCAATTCCAGCAACGTACAGGTCCCCTGTAAGAGTTGAGAGGCCTAGAAGGAATAGTCGAAGAGACCGAAGAACAAGAAGAAGTATTCAAAGAAGAAGTTTCTGGAGCGACGTAAGCTAGGTTAGGTTCCAGCAAAGAAGTCACGCGTCTAGTAGGTGGTGGTTTGAAAGATTGGGTTAAGAATTGACTATGCTCAATCTTTTTCCCAAGCGACAATAGATGCGAGATGGTTGAGACATCATGAAGAGCCAAGGCCGTTTGGAAATATGGCGTTAGATTGCGCCTGATTATTCGGATCTGTTGTGGTTCCGATAATGGTTCACTCAACCGTGAGAAAAGGCTTTGCATAGTAGCCAAGTATATCCCAAACCCCTCATGAGCACCCATGGTTCGTGCCTTAATTTCGTCCAGCAATCGATCGTTGTAATCCACCGGAAGAAACTCCGATTGTAGTAAACGCACCACATCCTTCCACGAAGACAGCGATTGTCGATGAGCCCTGAAGAGAAGAAGAGCTTTTCCAGTTAAGAGTTCTGGAGCACCATGAAACAATTGCGTCAGAGAAATTCCCCTAGCCGTACTTAATTCCTCCAAGCGAGTAAGAAATTCGGAAAGAGATGTTTTACCATCCCCAGAAAAAGTTAAGTTTAGTTTCGCTGTAGCAACAGATTTAGAAAAGTAGGAAGCACTACAAGAGGCAACAGGTGTTGGTTCTGGTTCGACATCAGACTCCGATGATAGTTGGTCAGGTTCACCTTCGTCCTCAGTAACCGTTAATTTAGGACTAGAAGTAACAGCTTGACTGAACCCAAAAGTAGTATGCCGATGCTTCTTGATCATAGAATCAATAGTGTTATGAAGATCGGTAAGAGAAAGTAGAAGAGAATTCCTATTGGCAGCTTGTTCTGTCGAGGTGGCAACCATCAGCTTGCACCTGCGAATAGTATGAGTCCAAAGAGTAGAAAAACGAAGAAATTCCGAAGTTGTGCTGTCACCAGTGAAATTATCAACGAACGTACGAAGCTCCCCTAAAGAGACATTTACCGCAGTTACATCGGTTTCATACTCGATGCTGTATTTAATTTCGGATAAAGATTTTTCCGCTTCCAGCTGAAGAGCACTACGGACCAGTTTCCGAAGACCCTCCACCGAAACGTCAGCACTAAGTCCCCTAGAAGCTAACTCGTATCGCAGTTCGTGTTGTTTAAGGCGATTGACCTCGAATTTCCACACTTTCGGCATTTTAAATAAAATCTCCTAGCTTCCAATACAAAAAAGAATAAACTCGAACCCACAACAACAAGTAAGAAAGAGAAAACAGTATTAAAATACTAACCCTAGAATAATAAAACAATTTTAAGTAAATGTCCTATTACTGATCAAACTGATAGTAATAAGGAAAGCAAGCAATAGCACTAAGTACTAGAGAGAGAGAGAAAATAAAAATTTCCAAAGAGAATCGAACGACAAGTAAAGAAAAATACTCGAGCAACCTTGACTGATAATCCGATTTCACAAAAAGAAAGAAACGAGAAGAAAATCGAGCCCCGAAGTTGGGATGCCAATTTCTTGCTACGGTTAATTGAAGAAAGATAAGTGTTGCCGGCAGCCGAAGAGTAGGGCGTGGGTGAGAAAAAGGATCCACCGCTTCTTCAGAACTGTCTTGAATTAAACCGAGGGCGCCATAGTCCTAATGCGTGGATACAAACCTGCTTCCGAACTAAAGAAACAGACGCAACAATCAACCGTAACAAATTAAAGGAGCAATAAATACAATAAAGAGAGAGAGACACAAGTAACCTACAAAACGTTATATTTAATAACACACCATAAAAAAAAAGGAACAGGGCACAATTTAAATATATATCCCTTTACAATTTAAGATAATTCTACGAAGCGTATTCGTTCGTATTCCTATATATATTCGTACACAAAAGAAGGAAACAATATATAATTAATAGCAAGTTATTAATTTATGTGGTACGCCACTGGCGTTATATAATCTAACAAGATGGCGACGTGACCCCCACCCGTACAATACGAAGGTGTATTTAGTGTTCGCAGTTGCAATATTTAGCAAAAAAGTATCGGAGATTTAGGTGTTTCCCCAAAAGAGCGCTCTTCCGTGGTAGTACACTTCTACTCTAAAGATCCCCAGGCAATGGTGGGTGAATGAAGCAAGTTCGCGCCTTTACGGTACACATTCGTGTATAGATTGGGCCAATATATGCGCCACAACAAGTGAATTAATTATATTGTAGTGAATTAACAGAAAAAAGATTATAAATACGTGAACAAATACGTTTCGAGTTCCAAATATTTAACTGCACTTAAGGTGCCAAGACAAGTTGTACTTATTTAGGTGTTACGCTTGAGACGTTTTCGGTAGCAGTGTGACGTCCCGGAGATGGTTTGTTTTCAGCGTAGAAGTATAACTAGAAAGATCTGACCTTATGTTGTAGATAGAGGTTTACGATGTTGACACACAGGAGGAGATACAGATATGCGGTGTCGATGCCGGCTGCGGCGACCCTAATTTCGGTAGGATGTCCCGTACTTCAGCAATTTTAACAGCGAACCCCAAGTATGCGACACACGCAGCGCCAAGACAAAAAAGGTAGAAAGAGATCCCACGATGAATTTAATCAGCCAGGTAATTGGTTTTGTTTAGGTCAAAAGAACCTTTACAGCCGAGTAATTTTAATCCCGGAGTACTCTAATCCCGGAGTAACTCGCCTTATCTGAAAATTATGCACGGTGTAACGTTGAGGAAGCCACGAAGAATATTTGTCGTACCTGAATGCATTCGAGCGACCATTAGAGGCAATTAGTACACGCATCCGTCCTAAGATAAACTTCGGAAAATCGAGTAATCAATCCTTTCCCCAGCTAAAAATACACTGCTATACATTGAAAGTTTGCAGGGTCCTATACATACCACTAGAAAATTTGACGGAATTACGATTAAGCACTCAGATGAAGGCAAATTTTAATTTCATGTAGCACGGCGTGATGGTTGTTGTCACCAGGCGGAAATTGAAGAAACCGAAAATGTATTGGCCAATTAGGACAACGCGGAAGTTGAATTCTGGGAAGTAAATCCCCAAAAATTTTCGTTAAGGAGCAAATACGCGAATATGTCGCGTTTACACCGCGACTCCTTGCATTGGGTGTTGCCTAACTCACAGTGACCGTTACACACCATTTTGCCATTTTCTTAATATTATTTTGTAAAATTAAACAATCATTTGGTGAGTTAATTGCAGAGTAAAATTTTATGTCATCAGCGTATAATAGAATGTTACATTGTACTGCAGAAGTTATGTCATTAATGTACATAAGAAAAAGTAGTGGTTCTAAATTGGAGCCTTGAGGTACACCGGAGGTTGAAAGAAATGAATTTGAGACAAAATAACCGTCACAAACGAATTGCTTTGTATATAATAAATACGACTTAAGCAGCATTAAGAGATTGTTAAAAAAACCCAATGAATCAAGCTTATGTAACAATCAATGGTCTATTTTGTCAAATGCCTATGTGAAATCGGTGTAAATAGTGTCTATTTCTCCCTTATTGTCGATAACTTCGGCTACAAATTGACTAAAGCATGCCAAATTAGTGATTGTTGAGCGTTTTTTTACAAAACCATGTTGTAAAGGAGATATTATGTGTTTCACCTTAAAGTATACATGTTTAACTAGCACCGATTAAAAATTTTTGAAAAATTGCAAAGAAGTAAAATAGGCCTGTAGTTGTTTATATTCTCTTTATCGCCGTTTTTAAAAATCGGTACAATAAATGTTGGTTCCATATGGTAGGAAAAGTAGAGCTCGAAACGATAAGAGAGAACAATTTATGAAGAGGTTTGACAAAAATATTCGAACAATCTCTTAGCAGAAAACTGGGAATATCGTCTATGCCCGAAGTGAAATTATTATTAGAGCATTTTAGGACTTCAAGAATATCTTTCTCGGAGAATTGATCAATTGCGATTATCTTAGCATTAGTGTTTGAAAGTCTTTAAAGGTCAGATGTACTACCGTTTGTTGATTCAATGTAAACACTAGAAAAAAATAAACCAAATGCATTTACAATGTCTAAAAGTGACAAGAGGATTGTTCCTTTGTAAGACATAACACCGGAATGCGACTAATACCTCTTTTGTTCCTCACGAATAACCACAATTCTTTGGGATTAACACTAATGGAGACTTGAACAAAGCGCAAGTAATTATTGTAGGCAACACAAATAAGACGCTTAGACATATTTCGGTATAACTTAAACTTATGCAAGCAAAATATAATTTTGTGTGATCTCCACTGTTTATGAAAGTAATGTTTCTGTTTTAAGCAGTTTTTTATTTCAATTGTAAACCAAGAAGGATAATGGTGCTTGCTTCGACTGTGAGGTTTGTGTTTTGGGACATATAAGTTCAATATTTTGTAAAGTTTTGTGTAAAATGCAGTGCAGGCTTCATCAATTTTCGACATGTTGTTGAGAAAGTTCCAATACGCAGGATGGTATAAATCTTCAATTACTAAGCAGTTCTCCGATTTGTCTATATCACAACGATTGTTGCTAAATACGAGGTCAAGAATACTGTTGTGGTTGTTAAAAATTTTATTATATTGAGTAAATTCTAATAGATTTTGAAAGTGTTTTAATAGAATGCTGGCCGTATCATTAGTCGATGTTACAAAAGCTGGGATATTAAAATCTTCCATAATAATTGATTTATATCGTGAAAGTGCAATAAGGTTGCTTAAATGATCAAAAAATAGTTCGTAGTATGACACACATGTATGTACCTGGTGGTATGTAGAGAACAAAAAGATTGATTGAAGACTTAGAACTGAAAGTGATTTGCACGCCAACTATGTCTATATTTATCATTGAATTAGTAATGATTGTAAGATCCAGGGATTTACAATTAAAAAGTCACTTTTACGAATCCCCACTGGCTGAGCAGCAATTGTTACAATTCCATGGTTTTTTATTGTCGTTTGATAATTTAACATCTTCTATTTATAATCCGGTACAATTAACAAAAAAATTTCTTTTACAGATGTTACAACGTATAGATAGCGTGTGTGTAGTGTTTGTTGTACAAGTAGCGCATTGGTTAGACATTTTTGATGATTTTTTCGAAATAATTTCGGCGTATGTAACTTTAATAGCACACTGCCGTTCGTTGTCTTGCCTATGCTTTAATCTAGCTCGCGTTATTTACATATGTTAATTTTTAGAAATGCTAAACAGCCTTGACCGTTTACCCTTATCAAATTTACGTTTATACACGTTCTTTACCGGTATTTAAAATGTATGTCTTTTTAATAAAATATTGCAGTACCACCACCTGAATGCATTAATCTTAAGGAACAGTCGATAAGTTTGTAATTTTGAATATTAAAAATGTGAATCTGATCCTGTTTCAGCCAGTGTTCACTAACACAAAACACAGTAATATTTTCTCTTGCTAAAAACATTTGTAGCACGTTTTGTTTATTAAAAATCCCTGTACGTTAAGATGTCCTACTGTAAAATCTACCTGTTTGTGTTCTGTGGAATGAACTATATCTATTTCGGAATGGTGATCGGCCGGAAAATCGAAAAATATTTGCTTTTATACCACATTTGTCGATATTTAATAAAATATCTTTTATATTGATTGGCGCTAACAATTTGAAGCAATTATATGTCTCGTTGGTGTATGGATCCTTTTTTACAATTAATTCTGGTTTCAGATCGACATTATCAAATTTCTGATTTAGATATTGATTCATATTCTCAATTGTATAATTTTATTAAAATTTCCCACAAAATTGAAATGTAGCGTGTATTTCCAAGCTTATAAGCGACATTATCTTTACTTAGAGTGTCTGACATTGATGGAGTTGTAGTAAGACTACTATTGCCATGATCTAATCTATGATTTCTATCGTCAGTTTGTTTTCTAATGCTAGTTTTATTTTGTTTCTCACAGATGGCGCTAATATCTTTAACTTTATTATTTTCTCTAATTACATCCTCGTTAATTTCAAGTAGTTGATTTTGCAGATAATTTATTTTGTCATATACGAGCCTTGATGCACTATAATGCAGTCTTTAAGAGATATAATAGTTTTTAAATACTCATGTACATTTTCTTTGCAATTATTTCTTTCGCATTTTGAACATTTCATAAATTTTTTGACTACTACACAACATAATTTACAAGATATTATTTCGTGTTTTTTTTTTCAAAAATTTGGGAAACGCTGTGGCGTAAAGTACAATTCGCCTTTAGAGGGATTAATTTGTAATTCAATCTTTTTCAACTGAGAATTAACTTGAAATCTCTCATTACTTGGTCTGTGATGTCATCACAAATAGTTATATCATCAAGATAAAAAATATTCAACCTTTATTGCAACTAATCAATTATTTTGTAAGTGTTTTACTAAAACCCAGTAGGCTCAGAGATTCACTTAAGGTGAAATAATATTATTTGGAAAGAATAAGTTAGTTAAGATAAGCAGTGAGTTACGTTTAATACAGTTGAAGGCTTAGAAATCTTAGAGCATCCCTTGTTTACGTTGATAAATGATCTCACGGTGTGTATAGTTTTGATCTAAGATAGTAACTTAGTTCCTTGGCATATGTTTTACAAACTAGTTTTGCAACTAATCTTGTAAACGTGGTGCCTACTGCGATGAGTCTAACACCTCCATCTTTTTTCGCTAAACCACATAAATTAGCTCCGTTAATTATAGAACCCACATTTCCTTTGTAATAAATTTCAAAAGATTCTCCGCTACTGCTCCATTGGATTTCAGTACTAGACCCTGTAAGTGCTGTAGATGGAGCCCATCTATACCAACAGAGGACCAATTATGAAAGCTAGCGATATCTTTGTATACGTCTGTGATGTGATTATTAAAGATTTCTCATCATTTTCCGGAACACTTAAAGCCATTTATGCAAACACAAAAAAATAATATAATATCACGTAATTACGTTTGAAACATGGGACAGTAAATTGACTAATATTTATCAACATATATTGTTTTCTATTCACTAACGCAAATAATACTTTCTGCTAATATCATAAAAATACACATAATATCATAATGTAAAAAATCGGTAAAATACACAACTGAACAAAAGCCGTCAATTATAATAGGCAGTCATTTCCCTAAACTACAAGCCACTTCCGCGGTCACAAATCCATAATTGACAATCTAGGTTTGTTAACACAATAAAGGTCGAACTTCGTTTAAAAAGTTTCAGTTTTAATAAGTAATGAGTAATCGAGAAAGAACGACCTTATTAAACTTTTTCGCATTGTACTTGAACCTCAAGCTTTAATTGTTAATGAAAAAGTTAGGTTTTGGTTAAAGTATCGATTAGAGCATTATTAATAATTAACGTATCCGTAAAAAAAATATTATCATAATGAAGTGGTTCCTTGGGGCGCAATGGTATTAATGCTCGAGGGTAAAGACCCGGTCACGCGTTCGATTCGATCAATATAATTACTGATAACTTGCAGATTATGATTTGTGGTAAGGTATGCAATGCATCATTTGCGTTTGCAAGATCTAAACACGCACGCAAACACGAAACACTCGATTTAAACTAAATTAAGGAAACGGTGGAAAGAGACAGTAGGTTACAGTGTCAAAGACCTTTTATAGTAGAATTTCCTTACTAGAATAAAGGTGAAGGAGCTGATTTGAATAGGTGTATAATTTTTTTTAATCGATAACCTGAAAAACCTCACCTTAGAAAGCGTTCACCTCAGCGCTAATTCTAAAATTAGCCGAACATATGGGTCAAAAGGACTACTGCGTGTTTTTCTTTAGTATACGCGTTTCCTCTTACAATTTTTTATAAACACAGTTTTGCATAATTAACCTAATATTTCTATTTTTATTCTAAATTATTAATCTTACTTACAGGTAAAGAAATTGATTGTGTTGTGAAAAATGCATCATGTTTTTTCATAAATAAAAAATTGATTTTCAGTTGACATCTTTAGGTACTGAACAAAAAGTAATTTCTCTTATTGTATATCTTTTGGTATTGTTGATAGCGAGTTTATAACCCTGATAAAAACAGGAGGCGCCTCTGCCAACGTGGACACTGATTCTTTCTTTTAAACTCTTTTCCTGTGGGAAAGGCAGTTAGTAATCCAGAAATCCTAATACTTCAGTCTATTCCAACCTTTCTAGCTACTCCCTAATCAACAAGGCGGTGTGACTAACTACGACCGTAGAGTCAGTGACATAGAACACACAGATCAACAACTTTCCTCAGACTCAGGCAGCTCTAATACGCTAGGCTAAAGTAGCAGATAAGTAAGGACAAATGTTGATGACGTTGGAACCTTATTGTCATATAATAACATGATTGAACTAGAAAACAAAATTGGAAATTGTAGACATGAATTAAGTTAGGGAACATATTCGGCTTTAAGAGCTTATTTTAGATGTATAGACCGATGTACATAAAATTATGAATTGATGTTCACTGCACCATTACTTATTCTTTACCTAAATATTTTATTTGAATCAGTTATGAAATTGGTTTGGGTATACAACAGTATTCTGGTCTCATTGTCGACAGAATGCTGCTGCAACTCTTTAACATATTGAAACTATAATTTTAATAAGCTTAGTTCTTTTCGAACTACTTTTCGGATTTTCTGTTGTTTACGGTGCTCTTAGATAACCAACCAAACGTACTTGCTAATATTTTTTGCTAACATTTCAACGTGTAAGTAATTAGAGCCTTTATTTCCTGTATAAAAATTGACGTTAACTCTAAAATGTTATTATTTGTTGTCCTTATGAGTGTTTATAACATATTTTAGGGGACTCGTTCATTTAGTAACTTTTGTAAGCGCTGTAAGTTGAATGTCAATAAGTGCTCAACATGTGGCTATATCGCCATTTTGGAAAATTTCAGAATTTTTTCTTAAAATCTTTTTTACTACCGAATTTTATATTCTTTGTAAACGTCAACATCAACTTCTATAATTATCCAAAGGAAGTGTCACCGTGGGTGTTAAAATTTAATTGGAGTGTATGCAGTACGAACTTTTGACTTGGTTCTCTCTTTGTCATCGACAACCTGGGGTCCTATTCTCGAAGTCATACGATTGAAGGTGACACTCTTGAACAAATTCGTGCACGACGTGTCGATTCTCATACAATCAAAATAGTGTTTTTTGTGCGATTTCAATTGTCTAGTAAATATTACACGACCGGTCGCTCTACTGTGCAATCGGTAGATATTTTAGGATTATATTTAGTTTATTAAGCAGAAAAATAAAATGATTCTTTTGTAGTAAGTGACTTAATTTGATAAAGTATTAAATTGACACTCAAGTATTACCTACAATCATTTTGCCAAATTTCGCTAAATAATTATTTTTTTGCTGTACAAGAATAAAGAGGAGGAGTAGTAATTAAAAAGATAAAAGTGTAACTGGCGTATTCAGATGATTTGGTGGTTTTAGCAGTAGTGAAGAAGTACTTGAAAAAAAGATTAAATAATATTTTAAAAAAGAAAAGCAAGAAAGAACAAAAAGGAAAAAAAATGGAAACTGTAGAAAGAAGAAATATAAAGTGTTAATAAATGGAAATGCCTGGGATATACGGTTACATATGATAATAAAAATGAGGTACATGTAGAAGACAAAAAACGAATAGGGTAGTAGGGGTATAGAGTAGAAGAAAGAGTTTTTGGAAAAATGAAATAAAAAAATATAAGAACTGAGAAGGGGAAGAGAGTAATAATATACGAAGAATGGATACGAACAAGAGAATATAATACTATTGTAATGGAGTGTGGAAAATCACGGTAGGAGACCGGAAATAACATTTCGACAAGAAAAAAGTAAATTATATTATGAAAGAAAAAATATTAAGAAGTGATAAAAGTACTGAAGTGCGGAAGAGAAGGTAGAATGACGGATATGGAGAGTAAGTATTAGAAAACGCACCGAATTGCATAAAGGGAAAAAAGATCTATAATTAAAAATGATAGATATTGCTAGAAAGTTCTAGCTCCCCTGGTCTCACATAATGGACTGTTCAAAATTTAAAAAAGAGTTCATTATTCAGAACGCCAACGGGAACACTTCCGCTTCAACAAGCAAATCTTATATCTGGTAACCGTTGTCTTTTTACTGCTTACACTACAACATTCATTCAACAAGTACTTAAGCGTCTAACTCATTAAGAAGGCTGCAAATATGCTACAGAATGCCTAACAACAGCCAGTATAAACTTTCAATTCTTTTTGTTTGACAACCGCTACAATCATTTACCTTTTCTCAACATTCATTATAAACCGGAACGCAACAACAACTAGTGCCGCAACAGGTACGACAACCAGTACTTTCACCACTGCTAACACCATCGATAGAGTAGGAGTCCGAATTTGACACACTGACATACTTATAACGCACTACAACACAAATTTTGACTCTTATACGAGGCACGTCTAGAAAATAAGTGTACTCAATTTACATAAGGTTCAAAAAAATTTATTAAAACAAAAACATACTTGGTTACACTTGTACATATGTAAGGTATTTTTCGACATAGTCACTATCCCTCTCGATGCTAGTGGTGAGCTGCAGGATCAATTTTTTGATGCTTGCCCCGAAAATGTCTCCCGCCAGCTCTTTTGCCCACTTTTCCATCTCCCTCTTCACCTCCTCGTCCGTTAAAAACTTGTTCCCATCTATGTGCACCTTAAGAAAAGTGAAGAGATGGAAATCTAAAGGGGCCAGGTCAGGTGACTACGGGGGGTGGTTTAAAACGTCCCATCCAAAAGAGTCCAGGAGTTGCTTTGTGGCATTTGCCGTGTGAGGTCTGGCATTGTCGTGCAGCAGGCAGACTCCCTTTTCGCACTTAGCGGGAGATACGATGCGAGAGATGTTACTGCGTCAAGAGTTTTCAACTCACTAACCTCGGATTGGTCTCCTTTTGAAGGGGATGGGTCAAGTTAAGCGGCAGTTTTGCCAACATGTCGAAAAAGTATTCCCTACAGCTGTGAGAGTACCAGTACACTTACTTCCTGGACATGCCTCGTAATTATTGTATTACTTATGTTTATTTCCTACCACGCTATTTATGTTACTTTTTATGCTGACAAATTGCTTATCAGTGAAGAGTTCATTGCTTCGGCTTGACGTAAAGGTTGTGGTGCGACCCAGTATTGTTGCAAATTAAGCAAAGTGAATAAACTTTGAGTTATTCATCTTTCTTCATTTATGTTACCAATGGCAATGCAGCCAAAAATCTTTAATAAAAAGACAAAGAGGGAACTATTTAGGGTAAAAGTAGTTGAACTAGTACAACTGGAATACCACAAAAAACAGCTAAAATTATACAAAAAGCGGCATGGAAAACAATCCCAGACTATGAAAGCAAACGGCAGGAAGAAGACTCCTATCATACTCACGAAAAAATTACAGAGAAAAGCAAAATCAGAAAAAGTTGGCAGTCAACCAGAACAGATAAAATGGCGTTTAATAAAACCGCAAAAAATTTGAATAACAGCTGATACTTTAACCAAAAAACCAAGCACTACCAACAGAGGCATTTGAAGCTATCACTTAAATTTTTAACGAAATTAGTAGTCATTTTCCAAATGAATGGGAAATTGCACTGGTCATTATGTTACCAAAACCAGGTTAACCAGCAGGAGAACTTACTTCGTACAAACCGATTAGCTTATTGTCTGTCTTATTAAAATGTTTTAAAAAGATACTACCAATCCAGGAGAACGAGAAATTAATCCCAGATCACCATGGATTTAAAAATCACCATGGAATCATCGAGCAAATACACAGAATTGTGAACACCATAAATGGTGACCTAGAAGGTAAAATTTCTACTGACGGGTGTCTGATTATGAATTTAATGTTGATATCTGCGTTTACGGATCCCGTAGAATTAACTTTAGCAAAAGTGAATGATGCATACATTGCATGACAAACCTACAAATTTGAACCATTGTGTACTGTTTATACTTTATCGACAGGACAAATACCAGTTTCATTTTTATTTAAAGTTTAGTTTAATTATTACTATGTAAATCAAACATTTTGAAGAATTTGAATATCTAAATATTTCTTCAAATTAAATCCCTTACAACTTGTTGTGCACCAACAAAGATTAATTAATCACTTAATAACCAAAACCTAATCTGTCACTGCCTGTAACGAAAATAAATATCAAAGTCTCTACTACGTTGAACATAATCCTATGAATAATATTTAGGAAATCCACAAAATAATGGAAGCTCAACAAAGCAGAGCTTTCATTTCGTATATATTTTTTATCGTATCCGGGCTCCAAACATATATTCACCAAGCACTTTTAATATAACTCGAAAAATGAGATACGGAAGGAAACATTTTATATTGGCTATTATTGGTTTGAAAAAAAGATCTTTTATTTCTTGTATAATTTTGTAGCCTTTTTTTAAGAAAAATTAAACAGTATGAAAATGTTACTTTTGGAAAGTAGATACGTTTATGGAAGCTTTTAAGAGGTGGTTATAAAATGCGTTTTAAGGTAAAAGGAAACTCGTACGTTTTGTATTATCTAAAGCATTAAAAGTACTTACTCGTTAAAAGAACAACTCGAGTTCTCAAAAGAAAACTTTGAAAGTATCGACTTGCAAAGTATATTATCGAATTAACAAAAATAATAGAGAATTGTTTGGTTTAAAATAGGTACAATCAAAATTAACATGCATTGTATTTGAATTTTTTTTTAAATTTAAATATCATTAAATACTCGGTTGATTTTTTTCCAAATTGTTTATTAAATTAAAACGGCTCATGTTACAATATATTATGCGAAGAATGAATGAATAACAACTAGGTTTTGTAGATCCCAACAGCTGTTGTTTATATCCATGAATTATAGGATACAACATCCTCAAAACACCAGCATTAATTTTAACAAGGCGTAAAACAGAATTACTTTACATATAAGAATTTCAACTAAACTTGGAAATTAGCACTACACTTTTTAAGCAATCACAGTAGTTCTTTCTTTGACATCCAAATCAGCGGACTTTCATTTTGGGATCATTTTAGGTTACCTAAGTTTATTAAAACAAAAACTCAAAAAAACATTTATTAATTTAAAAGGATGTTAAGTAGTTAACGTAGAAAATAACTATTAGTGTAAACAATATATTTCTAATTTTGACATGTAAACTGACATTTTTCATAATCAAAGTAAGTGTTGTTACAAAAGTAGAACTTCATTTGGTATTTCTCTGTTTGAGGTTATATGGATAACACCCGTTTACCTTTTTTAAATCTATGTATACATGTACGTTCAATTTAACGTTTACTCTGTTTTTGTCAAAATTAGAAAAATCTTGTATGTAACACGTAACAAAACATGATTTTTGTAACTCATGTGATATTGCTCTGTCTCATGCGTTTCGTCACTGATATAACTAACATATATAGCTATTTCATGACTGTTGTAACTAGTTAATTAAACTAAATAAAATTATTATTATCATTATAAATTTAGTTGAGTTCAATAACAATCTGTTCGTGAAACTTATGTTATTCCAAAATGGGACTAAATATACTAGAGAAAAACCAAGGATGTAAAGTTTCTCCGTTTTCACTTACTTGAAAAAAATTTTTATTATTTTATTGTAATGAAAAATTATGCGTTATTCCTTTTTTATTTAGAAAGTAATTGAAATTCCAGATCGTCACTGTGAATGTAGTGCTTCCATCAGGAGGAAACACTTCTAGGAGAGCATTTTGCAGATGGGAAACATTTTGGCTTTAAGGTTTACTGCCTAAAGATGAAGTTGTTTCTTGAGCTGACGACCCTGAATACCCACAGTTATTGACAGTGATTCTGTGTACAGCTACTAAACAAATAAAATCGTAATTGAACTGCAGTAGGTGTTGCAACCTAGTGTTTAACAAAAATACATACGATCGTTAATAATAAAAGAATGTTATACTGACAAAGATGGAAGCAAGATCGTCATGTCAACACGAGGGTATTGTTTATGGGATTTTGTAGGAAGCAAAGTTTTTAAAATCATTCTCACTGACACCGTCATTTATACGTCTATTTATTGCTGAGTGCTATGATACGCTGATATAAGGCATTACTGCACACTACGATTGTTATAATTATTTTCTTAATTATGCTTATTTTTTACCGCGTATGAATTTATTTATTGCTTTGACCTTGCATAAAAGTTGTTGTGCGACCCAGTATTGTTGCAAATTAAAGAAAATAAATAAACTTTAAGTTATTTCTTTTGCTTAATTTACATTGAAATTTGTGATAAATTTTAAGGGTCGTTACAGTACTCCCAGACCAGCGTAGAGTTGTCATAGTGATGTAGGCTTTTCTGGTGTGTACTTAGATTTATTTGAATTTTGGTGAAAAACATACTCGTTTTCCAGAACGGGTGATGATTGTGGGAGATCTTGTTTCTTCTGTTGTTTGCGTAATAGTAACTGTTGTACCCGGTAATTTCTTTGATGTTGGGGTTGAAATGTTCTCTACGTATGCCGGTTTTACGCGCTCGATTGATATTGTTTGTTCGCAGTTCTTAATTCAATGTTCAAAAGTCTTCGGTCCGCGTTGTAAGATTTTGTATGGGCCTACGTAAAGTTGTTCAAGCGTTAATTTTGTAGCATCACGTCGAAGAAAGACTTCAAAGATAAATAGATGTTGTTTCGAGTTTTCTGTTCCCGTTGTCGGGGCGAGTTCTACAAAATGCTGCCGCAATTTTGACTATCGTGACGGTAATTTTTATTAGCGTCGTTTCTTTTTGAATTACTTTTTGTATTTTCCGTTGGTTACGGTGCCATTAGTCCCTGGCGACAGGAATCAAACGTACTAGTGAATATTCGTAAAACGTCCTTGTTAGGATTTCCACGCGCACTCAATTAGAACCATTCCTTCTCGTATAAAACTGGCGTAAACGAGGGTTCTTTTAATTAATCCGAGAAATGTTGTTATTAGTTTTTAGGTTTATCTTTGTGGGTGTCTATAAAATATTTTGGGGGACTTGTTAATTCTGCAATGTTTGATAAACATAGTAAGTTTGGAAATTTTGAGAATTTTTTCCTAGAAGATGTTAAATCTTTTTACCGATTTATGAATTCATTGGAACGTCAACATCAATGTCTATCATTGTCTAAAGGAAGATTTATCGTAGGTGTTAAAATTTGATTGGAGTGTGTATAGTATGAACCTTTGACCTGGTGCCCGCTTTGTCATTGATAACCTGGGTCGCCGCTCTGGGGAAACTATCTGATATCACAAAGATCATTGTTCCTGTAAAGCTGTCATTGATATACGTCAGATAAGTTTAGTTTCAAGTAATTGCCTTTGTTAGTTGTACGGCAAAACGCCGTTAAGTTCAAAATACGTCTTTTGTGTATACGCGGATCGTCACTTTAATTGCGAATTACATTTTTTTAAGAAACCAATTAAACATTGGGTTTACTGTTTGTAAACTGCAAGATTCTATAGTTGTCGAATCATTTGTTTTCTTTTTAATACTAATTTTGAGCGTTTTGTGTAAATCTAAAGGGCAACATTAGTCAGCTTTATTAGGACTAAATATATACTTTTAAAGCTCAATTACTTAATATGAGCATATTGTGTTGCTCCACGTGGTAATTTATTTTTGTTTCAGAGAAATAAATAAATAAACATATAGCGTCCATGTTTACTTTTAATCTGTGATTGATTTGTTATTTGTGATAATCTGCATGGTGTTTTGCCCCTTATTAATATGCAATTGTTGGTGTGTAGCTTCGCTTTATCTAATCTCGTCGAATTAAATTCTAGTCATTTGTCTATAACTTTGAATGTTTTGTTTTTCGCAAGTTCTACTACTTAAGAATAATTACATTTTTTATTCTTCATCACATCCTTTCAACCCACTCTATGACATCGGAGCTGCGTGTAGGTTTCTAAACGATTTATCAGTATAAAATTTTATTTTCTTTTATACCATAACGATAAACTTGTAGCAGTATAAGATCTATGAATCCTGTTTGTTTTGGGGCTAAATAGTTATAATAGTTTCGCTATTAATCAGTTCAGCCGACAATGAATGTGGGTAGTCTTGCTATGCGACTCGGGTACAGAGTAAGATTGTTGATAAAACTTTGGATTATTGTTGTTCTTCGTGTCATTAATTTGCACTTTCTAGTTGATGGTGAAAGCGTTTAACCATGCTATTAGTTTGGGGGTGATATGGTGTAGTACTAGGTGAGTTGTACTAAGAAGATTGTTGAATTGATTGAATACGAATGTGATCACTGATGCTATAACTAAATCAGAATGCAAACATACTTTCTTTCTCTATTTTTATTTACTTCAATTTTTTTTGCAAACATTCTCCTCTTTTGTTATCGTTAATTAGACTGATTGATTTAATTTACCTGAATATCGTGATTATTATTTCTCCAACATCTCCTATAGGGAGAATTGAAACATCCAGTTTTTATCGACATGTTACTGTTGTTCTGTTGTTTTCTGGTTAATACTCTAATATTTTGTGTTTTTTCTTTTTTTTTACTTTGGTTTTAGTCAGAGAATGTATTACTTTTAGTCTGAGGTTTTCTTGTATTTTTAGAACAATATGATGTCATTTGTCTTGGCCTAAATTTTCTTTTTTATTGTTATTTTTTCTTATTGTTTGAATTAGTGCGGACTTTCTTACGATTATGATTTTGAATCTTCTTTAACTGCATTGGTACCATTTTTTAGTAAGAATTGCTTTGGGTCAATCATCCAGGGCTTTCCATAGTTTTAGATATAATTTTTTATGAATTAAAGTCTTAAACTTCATATATAATCTCCTTACAAAATTTTTCTTCTTATTGATATGAGACTTTAATATCGCACTTTCATTTCCTTGACGTACAAAAATCATTTGATTTGGCCGTCACTAAAAAGTAAGTTAATATACCTACCAGGTAAAATTAAACGTTAAATTAAACGAGATGGGCACTCTATGTGTATTTTATGTATCTCCCTTATTCAGAAACTGTAATGTTATTTTATTAATATATAAGTAAAATGTGTGTCTAACGACATCTCGTGTAATATGGGCACGTATAAATAGTTATCGCTCTTGATAACGATAATGTACTTTAAACATTCACAGTCGTTACAGTTAACTGTTGGCATTTCTTAGTTTATTAATATATGTACTTACTATTATTGAACACTATGTATAATGTTTTTGCTTTTTGTAATTTATTTTGCGACAGTGATGCTTTTATAGGAGAGAGTGAGGGTGTTGCAAATATGGAATAAATGATATGTCGTCTGGATGTTTTCCATTTTTTCTCCACTGGCCTTAAGACATGAAGGAATCTCGGTTCATTTCAAGGCGTAGATCATTGTTTGAAAAATATCTCGCTCAACGTCCAATTTATTTATGGCAGATAACGCCATGGTTTTCTAACCCATCAGCCATAGATTCGCATTGAGATTGGTGAAGAACAGGTAGCTTAGATCTAAGCCTTAATAAGACTGCGATTTGGAATTAAGCCAAGCACTTAATTCATTTTCACAAGCACCGCTCTCCTCAGTTACAAAAGAGAGTTTTAATATTACACCCTTTAGGGAATTTTCGTCTTAATTACGCTGGACAGCACGGAGAGTTGCTTTTTTATGGAGATACTCTAACCAGAGTGATTTGGCTTCTGCGTAGCAAACAACTTCAGAAATGTCCTATATGGAAAGAAACATCAATCAAACTAAGCAATTCTTTAACGCTGCAAGTAACAGTCAGATAGGCTGGGAAAATTAATTAAAGCAATTTTCAGAATCCAAGTCTACTGTATATGCACGGAAAAGCGGCCACATTCCACTGTAACGGATCCAATAAACTATTTAACAAGGATTTTCTCAGGCTTTTATCCCATTTGGTTAGAACATTACCCAATCTTCGGGTTGGAACTCTCCGGAGGAGATACATCATTTTCGGAATTGATGGAAATAATTCATACGTTAAGGGGGTTTATAGTAGTTACAGGTTTGCGTATTCTATCATTTTCATTCCTCGGGATATTTGATTAAACTTGCCGTACATATTCTGATCTTTTGCTGAGGAAAAGTAGATTTTGCGTTTACAAAGGTTAATCCTCAGGTGATTGCTTTATCTGTCTAGGAGGTTAAAATCTTGCATTATTGATTCTGAATTATCGCCCAGGGTTCCATTGTCAAGGTAGGAGGCCTTCCATTCTGACTTTGTTGTGCTCCAACTTATGATTGGATATTTGATGGTTCATAGGTAACAATGTTGGGATGGCGATAGCATTGGTAGAGGAAGGGATACAACTTTGGTATGTCGTTCTTTGCTGTTTTTCTCATAACGTCTCTCTCGGGGGTATAGAAAACATTTTTGTAGTCGACCTTCAGTAGCACTTTGGTTGATGAAAGGTTAGCAACGTATGTCGAAAATTAATCTTATCTGGTGTTTTGGGTTTCTATTTCTACCCAAAATCCTATTGAGAAGTAAAAAGAGGTGGTAGCTTTATTACGAGGTTTCATCCCCAGACCATTATTGGGTAGGTTTAAGCTGATCCTTCCCGACTGGTGACTTTTATCATTTATTCCAATTAACTGAGGTTGATGTCGTATGGAAATTTGCAAATTTGGTCACTGTTTCAAGAAAAAATACATCAACCAAGGTGCACAAATACTTATTTCGTTATCTCCTATTAATAATGATCAGTTATTACAATTGTTTTGCCTTCTCTTTTCAATTATTTACCAAAATCGTTTTACTGCTTAATCTCCGTCTTTTTGATGAAATCTATAACTTTCTAGAATTGTAAACAATTAATTATTATTAGCCTCCCCTGTTCACTTGCTCTCCTTAAATACTCATATTTAATGTTTAATACATACATTAAAGGTAAATAAAAGCGTTTAGAAAAACAGGTAAAACAATTTACTGTGCTGTAGAAATTTTACAAATTGTTTATTAAATCAACTACGGCACAATCTGTCATAATTTTAACAACAGTTGGCAAACAGAACGTTTATAAACTTGATACTGTACAAACAGTCCCTGGTTGGTATTTATGTAGATGGTGGACTCACATTGCACATTACGCTTAGAGTTTATACCTTTCTGGTACATTTCGGTCGATCCTCCGAGACCCAAACTGGGTTTTCCTCTTAAAACAGTTACTTACTTTTATAAAATGGGTATATTTTTTAGTAATTCTCTAAGGTATTTTTAAAGTTGGAGTTTTTATGCAAACAATTTCTATATTATTACCTTTGTGGTTTAAGTATCAAGTTGATATAATTTGAGTAGCTAGATTCGTAGGTGAACATATTTCCGAGCTTTTTTTGTTTCTAAAATGTTTACAAACTATTAGTTTTTGGAAACTGTAATGTTTATAATTTAAAATGTAAAAGAATACAAATTGTAGTGAAAATATTTATTTAAACCAAATACCTACCCTACATATTTTACAAGCAGTAATAAGTAGCTGTTAAAATAGATTCCTCTTCCACTCCATTGATTTCGTTCCGGATACGACCTAACGCAAGAAATATAATCCGATCTCCCTTTTATTTTGTGCCTTACATTAGAATTCTCACTTTCACGTCATGAGAATTGCATTGGAAATCTGATATCTCAAAAAACAAATCTAATCGACAGATTCCACGAAGAAACTATAATTATAAAATAGATGCTATATTAGGAAAATTATCACGTTTCGAGAAAATTGCTTTGTTTTATCACAAATTGAGAATGCAAGCATAAAATCTAAAACCCGTTACTAAGCACACCGATTACGTCTTTGTTGTTCGAGTAGAAAATGGAAAAGCAGTTTTTGATAAGTTACAGCATAAGCGTTGCAGCGTGATAATTTCCATCAAATAAAACCCACACACAACTTATTTGCACGAATAGCCGCTTAAAAGTTTTTGGGTTATTTCAAGCTGTAAGAAAACGGCAATAATCAATTTAATTTAGATCCTTCAAATTTAGTTATGAAAGGATACTTGACAATTCTCTAGATATTTCGGTTCCAGTGGCACATTGTGTAAACCAAATAATACCGAACCAATAGAGCTTCAATTTATTACTTACGAATTGTTTTATTTGTTAAATATTCAGTTTAAATCCCTCTCTAAAATAAAAAGACTTTGTTTATATTCGAATAAATTCTGTAATAAATAAAGAAACCGAAAATTACAGTTTTTTTCCTGAGTTTGTTGTTTTTATTAATAACGTCGTTTCCTTTCTCTATGCAACTAATTTTTTGCATTGAATATTAAATGAAATCATAAAGAACAATCGTTATAAATAAAAAAAACATTGAATCAAAAACGTATCATAAATAGGGGTTGCACAATAGCTTAGTGGGCCGGGGGTGGTTTGTGAGATGGATTGCCTTTGTGAAATAAAACGGTCGAGTAGTGGGATGCAAAACCACCAAGAAAATTCAATAAATTTGTCAAAATCGAGAAGGCGTCAAACAAGGTTACGACGTAATATAGCTTCCAGCCCATGTTTACTGGAAGTTTGTCTAGGAGGGTACTTTCTCATAGACTTACCTTGAAAGTATTGTCACATTCTGTAAAAGTTATCACAAACCGCAAAAAAACAAGATCAAACATAAATTAAAAAAGGCTTGTTACTACGTCACCGTAACTATATGTATTTGCAAAACAAAGAAATAAACGTCGGAACACAATTAGTAACCACCACACGGAAGATCAACTAACCACAAGTCACTGATCGACATCATCAACTAACCCAATCTTAACATAGGTATATAATAAGTAGCAGAAGACAACAACATCAATCTTTAGAGTAACTTGTAAAGAAGCTAACAGCATGTTTAGCAAAACGTCAAACGCAGAACGAAGGAGGGGTAGAACAAACACGGCTCAACTCGGAAGATAACAATCTTAGTGACAACGGCCGCGAAAGCTTACATTCTTACATTCATACAGATTTATTGCATTTAAAACATAAAGAACACTACAGTATTAATAATAAATAGAGTAAACGTGTCATTAAAGTTGTTAAACGAAAATCTAATTGGTCACGTGATTGCTATTTTTCATTGAGAAATACTAAATAAAATAAACGTTAAACGGAAACTGCAATACATTCTTACGAATTAATGCAAAATAACCCAGCTTAATAACATCTAGTGTTACGCGACTTCCATTAAGAGTTTAAATTTTTCATCTATAAAATGTCTATTTTATGAAAGAAAATGCGCAGTATAGTAATATTTATTTAATTAGTTAAATAAACGTACAACATGTCTAATCGGTGAACTAAAAGCGCACCCAAAGTTAATTTGCACGCAAATACAAAAACACTTTAAGGACAGTACTTCGCGGGCTAACTGAGAAGAACCATAAGTTGTTGTGGCGGAACGGAAGACATTCACAACAAATACTAGAAATCGTATTAAAACAATTCTTTTTCATAATGCAAAAACTCGGTACGTCGGCATAATAAATGTTTTTGAATAGCACTTACTTAGTAGGAATTTAAGTTTGTGGTAAGGGGAATTTTAAATCGGCGACATCGCGGAACTGGGTAAAAACTTCATGTTTCCAGTAAACTTCTAAAATTAAATATTTTGGTGGTATGAAGAAGTATGTATATCCTCCTACTTGCGAAACGGGGAAAAACCCTTAACTAACTTTAAACTCGAAATTTATTTATTTCCAGTATTCTTATTACGTACGTTACGCACGTAACTAAAATCAGCAAGAGCTGATTGTCGACTGACTGAAAACGGTAATAATGGCACTCTTATAGTCACTTTTGCACACAGTAAATTCAGTAAATGATGAAATTTTGAACTAAATCAAGAAAACACAATGCAAGATCAGTAAATTAAACAAATATTAAGTCAATACCAAATGGAAAAATTTTTTTTCGTGTGAATGAAATTCATTGTAATTTAAATATGGATAATAGAAGCTAAATTTAATTCTAAAACACATTATATAAGTTTATTTATTTGAGTCTTTCAATGTCTTAATTCCTTAACCAATTATTGTTGGAAGATTCTCCGCACGTTAAATTGACGTGGTTTTGTTGATATTAAAACACCGCTCCATAAAACAAGCTGCATTACCACGATGAATACCTAGGCTTACTCTTTGGGTAAGGTATTTTTTAGCTCAAAAATTGCAGCTTAGAGGTACTAGTTTGTAACCTAACTCGTTAATAAAAAAAACTTCCTTGCACTATAGTCCCATACATTCTAGGCTCAGTTGCGACAGAATATAATCTTCAATGAGATCGGGATACGTGACAATTTTTCTCTTTCTTGCAAATTTAGCAACTCTGACAGGGTTTTTGCTGGACATATTTAAATAGAACTATGCTTAATTGTTAACGCAGATTACGTCCAAAACTAGATATTTTCGACAAATCCATGGAATTACAGTAATTCCATTCAGGCGCAGTCTATCATTTCTAAAATTCTTGTTACTTCCAGTCTCGAGAGTATTTGGAAAAAAGATAAAGCTTGCTTGATGATTTAATTCAAAGCCGAATAATCTGCCCTCCTTCTTCAAATTTTTCCACAGTTTAATCCATTAATCGGTCTTCTAAAACCTTATCTCCCCAATGATGGAGATTGTAAAACGTTAATATCTAGAAGAGTAAGTATATTTTTTTAAGGAAGTACATTTAACAGGCTACTTTCCTGGATGATTCACAAAATCTGACTTCTTTCAATTTGAAATCAAATTTCAGATCACAAAGTTGTTTGAGAATGACATTATCCCAGTTCTTCTGTATTCAGCGAATGATAGGTTTCTTAGAATTCACTAGTGTGTTCCAGAAACTTTCAGGATTATTCTAAAAAGGTACTTGACTCATGTCCTATATTAAAGGGTATATGTGATGTGCAAAACCAAAAACGATACTTATTGATGTCAAAGAATTATGTAAGGACATATTTGACTCTCAATCCTCCATGTCTAGTAGTAAACTTGCAACAATCCATTATCTCCTATTAAAATTGAGAGTTGGAAATACCTTTCGTAGTCGACCTAATACTTCCGGCTTTTAATTAATTCAGGGTATAACCAACTCGGTAAAGTTTGCAATAAATATTTTTTAGGACTGCTTGACAGCACTTGAAAAAAAAATTGGGTTATAAGAGACTTCAATAATGCAACTGTTCTAAAAGCAAATTCAATTCTTCAGCCTTCATCTCTAGAGTTCCTTTTAATGCCTTCCAGTAAGTGGGGACCCGGTGGGAGGAAGATTCTCATTTTGATGTAATGCGTATTCCAGGTGAAACAAAGTTAAAACCATTAATCACAAAACAAAAGTACAATGCACATTTGGAAAGATTGATTTCTAATCCAATCCTTCTCGACTCGTTAATAATTAATTTGAAACCCCCATTACTGGTTCTCTGCAACCACTAATAGTCCCGTCATCGACATAAAAAACATTCAATTAGGATTCCAAGTGGTTCAAACGTTATAGTAAAACTCAATGAACCAAGAGAATCTCCCTGCTGGCAACCAACTTTAGATGAAATAATTCTATTTACCAAGAATAACTTAGTTGAAGTCGAGTGAAACAAATTTTCGAGTCCTCTCTGTCTAGCATCAAACAGTAACTCACTTTCAATACAGTTGACGGTGTTCTTGAAATCAATCTTAAGCAAAATCTTAGAGCATCCCTTGTTCATATTGACAAATGTTTTAACCGTGTGTTCAGTAGCTTTGCAACTCTCTTTGTTGCAAAGCTTAATTGTCTTGGTCTAAGATAGTCACCTCATTCTTCGGCATATGCTTTGCATAATAGTTTTGCAACTAATGTTCTAAAAGTGGATCTCATTGCGGTAGGTCTAATGTTTTCATCTGTCTTTACCAAAGCGCACAAATTAGCTCCGTAAAGTATAGAGACCATCAGACTATTAACCTTTCAGTCCAACATAAGATTACAAAAATTTAATCTTCAAAAATTCTCTGCTACAGCTCTTTTGGATCCTAGTACTAGATCCTTCAAATGCTGCGAACGGATCCCATGTATGCCCCAAATGATTCATTATGGAAATTAGCAATACCTTTGTCCACATCTGTGATGTCTTCGTTTGCGTCTGATATAAAAGTTCTTATTGATTTAGTTTTGCACTTAATTTTTTAAAATTCGTTAGACTGCGGTATGTCTAATGCTTCCATCTTTCTTCGTCAAAGCGGATAAATTAGTATAAGGACCACCAGTCTATTAACCTTTCAGTCAAACATAAAATTACAAAAATTTAATTTTCAAAAGATTCTTTGCTACTACTCCGTTGGATTTTAGTACTAGATTTTTCAAAGACTGCGGACGGAGCCCATGTATACGCCAGAGGACCTATTATGAAAATTATTGATACATTTGTATACGTCTGTGATGTCTTCGTTTGCGCTTGGTATACAAGTTCTCATTGATTTAGTTTTGCATCTAATCTTCTAAAAGTCGTTAGACTGCGGTATGTCTAATAGATTCATCTTTCTTCGTCAAAACGCATAAATTAGTATAAGGACTACCAAACTATTAACCTTTCCGTCCAACATAAAATTATAAAGTTTCGAAATAAACTTCAAAAGATTTCCTGCTACTGCTTCATTAGATTTCTGTACTAAATCCATCAAATGCTACCGACGGACCTCATCCATACCACCCGAGGGCTTTTGTTGAAATTACCGATAACTTTGTACACGTCTGTGAAGTTTACTTGAAGATTGTCTTCATTATCATGTAGTATAGAAGAAACAGATAATGATCTAGACGAGTGCCGTTTTCTAAATGTTGTATTATTTGACGCAGCTAGCTTATCAAAAGAGAAAAACGATTTTGCATAAACGGTTTAAATGGACGTTAGTCTTTCCTCTTTCAGATGGTATAGCAAAGATTCTGTTTGAGGAAAGACGAAAGGACTCCCATTGACTGGTTCATATAATTGCGCATATAGTCCTTAAGATCCCCCTTCTTGTCCTACCATGGTTCTTGTCTTTCTGTTTTAAGCCAACATGAATGACAAAGTCTTTCAACTTCTGAACTTTAGCAGGTAGGTCTGAATCACAAAACGGACATATTAAAGTGTTAGTGAAATCACTTGATTTTCTTGAAGAAGAATTAATGCTGTCGGTACAGAACCATTTATCATATGGCTTGTTTCAAAAAGGTCGACCTTTTTGTTCTGATACAAGAAACACTATATCCTTAAATATACCCGTCACAAAATATTTCTTCATCTTCAATCTTACATTTTGACCAAAAATGTAATTATTAGATATGTTATCAAAATTAGTTTAGTACTTCATTACTCAACAACTCAAAAATTACAAAAATGTCACTAATCAAGAGACCACCACTCTTCACATAAATCCCAAAGTCAAAATACAGATCCAATAACATTCTACATAGTACAAAGGATATTAGATAGTGAATATGCTACGAACTCGTTAACTAGGTCATGGTCATAAGTACTTTCTTTATGAAAATATATTTGAAAATACAAAAATCAAAAGAACTAAGAATACTAAACATTTTTTTTTAAATTTAAATTTAACGATTAAAGTTCGATTTGTTTTAAAATTAATTATGTACAAGTTTTACAATAAAATATTTACACCACTGAAATTAATTTGTGTAAGTACATTTTAAATAAACGTTTATTTTAACGAAAGTACACAAAATATTGCACACTAAAATAAGCCTGGCTACATATTGCAAACGTGCTTACGAAACAAACTACCGGCTTTATTGCATTCTAACAATAAATACCTACTAACATTTTGTTTTTGTTAAAGGTACTTAAATACCATCTTACATAATTAACAAAACCCTTATTTTAGTTCTCATCTCAAACTTTGTTGTTTGAATATAGAGATGCTAGAGCCATTACATAACTAGGTGCAAGTATTATTGAAAATTTACTAAGAACGAATCTTCAGATAAGCTAAATTTAATCGAACTTTAAGTTACCTATCAAACCCCTGTAGGGTAATAAAAAGACCAAGTTTTGTAACATAAAATTAACAGGCTTTGGAAAATAATAAAAACGCTTGCATTTTTGGGCTTAATACAAATTTAATGTACATTTGGGTAAAAAAAATCGTGTGCTCTACTTGCGGGGTTATTAATAATATTGTCATTTTTTATATACCTAGGCGGTGAATTTAACAAAAACCTTTTTGTGTATAATAAATTGTTTCCCTCTGTTCTAGATTATCTATATCGAATCGCTCTAGTTTAAAAAGGTGAACGACATTTCTAGACATTTTATATAGGTGCAAGTCGATAAAATGTAAATATCTAACCTTACGTCGAGGGGAGGGATTTTTTAGCTTTGTTAGAGACTGAAAATATACCTTGTTATGATAACCACCGATCAATACAGTAGGAACTCAACTGAGTTGGATTATATTTAAATATTCCCTAGTTTTTTCGTCCAGTAATTGGGATTTTGAAAAGCTTTCAAATATTTGTTTGTTTGAGTTTTTTTACGCGACGTACAACGCAGTTTTAATAAAGTTAGCGGTTTTACACTCTATGCAAACACGAATGAATGAAATACGATTGCAACTTTATAATTAGAACATGTTTTCCCTATGGTAATGTTTTATTGAATTTCGTTTTGAACAGAATGGAGAAGCATATTGTAATCTGATGAGACCATTTAAATATCATGTTTGAGTTGTAATAACAGTTTAGTTATCAAACAATAGTAGTAGTACTTTACATAATCAGACATTTTTTGCTCGAGCGCGAGAATCAGAAATATATACTGCTAGAATTATGTACAATACTTTTTCTACGCTTACAAACAAAAGAATGTTCACAAACATGTAACACTTTAATTAGTTTTTAAAGATAAATAGATTTCAGCAATCACAACGAAGGAATAATATAAATAATACATCTGTATGAAAAAAACGAATTTTGTGTGTTTGTACACATTCATGCTTACGCTTACTTACGGTAGTAAACTATTTTAATTTCTTTTACTTAGGCCCGCTTGTACGGTGTAAGTTTAAGCCGGGTTTAAACTAAGTTTGGAATAAAAAATTTAACAGCTTTTTACCTTGTTCAGTCAAAGTTTAAGAACTCAAGCAACTTTAAACTTAGTTTAACTTAAACGATCGCAATTCGCCGTTTAACATCAGTTTAGTAGATATTGGGATTATATCTTTTTTTGTGGCGTTAATTTTGCACCTTTAAATACCGAAGAAGAACCCTTCATTTTAAGAAACAGTCTTAAATTAAATTCTAAAAATGTTTCGTCTTTAAATGAGTACTGTTGCGTTTGTTGATAATCTTGAAGAAAATATCGCATTTCTTACGAATTGGTAAGTTAAACTTTGATACATACTGATGGACGATGATTGATTTCAGTTAAGGAGCCCTGCAGTAACGCCTTCACAAATGGTTTTGATAATTCTCTCCTTTCTTGCTACAGGTACAAATCAATACATACTTCTACTACAAGTATAATACTGTGGGAAATAATGCGATAAAATAGAATAAAGACGACATAATAGGAGTGACAGTAACAACGTTGGATATGGAATAGGAACTACAGAATCAACAAATTGGAGAAATAAAGGTAGGAAGAAAATTGGTAGTACTATTGGCATGTGCAGTCGATAGTGTAATTTTTACAAAGCAGGCATGAAAATGGTAATAAAGATTGTGAAGATATATTTAGAGAGAAAAAAGCTAGAGGTAAAAATAGGAAAAAAGAAACTTATACAGTTCAAGTAGAAGAAGGAAAGAAATTCAATGGTGGTGGGGAAAGGAAGAGATAGAAAAGTGGATACATTTAGGCATCTAACATAGTTAAGTGAGAGACTAGTTAAAAGCGTGATAATATACTGTGTGGAGATATGTGGGTCAAAGAATTGGAAGGATACAGCAAAAATACTGAGATGGACAATAAGTCTGGATAGTAAAACTGTAGAAGGAGCTATGAAACTAGAAAAAATAAGGATTCATACGGGAAGGAAAGGGCACTGAGACTGGAGAAAAGAATTAAAAGTAGGATAGAAAACGAATTGCTTTACGAATGTTGGAAATGGATAGAGGGACAAAAAGTAAAATACGGGAAAGAACATAAAAAAATATATTAACAAAGAGGAGGATACGCTAAGAGGTGAAGGATAATGATGTAATAAGAGGCAAAGACAACCAAATGCAAGCAATAGGAGCTAGGATTAGACATGACATGGAAGGTATAACGACAAGTAATTAATTTCAAGGAAAGAAAGATAATATAAATACGTTTTGGAGAACGGGCGAAAAAAGAATGTGCAGAATGTGTGGGTAAGATTGAGAAAACGTAGAACATGTATTACAGGAGTGCAACGAAGCAAGAATGGAAGAAAGAAAAGGAGGATACTACTGAGGTAGAATGCAGAAAAGACAGAATATACAAGGAAGTGGTAGAAAGAAGGAGATGGCTAGAAGAAAAAATAAGAAAAGTGTTAAAGATAGAATAAATTGTTTAAAAAAATTAAAGGGGACGAGTAGTGATATTTTAATGTTTATAAAATTATCTGTCTTTAAAATGTTAAGTTTTGCAAGTTATGTAAGAGAACTAAATCAATTTGTTAAATTAAAAGAAACATTTAAATAAATAAAAATAAATTTGAATTTAGAACAAGTTGAATTAATTGAATTTAGTTTATTTACTACCTGTGTCCAAAAACTAGTTGGTATTGTTTTATAAATCAAAAAATCTTTATTGATTCTTCTAATTCAATCTTGTCCCCTTTAAAATAGTGCGCTCTCGATATAATACACTTATGCCACCGCTTTTTCCTCTCCTCGAAGCATACCAAAAAGTTTTCTTTCGGTATAGCCTTCAGAGCGCTTGCCGATTTACGTTGAATGTCTTCAATCGACTCAAAACGGTTTCCTCGGAGTGTTTTTTTGAGTTTTGAAAATAGCCACAAATCACACGGAGCCAAATCAGGTGAATAAGGTGGTTGCGGAACGATATTGGTTGCATTTTTGGCGAAAAAGTCACGAAGAATCAGTGCATTGTGAGATGGCGCATTATCGTGGTGTAAAAACCAAGAGTTATCTTTCCATAAATCTGGTCTCTTTTTACGAATAGCTTCACGCAAATGACGCATAACACTGAAATAGTATTCCTTGTTGACAGTTTGATCAGTGGGAAGGAACTCGTAATGCACCACACCACGATAATCAAAAAAACTGTCAACATCACCTAGATTTTTGAGCGACTTTGACGCAGTCTTTTTAGTCTTGCTTCACCTTTGGCACGATATTCACTCGATTAATCGGTTGTTTTTGGGGTCGTAAGCGTAGATCCAAGTCTCATCTCCCGTAACAATGCGTTTATAAACCGCCTGATAGTTAGAGAGCATTGTTTCACACACATCAACATGACGCTGTTTTTCAAGAAAATTCAGCATTTTTGGTACCAATCGAGACTTGACACGTTTGAGGCCTAAAACATCTTTCAAAATGGTATTAATTGATTCTTTTAATACGCCAATTTCATCAGCAATGTTCTTATAGTTAATCGACGGTGCACTAATTCATTTACTTTTGGATGTGAGCATCGTCAGTTCAGGTCGATGGTCGACCAGGGCGCTCTTCGTCTTCAACGCGTTCTTTACTTCTTTGAACAAGTTATACCTATCATATGTTGTTGATTTTGGTAGAGCTCGGTTTCCGTAAGCCTTCTGCAACATTTTCAACGCTTCTGCAGCATTTATTCCATTCAGGAAACAAAATTTGATCGCACTTCTTTGTTGAATAATTTTAGACATTGTGAAAATCGCTACATTTACTTTTTGTGTCACACAAAAACAAGAGTCACTCAAACACTAATAAATATTTTGACATATAATGTGGCATGGAAGTCAGTAACAGTTGTACCAACTTAAAAAAAATATGTTTATATATTTAACATTTTCATGACCATCATAATAAATAATTTTTTTCTTCAAGCGACAATAAAACGTCGTATTATTGAACTACTGGCAGATGCTAAAAGCTTTTTTACTGTCTAGACATTAAAAGTAAAACAGTTATTTTGTTTTCACAACTATTTAGAGGTTGGTACCTCGGTTATGTCATATTATGAATGTAACAGTAAAAGTACCAACTTCATTCGTTCAGAATAAAACGTCACTATAACACTCGAGAATCTCGAAAATTTGAAAATAACACATGAAAACTAGCAATAAACGCTTGAAGAAAAAATAATATATTTCACTTGGAGTTAAAAATGTAATTGTTTTGCTTAATTTGCTGTCTCGGCTGACGCCTCGCCAGCAAACTTTTAAGCTCAACAATTATATTGTTTAACTCCCTAGTAAAATAATCTACTATTTTCCACTACTAGCTGTGAAGTGGACAATTATTGCGTCTCCTAGCCAACTGAGAAGTTGAATTTCTCTATTAGTGGTTAATAATTTTTTCTATTGTTGACCTAGGTTAATAATGGACAAATTCAAATTTTTGAGAATCTAAGAATAGTTGTTTAACAAAAACGAGTGAAACCTAATTTTGTATATCCAGGTGATTATCTTTAACGTATTTGCTGCTTAAAATTACCTAACACGGTAAAATTATTTGAATAAAAAAATACCATTAGTTTAAAATTCGCGCCCTCATCCCATAACCGCAAATACATAACCTGAATTTATTTATTTATTAAATATGATGGTAAAATCAGTTCTTTCAGGTTTCCCAAAGGAGATTTAACCAGGCGAGTTAAGTTACATAAAGAATTTTAAGTAAATTACAAACATTTTGTCGTAGGTATTTTGAATGGTTAACAGAATCTGGAAGGTCCGATGTGTTGCATAAAAATGTCGACTCTAAAAGCTTAACGAGTATGTGGCGAACACTTGCCATTCCTAAATGAATTACAAGTATCAATTTCTGAAACCTAATATTAAAATGATGCAAGGTATATTGGGGAAGCAATAAATGCCCGTTAACATCTCTAGCTATACCAAAACTACTCAAGCTTGCAGCTCAAATACTCTTAGGTAAAGAAAATTACGGGAGGAACATTCTTAAATTGCAACGTGAAAAGAAAGCACTTCAATTGAAGTTAACATCTCCCAACGATTACTTCCCGAAAGCAGAGCAAGTGGACTTAAAAAAGAAACCACTAAGAAGAGGAGATATACAGAGTTAAACAACCCTTGTGCTACATCTTTACAAATACGATATGCAAAGGTGACAAACAGAAGTCGATAGTATTAAACTGCATAGAAAAGCTACAACTACAATGCGGTGCCAATGGTAGGGCAGTAGTAAAATTTTCGAAACCTAATTAAAAGAATAGATGTAGTCACCGGAAAAACCATACCTTCTCGTAAACGATAAGAAAATCTATTATTTCTTCGATGTCCCCTATTTATTGAAGTCGGTGCAAAATAACTTGATTAAATACGATATAATCTTTAATAACAATAAAGCATCTTGGAAAGACATTAAAAATTTCTACATGTCAGACAAATCTAAACCGCTGCGATTGGCTAAATCAACTAATTTACATATTACTCGAATAATTTTCAGAAAATGAAGGTGAAATATACCACACAAAAGTGTTTAGTTGAATCAGTTGCAGTTGGTTTATCAACGTATGTAGCTTTTAATGCTTTTTGATTTATTTGCATTCCTGTGCTACTTGATTTTACAAAAAAAATGTTTATTTTTTTATTTTTGGCTTAAATTTGGCTAGGTAGTGGAAAAATAGTATATAAAACCATGGTTGTGAAGTCCATTATTGCCTACGCACCTTATTTATAAACTGGTGCTAAGGCAATAATGACTGACTTCACAACAAAAATTGGTTGGATATAATATACTATTTGACAGTTTTTCAACTAACTCGTATCTTAACCTATATTTTTCTTATCACCTCGGTTCTCTGTTCACGTTGCTAAGAGAGGGAAACAAGCATACCCAGTACTCGGCGAGTATTAAGTATATTGCGGCATGTTGTTGCATTGGGAGAATAGGCAACGCACTTGAGGGAACGGCGTTACTTCGTTCGTGAGGTTCCTAGGGGCCTGGGGTCGACTAGTATAACATAAAGTTTACTACACATTTTAGTACCAACTTTATATATTACTGCTAAGCTGTAGGTTAGTTTATCTACAGTTAAAGGGGAGTTGTACAAAGCCTAAGTTTTTAAACGTATTTTCTAAATTGAACCAAGTTTTACTAAAGTGGAAACTAAACTCGCACTATATGTTAAAAAACAACGTTTAAAAAAAATCGCACTTCTTTTAAAATAAAGTAACTACAGAAAATCATATAATAAAGAAGATAACAAAATTTAACATAATTAGATAAGATATTTTTATTTAGCATGATTTGAATACTGATTAAGTGCTATAAAATGCTTATCTAACAAGTTAGTTAACTCTTTACAGCCTAATACGAGATGTTTTATTCAGGTCGGACATTAAATAATTTCAATTTTTTTGTGATTTTAATTAATTTTGTGGAAATGTATTATGTACACTGAAATCAACAACTCAGTCTTATAAAGCGTCGGTTTAATAACATATTTAATACTCACTGAGTTCACGTGTTCTACTTGAAAACGTTTAAAAGAAATAAAAATTAATTATTCGAACTAGTATAAATTTAATTGTATGCACTTTTATTGTAACATTATTTTAAGTCGTTATTAATAAATATTAGATAGTATATTGATAAAAAGAATATCTCATTCATCTGTGTAGTTGAATGAATCTCTCAAGGATAAAAGCAGCATTTCCTTTTGTAAAGTCAAACTTATCCTCAGCAACAAATATTGTTTAGAACGTGAATCTCTACTAAGATTAATTAATCTTCTTTCCAACTTATTCACGAACTTTCTAACAGCTTCATATAATGTTCCTATCGACTCAATACTGAACGGTAGGACTATATGGGGTTCAGTGAGTTCTACAAACTTCTTATGGACTGTCTATTCGGCCACAGACCTGGTTTTTTAGTTGGCGTATCAATATAAGATGCGGCTATCGTATCCACACATATCACGTTCCAAGCTAAACTTCTACCTGACACCATTTAAAAAATTATGACAAAACCACTGTCCTCCGCGTTTTCTACAAGATAGCCAATGAAGACCACCCTTATCTACTTCCTGACCACAAACACATAAATTACATCCTAAGCATAAACCAATAGGAACTCAAAAAGCGTCATCATACAATAATGTTCCTATATTTATGGATAGGGCAGCATTCAGCCAAGCACCTGACTCATTCTGGAGTATAGCGTTAAAGCCAGCTTTATCGTTTTTGAAATTCAAATTTATATTACCTAATTGTCTTATCATAACGAAAGTATCCCAGTTCTTCTGAACGGAAGGAATTAAATGAACTTGATATTCGTAGCTATTTTACAACTCCAAAGCGTCACTGTAAAATTTAGTTCAGCCAATTCCTTAATTTGGGGTTACATAAGACAGGAGATAGTAAAAGTGTTATTCACAGAAGCTAAAAATTTTAGATATAAACGAATTTTCTAATTCATTCAACGGAGCAAAAAAAAGTTCCATTTATAGGAATTCAAGTTATTATTCGGAATTATCTTTATTGTGGTTCTAATCAATGTGTCCAGTCTGTTATTAATTCCTTGATAATACCATGTCGGGAAAGTACGTAATACGTCAAATATTCAGAATTCGTTGGAGCAATAAATTGAATGCTAAAGGTCCTAATGTGTCCCTAATGTTGCTGGCATCCTACTTGAAATCAAAATAGAGATCCGTTGGAGCAAAATAGCATTGCCATAAAAAGATATAAAGTCGATACTGTTAAATGGATTCTTGAAGTCAAGCTTCAAGAGGACTTCTAAGATTCTATTGTTAACGTTTATGAAGGATTGCGCAGTGTGAACTACAGACTTGCTCCCTCCTTTGGTAGCTCAAACAATTGTCTTGGACAAAGGTAACTTCCCATATTCTCTAAATATGACTGGTGACTAATCTTAGGAACGTATTTCCTACAGCAACTGGACGAATGCCTCCATCTTTCTTAGTCAAGGTAGGCAGGTTGTCTCTATTCAAAATTGGAAGAATTAAAGTATTAACTTTTCCGCTAAGTATTATACTACATAGACCAGTAACTGCAACTTTGTTATCTGTTTAAGTCAAGTCTTTAGATCCTCCAAAACTTCAAATAATGGTCATTCCCTCCTTTTTTGTGACTTTAATACTACATTGCCCATTATCTGGTTCAGAAGGATATATTAAAATTCTAGAAGGAACTGGATGTATCTAAAACAATAAACTAAAAATTTTCTTATCATGAGTAGGCAGTTTGTCATTAGAAGAGACTAATTTGATTGGCCCTCTCCACCTGAAACTTTTATCTACACTGTTTGGAATAGGCGGTCCTTAGTACATTTAGTTTTTCCATGCTTATGAGGCGTTGAATATGGGTTAAAAGTAGATATATTTGCTTAAATTTTTTAATAAAACTTGAAGAGCGGTATAAACAAACAACATCAAGTTGTACCAAGAAATATCATCATTACTAGACACAGAGTCATTGATAATTGAAGACAATTTTGGATGTAAACTTAATATAGATAGTTAGTGTATAATGTATACTTTTAATAATTCATACACAGAGTGTTCTATTTGAAAAAAAGTTATTTTACTTTTATTATGATAACTTTATTCCCATTTCTAAAAGATCCTATATAAAAAATAACAATTTAGTATTTACAAACGACACAGAGTTATGTTGTGAACTGTTCTCAAATGTAAGATATTATCCAAATCTCATTAGAAGATATTCGACTTTCTCTACATACGGAAAAAAGTTTAGATTAAAAAAAATTATAATTCAAAAACGGGTCAAGATAGACATAGAGAATTATTAACAAAATTTGTTCAGAATAACGGAAACATTCAGAAAATTAAAAAAATATACAAAGTGTCTTATATAAAATATTGAATTTATAACATGTTTTCGGTATAACCGGAAGTGGCAAGAGGAATAATAATATTTTTTAATAAATAGTTTAGGCTTCAAAACATCTCCATGTCAATTTTCAATTTCCAGTTATGTTTATTTATTGAGATCGATTTAATCAACGCTTTATCAGTTGCACCTCTCTATGATGTGGCGACACCAACTATAACTTTTTAATAAGCATGCGCACAATGCGTTGAAATGCTGTAGTAGCTCTTTTCAATGATTTTTGTAGACTTGCGTTGTAGTTACCCCACCCTCAAATAAGGCGAAACACTTGTATGTAGGTGTTGTTCGCAATTCTATAATTAGTACTGACTACTGCTTTATTCGGTTGGCAAGAATTTCATATATTGCGGTAAGAATGCGCTTAGTTTTCTTCCCAATGTTGAAAAAGTTTACAGCCTGCATCTTACGTACTACAGATTTCTACAAATTGATAAATTATAACTTTTGTAAATCACAAAATTATTTGTTAGCAGTATTTCCAAATATTTTGGCAGGTCTTTCAAATGCTATGGTGAAATAACATTAAAATCTGAAGCAGAATCATTTGCTAAAGTTCATCGAATATTCTCTTCCAAAAATTTGAGTTTAGCAAAATTAAAGATTGATTTTACTTTTACTTAAATTACCTATATTACAATTATGTTAATGATATGCAACAGAGACCCTATTGTCGTTTTATCAACATGAATTGAATTAAATGAAAATTTAAGAAATTCATCGCCAGCAACAAAAGTGTTTACAGAAACACATCGGTCAAGATGTTTAACTATATCAGTCTATATCACAACGGCCACTGACATAACGGCACTTTGGTTTTGCTATTTTATTACGGCTACCTTGTTCGTAATGGCCATTAATAGTATTTGATCATAACGGTCAAGCTGTTTACAACGGCCACTCTTTCTGTTGATCACAACAATTTGATCATAAAGGCTACTGTGATCAGAACGCCCACTTGTCATTATCATAACGCTCAACTAAATCAACGTCATATGAGCATGATCATAACGGCCACCTTGATTACAACGGTGATAATAACGGCCACCGTGATTATAATGCCCGATTTTAGGAATTATCTTAATAGCCAACTTTACGAGTTGATGAACCGGATTTTTGTTAATTAAAACAAAAAGTTCAGTTTCAATATGTCGTAGAAAATGTCTATAAATAGATGACGGTATGTGCGGGATATGAACGCCTGCACTATTTACGCCAGCAGTTTTATCTCTAGGATTTATTTATTTTTTAAACTGGATACCAAACCTTTATTCCGTTACTAGTTCACTTTTCTACTGTTAGTTAGTAAGATTGATTACGATAGAAGGTTATTTATTTGTCTTTCGAGACTTAAAATTTAAAAACCAAAGTGGACTACAATTAAGTGTTTGGCTTTGCCTCATGAATTTGTGAAGACTGAAAAACCCTCGACATGTGCTTCTCTTGCTATCGCTATTTTCCAGATTTTTGTTGTTAGGTGGCCTGCATTAACCCAAGATTTATCTATCATCATCAGTTCAATAAATTGTGCGCTCCTCCTCACGAACCTTTTTGATTGATGTTATACTTGCGCCGCCATAAAATCATTTCTTATTTTTCAATTTAAATATTAATTCTACTTCGTAAATGGTCAGCCATAATAATCACAGCAAAACCTTTACAAATATTGATTTAATTGATAAAGTAAGTAGTGAGTTATATACTTTTGTTTTAAAATGATAGAATAAGCTCAGAAAAGAACTATTCTGTAATAGAACCAGAAAATACCGTAATACACCGGAATAAAAATTAACAGAAACGGGAACATTAATAAATATTCCATTAATAACACAAGTAATAAAATTGAAAGAATAACAGAATATTCGCTAAATAAACTGTTGACAATAAAACCGTATTTGAATTGAAATATTACTACTACCGTAAACATACTAACAAAACTATTTGGCGGCACTTTGATGTTTCAATTATGTTTTTAGTGACCTTGACGCCATTTTGAATAATGTACATTCAAAAATATTTTTATAAATACTACGGTAAGTGCATCGGTGTAATGTTCGTTGCCGCATATTTGATTTTTTAACATACATACACATTAATGTCCATACCTACTCTTAAAAATTAAATATGAGATACAATAGGTTTTGTTGTATGAGTCGAATTATAAATACACCTAATGTGCTTACTAAAATAAACAATTTTCTTAATTGTACTTAAACATGACTGATCGAAAGTTTCGACATTAGGATTCGCCTCTGCAAATAAATGATTATTTAAATCGTTCATGAGCATATGATTCTTGAAATACTTATTACAAACTCGGTCCTATTATAACTACTTACTCAGTGTATACACCTGCTTCAAACACAGTAACAAATAGAGGATAAGGTTTAAATCTAAATTATCTAAATTATCCTTCATTTGGAAATGAAAATAATTTTATGATTGATTAATGCAATTTTTGTGATGATAAGCAATTTGCATTGCTTAAGTATACCCCGAAACTCGTTTGCATATTAGTATGTATACTTGAGATAAAACTAAAAATAATTCTGAAACTAAATGAATAGTAATTTTATCAAATAAATTAATTAATAAATACTTACCTAAACTTAATACTTAAAATTAGTCAATGTCAATTAATAATGTTGAATTAATACTACAAAAACACAAATCAGCTGAACGTTAGTATGACTCAAAAGTTAGTCGGAAATTGAAACATATCATATTTGTTTTATTTCTGAACCCTATCTCGAATCAAGTAAAATTTAATCTTCAGTAAAAAGTTAATTAATTTTAATTTTTTTACTTACATCAAAACACAATAATGAGAAATAATGTACTATACTAATAAATAAAATAAACAAATTCTTATCACAAGTATTTTTTAAAACAGTTTCTACATGTTAACTAAATATTCTTTTAAAGTTTAATTATTGATTTTATTAAATTGTTAATAGTAAAATCGAATTAATTTTTATGGTTAAATTTATTACGCGATCTGTTCGTCTTATTTATTGGTTTTTATTATTTTTACATAGTAATTAAGGTAGGAAGTCAATAATTACTGGAAACGAAAACAACTTAATATGCAGACTATTGCGTTAGATGTCTTGCAATATTAAGTTATTTCATCTTCGTTTCCAACGAATATTGACTAACCAAATTTCCATCATTAGCCCAAGTCTGAACGAGATACTACTATAAATTGCAAATGGTTTGCGTTCTATCACACGAAGTTACTTACCTCACCTATTCAGTTGATTAACCAATATACAACTTACCTTAATAACTAGTAGCCAAATCTATTTTTTATTTCTAATTTTAGTTTATGTGTAATTAAGTTTCCTTTTATACTTTACATAAAAGTGCAACTGAAAATTTAATGGCCTGTGGCTGGTATTTAATTACATGTCACGTCATGTGATGAAGAAAATTTTAAAAATTTGTTTTAATGCTTTGAGTAAAAGCGGCGTTTAAACTAAATGATGGTAGAATTTTTTTCTTGTGTGTTATTAATTTTAGATTATCAACTTTGGGATAATAAATTGGAGTTGAAATTTAAATAAAAAACCTGTTATGAGGAAAATATTAAAAGGTAGATTTTCAAAGGTGTAATTTAAAAAAGAATTGTAAAAATAAGAGGAAATATTTAATGTTCTATAGTACGAACAGGTTTTAAAATAAAAAACTAGGCTGAGTGGGTCTTGGAATTTTCTTCGACATTTGGTAATTTTTTTAACAAAGTAGTTAGCCGGTACAAAGTTTAGGCTAGAATTTAACGTATTTAAGAAAACATTCACATCTGTCAATTTTTAGGTTATATTTATGTCACATTTTAATGCGAAGTTTCACTCCACCAAGCGTTATTTTGCTGTACGTTTTGTTACACTGTAAAATAATTAAATTAGTAGAATTCCTGTCTGCCAAGCACAGTTTTTATTTGAACATTTGCTACTAATGCAAATATTTGTCAATGTCTCAAGTATGCATATGCATATGAATACATATTTGACTACTTTCTTATAACATTTTTGGTAATTATTGTGTAGGTAATTAAAGTATTCTAAAAGTCAATAATAAAATAATTTTGTACTTCCTTAGCTGCAAGAGAAATAAAACTTTAAAAACACGTCAAAATTTTAGAAAACTTTTTCAACGGCCGTTTGTTAAAACCGTTGGAAATAGAGCAACATTTTTTCTTGTCTTAATCGTATACCTTACGATGCAAAAAAAACTATAATACCATTGATTATAAACTTTATAATCAATGATAATACGCTTACGTTTGGCTGCCGTGTCTTCGTGTCTTTGAGTAGAAAACAAGTGTGAAGCTATTTACTTAAATATCTCGGAAACAATTCATGATCTGCACATGACGAAAGGGTTACAAACTTCTCTAATAGGATTTTACGCTCGGATTTAAAGCTGGTACGTTTCCAAACGCAAGTCGACAAAGCCATCTGCATCTTATTGCTCCGCTTATAACTTAAACAAAACGCTCTTGTTTTTTTTTTACTTTTTAATTTTTATTTCTTTCAAAAAATTGAGTTTTATCATTTATCCGTAGAAGAAAAACAGTTTAAATAAGTGAACGTACTAAGTTGTGGTTTTTTTATTTTTTAATCTTGTCATGTCAGCAAAGTTTGTATTAACTCATAAACATTTCCAACAAATTGCTTATAATTTCATTTGTTTAGTACAACATAACCATTTTATATTATACTATACTTTAACCGAAATAATATTCATAAATTCTAAATTTTAATTTGTTAAAAAATCCCCAAAACACGTCACGCATTCTTTTTTTTGCCCACATTTGTATGTATATAATTTTTGCTTCTGTTTCGGGAAATCCCCAGCCACCTCTGACTTTTTTCTTCAAATGAAAAAGTATGTCAGCTGATACCTCGTTTGAAAGATCTCTTCTCAAAGAATATACAACACACTATAAACTTTGGCTCATATCATATAGTTATCCAAAATGTTTAATTGATTTTTGCTTTATTGTTAAAGAAACACTTAAAGTGTTTTTTAACATGTTGTTTTTGGTTGTGACGGGATTATTTCCTAAATATTGAGAAATTTTCTCCTACAGTATAGGCCGTCGTGTTTGCACTGATGAGTCTGAATATGCATTCTTATATTGGGCCGTTTGGGGATTTTACCTGTTTAGAGTTGTCTGTTCCGTTTTGGGATCTGTGTATTCTAAAAGTGACACTTCGTTGGCTCGCAAAAATGATACATTTTTTTTCTATTAAATCTTCGTCGTGAAAGGGTGTACTTGGAAAATGCTGTTTAAAAGTTGAACAATTGGACACGTGCTTAATAATAGCGAGTGAAGTAAAATCGTCCCATTCTAATTAGGGAATAAATCTTCGGTTACAATTCCAGTGTAAGTAGCTTTTTTTTCTTTTCATTGTTATTATTTGTTCTTACGGGTTCTATTAATTCTAGTCACCTTTTTTTGGTATTTCCTTTCGTTTTGGTCGTTTGTTTGACGTACTCCGTTGTAATTTGTCGCTGGATATTGGATGAGGGTTGTACTGGCAATATTAATAATCCAAAAATTATAACCTGTCGAAGTGGATATCACACCATCGTTGAAATTTACTGGAAAACTTGGTAAACTAATTACAAAGTCAACTATACTTATATGGTTAATTAACTTTCCTGGAGACCATTATCGAGTCAAGGCCACCACTCAAGATAAGCCGGTTATCTACTCATTGGTGCGGCCCAGCAACTGTTCTCAGTGGAGTTCATTTTGGTTTCTTTTCTTTATGGATACTCAAATACTAGATTTGGATACGAGAGCTGTTATCACTACCGATTAACTGTCGAACCCGGAAGACTGCCTAGTTACACGAGCTGAGTTATTTCTTTATGCATATCATTAATTAATTTTGTCGCGTTATATGTATTTGTATCTTGGTTGAAAGTTTAACAACGTACCTTTTTGGCGCCTATTCTTATTCTTATGTAAACTTGAAGGATCCTTTCAATGCAATTAATTATGTGCGCTTTGAACTTATTTGTATGATTGACCACAGTCCGGTACTCCTCGTACCTTTGGAACAATATTCGGTGTTCGTGACTGTCAAATAAGCTAACCTATTTGGGGGCGCTTGTGCCTCGAATTTATTTTCGTGTTGTTATAAGCTATTGATTCTAATTGATATTATTTATTAATATGTTTATGTGTGTCTCGATGTGTTCATTGAACTCTAGTCGCTAAAACAATATACTGATTTTTATGCACGTACGGTCTGTTTCTATATCTATGAGTACCTAGGGCTCTAGATAGAAGCCTTCTATGTAAACGACTTTCCATCCACTCACGACCACTTCCGCCTAAGAAGAGCTGCCGGGGGGTCATCGAACACTGCTATATAATTTTGTTTACCAATAAACCGTAACATGCTTTACAACCGAGTTGTTTAGTTAGTTAATGATAACAGTCACCAAATCAGTCACATACATTTGTCAATTTGTCGAGGAGCGATACCACTATAGCACAGATTTGAGGTTACTTTTTTTAAAAATTTAACGGGAAATGTTTTAAAAAACGAGAACAGAATTCGAGTGATTTTGTTAAGCAGATTGAGTTTAATTACCGACATACAAGTAAGTACGAGGAAAAAACATAAAAATAACGGACCCAAAAACTGAACTCAAATGGTATCTATTTGTTAAAACAATTCCACGAATCAAGTATTCTATAATAAGGCGAAAAAACCAGTGAAATGCAAATGGCTTTCCACGCCATAAAAACGAAGTTCAATTATTCTTGCAACAAAATTTCATAGACATAGTTATGGTCAGTGAAAACCATTTTACTTGAGGAACATATTTTGCAATACCAAACTACAGATGTTATTATAGAAACCATCCTAATGAGACAGCACATGGTCGGACAGCAATCCTAATTAAAAACTTAATAAAACACTATGAATTGCCAAAATATGAAGATCACATACAAGCTACATCAATACGGGTTCAATGTTTTTCTTATAAAGTTACTTTCACAGCTGTCTAGTATCCGACAAGAACATTATAAAACAGCAAAAATACTCTATGGGGTTCGCGCCTTACAAGAACAAAAGATAACAACAAGCTTTCTTGTTTACTGAACTTTTTTATAACTAACGGACTTTACACAAATTATATCGATAACACAACAAATTACAGCAACAATAAGCGCAACTGTAATAGGAAAATCTCCAACACTTCGGCTGCACAGCAATAAAATAAGTTGGAACGCTTATCGCCAAATAATTCAGAACCATATAGATCTCCCAATAAGAGTAAAAGAACCAGATGGCCTAGAAGTAGCATGTAATCAATTAATCAGCACACTCCAATAGGCTGTGCAACATGCCACACTCCCAAGAAATCCAAAAATAATACAAAAGAATATTTCTCTTGAAATAAAGAAATTATTGGCACAGAGGAGGAGAGCTGGGTTGGTATGGCAGAGTACACATACACCAGCTGCCAGAAGGAAATATAACGGAATTAGCAACAACTTAAAATCTCAACTCCAAGCACTGAGAACCTTCTCAGTTAAAAACTATCTTTCTAATCTTTCTAGACACGATAACTCTATCTGGAAACTAATTAAAACAAGAAGAAAATCCAAAGATACCTTCCTCCTAGTAAAAAATATACAACATCTCCAGGTCCATGTGCCAAAAGTGATGAGGAGAATGCCAACTTATTTGTTAACACCTTGCAGAAGTATTCTCTCCACACAAACACGATAGAGTGCAAGAAGTAGAAGATGATCTATCCATGCCAATTCACATACAGGAATGGCTTAAACTTTTTACTCCAAAGAAAATAGAAGCATGAATTAAAACCCTAAACCCAAAAAAGAACTCAGGAAAAGATATGATCACTGGTAAAATGCTACATAAAATTCCCAGAGATGGACTGCTCAATTTCTTGTTTATATTTAATGTTATTATAAAACTCAGTATTGGTTAAAATCTCTCAAAGCGACGGCAATAATTATGATATCCTAGAAAAAATCTAATGGATGTCACATCTTATCGACCAATCAGTCTCCTTTTAACAATTTCTGAACATAAAACAAGATCCAAGTTAGAGAGAATGGATACCCGATCATCAGGTCAACTTTTGGCAGGCCCACATGACTGTTCAACAATGCCATCGCTTAGTTAATATTATTCATACAGCCATAGAATAACGTGAGTATTGTACAGGTGCCTTCTTAGACGTAAAACAGAAGTTTAATAAGGTGTGGCATGCAAGTCTTCTGTTCAAAGTTAAAAGAACTCACCCATTATGCTATTTAAAAATGCTAAAGTCCTATCTTCAAGACCGTCAAATTAAAATTAGAGTCAATAGTACCACGTCACTTCAAGGAAATATACTGGGCCAGCTACTCTATTACTCTATGTGCTCTACACGACTGATCTTCCAACAACTAATAAAACCGCAGTTGGCACTTTCGCGGATGACACGGCGATTTTTGCAACATTATAGCATCGAACATCCTACAAAAGCATCTTCATCGCATAGAAAAGTGGTTAACCAAATGGAAGATTATGGTTAATGCAACAAAATCCACCCATATCATATTTACGTTGAGAACAGCACAATGTCCAGCCGTCAGCATGAACTACTCCTACCTCAAAGTAAAGTCGTTACGTATTTAGGCTTAGACCTAGATATTAAACTCAACTGAGAAACCCGACATAACAAAAAAAACGGAAACAATTAGACCTCAAAACACAGAACTTAGCTAGCTCCTAGGCCGAAAATCCAAATTATCAATCACCAATAAAACGACAATCTACAAAGCAGTACTAAGACCAATATAGACTTACGGGATAGAGCTATGAGGCTACGCTAATATTGAAATAATATAACGAGCTCAATCCAATTCTACGCAATATTGTGATCAGATTGTAGGACCAGTATCTTTGTGCAAGTCTTCTTTAACGCGACCCAGGTATATAAGAAATAAAAGACTGCCCACCCTCTTAGAAAAAGAAGCAACATGATGGTGGCAAAGGGCTAAAGACACCATCGTCACATAGAAAGACGCGATTAAACACCTAACAAAGTCTTCGGGTGAACCAACACCAGATTCTAAAGAACATCTTCGCGACGACATCTACCGAGCAATTCATCTGTTAAAAAAGCCCTTCTTGCCAAACAACAACAAGATGCCATTAACATTTTATACGGACTTGGAAGAAGCGAGCGAGGTCGCAGTTTAATAAGTTCGAGAAGAGTCCACACCACCACCTCAGAAAATAAAACAGATGAAAACCGACGAACTGGAATATGAAAAAGTCTACTTGTTTCAGAACCAAAACTACGCTATCGCTACCAGCACTAAAGACGTCAGTTAGGGTCGGAGTTCTTTCCTTATTTGCTTCGTAAGAAAACTGAACAAGTGGTTGGCATGGAAGATTTAAGGCTACACACGGACAATACAAAGACATCTTTGGATTTAACCAAGAGCCACCCCTTACAGAAAACATCGGATTGAAACAACGCATACACAATCAGTACCGACGCCCCCGTATTGCCTCCCGAACCACAAAATGTCCCTCCTGCACTAGAAAATCGACAAAATGCTACGGCGCCACATAGTGGAAGAGTGGTTCGCACCCGTAGTAATGGTGCAAAAAACAGTGTAAAAACCCCTGATAGATACCCCCTACCCTGAATGGATGACCTACTACACTCTATCCGGGATAAGGTAATTTCAACCCTAGATGTCCAGTTCGTACACTGACAAATCTGAGTGCATAAGTGCGACAGAAACAAATCAGCGTTTGTGACACCATTAGGGCTTTTTTGTTTTTGACAAATGGCATTCGGACTTTAAAACGCACCCGCCTCATTTCAAAGACTAATGGACCACTTTCGCGCAAGCGTACTTCAGTAACCGTGTTGGCTTACATGGATGATATAATTTTCCTGTCAGGATCGGTCAAACACCACGTCAAAGACCTACAAATAGTGCTATAACAGTTGCGTCAGTATAAGCTGCACGCGCTAAGTTCAAAATGCACCTTCGGCTGACATAAGGTGAAATACCTATGCCACTACATCACTTCCAAAAGAATCCAGGTGAATCCTGAAAAGGCAAGAGCAATCACGAACCTGTTTATGGTATAAGCGGTTCATACCAGGGTACAAAACTTGCACGACCTCTATACACTTTGATAAGAAAAACGCCACCTGGTTTTTAGCAACGCGTTTACGATACTCAAACTACTGATATCTCACAGCAGTGCCAGGTCAAGGTGATCGACTAGACAAACAACTGATGGAGTATACTACTGATCTCTCCGGAAACGAACTACTCTACAACGGATGGGCATGTAGAAAATTTAAAAGTTACCTGGAAAGAAACCCAGTATCTGTTCTAACTGACCACCCACCATTAAAGTGGTTACTGACAATCAAGTCGCTAACAGAAAGACTAGTTCGATAGGTTTTTGTTTTCCAGGTGTACGATATCACGTACAATACACGCCCGGAAAAACCAATATCGTTACTAACGCTTTGTAACTTCTCAGATCAAGAATGCACTGTCTGCATGGTATTAATAGATATACCAACCAAAAGCAGCACGGACATCCAAAACGAGGAATTACAGGACCCAAAAGCAGGCAAAATCGTGGATTGCTTCGAACAACCAAATCGAACAGTAGTCAATTTTGAGCGCTGCACCAATCGAAGATACCTAATGTCGAATGGCATCCTATTTTGCTATGCTCTCAATTCCGACAGGAGGTTGAACAAGTAGAAGGATTTGCAGCGACAATGGCACCCAATTCGTAAGCATCTACCAGAGCCTCACACCAGACTACCACCCATAGGCAAACCGAGTAGAATCAAGAACTGCGTACCACCGACGATGTAACCAGGAATCAAACAGCAATTATAGAACGAGACACGTTTATACCTACTATCACTCCGCCCCTATTAAGGTTAACAGATACCCTAAGACAAGCGACAGAAACCAACAACCAGCAAGTACTCTCGCCGCTAAGAGGCACCAGTCTGAGTCTAGGTTCATCTTTTTAGTAATGCCGCTAAGAAGACAATTCCAACCATGTGAGGGACCTTACCGCATCCGTACGGGGCGCGTCTTCTTGTTTGTGCGTAGGTGTAGTGGGATTGTTTTGGACGCGTGTATGGAGTTCGGGTGGTTTGATCGGTTTCTGGGGCGTCTTCTTCTTTTTCTTTGTATGGTGTAAGTGCTGAAGTATGTCTTCAGAGGCTTTGGTGGTTTTTGCTCTGAAGCTCTTCGTTGTTGTTAAAAGGACTTGGGTTAGGTGACACGCCAACCGGAAATGCCCTTATAGTAGCACAAACCATCAGAAAAGGCATCCTAAGATTGGAATCATTGAGAACAGGAATACCATAACGCATCTCATAGTGGTATCCTATAATTTCCTTTTAGAAACGTAGCTTCGTCTGTACTTATGTCTTGTCAGACAATGAATTAAACGTTTGATCCAATTATTAATGAATTGTGTTTTATTACGGGTTAAAGTGGTCTTGTAGTGTTTAAAGACGACACGTCCCCAACAGGCTTAAGAAAATAAAATAATTACACTCATTTATATTTAAAGGGCGTATTTTTTTGTTAATTTGACGTCAAAATTTATTTAATTCTCTTTTTATAATTACACAAGAGGTTTGTATTTTGACGAGTAAATTTGGGTTGTTTAATGAAAATGTGTTGTTTAGCAATTAACAATCAAATTGCTGCAGGAAACAGATTAGAATTTAAACAATACAAATTTACTCGGTAAAATACAAACCTCCATTGTAATTAGACAAGACAAAAATATTTATTTTGGTTGCTGATTTTGTAATAATTGTTTAAAAAATACTAAATAAAGAAAATATTAGTGCATTTGTCGCTGTTAAAGTTGCAAGTGACTTTTGCCGCTATCAAAGTGACATATGTGATTCTTTATACATACATTTGGCAAATTTAAACATAAACATTCTTCATTTCTTATCGCACTATTTTTTACTTACTCTTTTCATAACCCGATTCTTTATACATTTTTCGTTTCCGCAGCATTTGAATGCCTGTACTTTTTTTGTTATTTTCTGTCCCTGGTATAATTTTTATTTCCTTCCTTAACTTTAAACAATTTTATCATTTTTTCCGTAGTGCCTGCCTTACGTTGGGTGTCAAAATATGTGGGTGCATTGTTTATCTAATTGTTTTTATTACAAATCATTTTTCGTATTGCTTTTTATAACAATTTTATTTATTTTCAGTTTTAACTGTTTAACCTATAAGTAAAATTTTTTTTTCTAATTGAAAACAGGAAGTACCCCTTAATTTTAATGTTTCCAAAAATTGACTTTTAAAATCAAAATATTATTTATTTTAATTAAAATATTGCACGACGCTTAAATGTTTGAATTTTAATTAAAAATAAAATCAATTTTGCTTTTCCAATATTTTTAAAATGCACGCTGCCGGCAATACTCCAAAAAAATCTATACTCGAATAACGGTTATACATTTAAAAATTGCTTTGCTTCGAAGCAATTGGCAAAAAACTGTTTAGAGATTTAATATAAATTAGCAAACCGTGCCAAATCGTGCATGAATTTTATAATTTTTGTTTCACCAAAGTTGGAAGGTTTTTCTTATTCATTTTTTTTAAGACATAGCAATTATTTCTTTTAAATTTAAAACTTTTCTCAATGTACATAATAGGAAGCAATTTTAATTTAATTTGTTTTTATGCAAACCATTCAGGACGCTCTTCAAATATAATGCTTTTCCACAAATATCTTTTACATTAAAATAAAATACTACATGCATTGAACAGTAAGTTTATTATTAAATTATTTCAACTTTTTAACGAACACTTTTAAACACATTTTACCATTTCTTTAAAATTCCAAACATTAAAGTTTGCGTAAACAAATTCTTCCAAAGTTTTTAAGATTATAAGTATATAGAAAACGACTAGTTTTTATGCAGAATCATTCTTTGATTGCATACTAAAATTTAAATAGAAGATAAATTGATTTTTTGTCGTAAGATTATAAACTCTATTGTAAAAGTTCTTTTGAAAAGTTTTATCTGAAGCTACCGTTGACACCTATTGAAATTAATTGCTTATCGCTGCATAACTTTTCAGCGAAATTGTGTTAAGAAATGTCACGACGTATTTTAAGACCTTATACACAAAATCAATAAGTGTTGTCAGCAAAATTGTTTACTAAAAATATTAATTATTCTGTTCGCTAAACACTCAACAACTAATCAAATTCGGCATCGATGTTAAAATAACTTTAATTACGATACATATCGATATTGCTTTAACTTTTCTGTTGGAAGCTTAATTAAAGCGTATTGAATCAGATACAACTGAAATTATACAGTAATATTTATAATCGATTACTTGTAGTAATTAACCTAATTTACACTAAAACAAAAATTTTAATTACTTTACGAATTGGTTCAATTAATTGTCAATTATAGAAATGAAAACAAGTACAAGATGGTTTTCAGGTCTTTAATGAATGTGTTCAAGTTTTCAAGATGTTTTTTAAAAATAATTTTCCATTATTTTGTTCTGAAATTAATATTAATGTTTGTTTTACATAATCCCAATTATTCATACTTTGTTTTTGATTTAATTCAAAATATTGTTTTGTTTAGTATTAACATAATTGCGTGCGTATTTGTTTTTGTATTGTAATTTTTTTCCTTCCGTAATTTAGTTAGACAATTTTGCTTATCACTAGAAACACCTGTAGGTCTCTCTGGACACAAAACTATTGATGTGGAAAAGTTTATGTTGTTTTCACTGACAGGTGACATGATGCAATTACTGAACACGAATAGAAAACTTTCTTTCTGAGTGTTTGTTGTTATGTTCGTAATTGCACATTCAATACGACAAAACTTTTATATCATTGTTTTCAATTCGAATAAATTATAACCATGGTCGTTACGTAAAAATATTTGAGATATATTAATACATGCTTTAAAGAGATTTTTAACATAAAATGTTAAATATGTGTGCATTATAACAGTCCATGGCTACTGCTCACTCTATCCTTTGGGCCGGACATAGTTATTTTTCACCTGGGGTTCAATTTATTGTTAGTAAATTGCAGAAATAATATATTTATTTTTATTTAATTATATGGTACATTATACAAATATTGTATTGTGATGTAAGTGTTATGTATGGTGCCCCAGAAGATCAGTATAGAGTGGTGACGAAACCGTGTGCAATAGTGAATTGGTTCGTCTTGGCAAAGCATTTACTTCAAGGTTTAGGAAAACCACTAAAACCTAAACATGCCAACCCTTACCCACCCTAGTATTCACATGTAATAATATTAATTAAGTGTGTAAACATTATAGAAGGTAAATAAGAACATAAAATATAACAGCACAGCCATTGCATGACGACATATAATGGACCGGTCTAAGCGCCAGTCACGACAATGACGAAAAATACTAGGTTAAAGAAATAGCAAAACAAAATAATGGAAAACAGATAATCAAGACAAGAATACAAAACATTGCTGAACTTCAGATGTCCTTCAGATTCGTAAGCCATAATATTGCTTCATCCGTTAAATTATGAATGTTTGGAAACCCTTCTTTAAACTTCGTTAATTGACAATCCTCTACAATATGTGTAACGGTCTCTGGTTCGTTTCCACAGTCACAATTTGGATTAGAAATCGCACCCCATTTGAACAACATAGAGTTGCATTTTGAATGGCCTGTTCTTATGCGATTTACTTTTGACCAAATTTTTCTTTTTTGATCAAAGCCCGGGACTTCTATTGTTGGATCATCAATGAGATGTTTATTGAAAACATCAACTCCAGACCATAATTCTTTCTACTCTTCAACTTCAGAAAAAGCCGTACTTAAGTAGTCTTGCAACCATATAGACTTCGAGATTTAAGTCTTTTAGCAGGAGGGTTGTCAATGTCATTCCAAATTGGTAACTTTTTGTTAAGTTGGCATTTATCCCATTCTCGTTTTAACGCAGCTTTTCGTCAAATGTTTGATGGAGTAATATTACAAAGAACAGGAAGCCTATCTAGAGGAGTAGATTTAATGGTTTCACTATTTATACACATAGTGCAATTCAACTGGGCATCTATTTTTTTTGTATGATAACTATTCAACCACACAGGAGCACAAGATTCTGCTGCTAATGCACGAAGTGTCGTTGCATCTGCTCCCCAAGTTGTTCCAGCTAATTTTTGAATGACATTATTTCTTGTTTTTTATTTGTTTAACTATATATATACCAAAAGAAAAATTCTTAATTATTTAAATTTTAACTCTTGCATAATTATATTATTTTTCAGGGATTTTCAATTTCTTTGAACATTCTATAAGGAGTGGGTGTAGGAATTTACGAATTAAGTAGATTTTAGTAAACTCTAAATTCCTGATACACAGTTTAATTAAGCTGAGGACTCCTGAAAAAACCATAATTTAGCGAATGAATGGAATCTCTATAATTAAAGAAAAAGAAAACATCAAAAGCTGCACGATAACCGATAAAATATAATTTAAAAGGTTTACTATATAGTAATTGAAGTACATTCATTGGTCAAAATAATTTGATTTTGATTTGAAAATTTTAATTTTTGGAATTATTCATGTGATGCTGGTATCATCAACGTGTATAAACTTATTCAACCGTTTATAAATAATAGAACTGATTTCTCGGGAGCTCCATGACATCACCATGGATCTACAACTGCTGTACTACCTGACCAGTTATCGTTTTCGATACATATTTACGAAGTCAACTTATTTTAATTAACTTCACGAAAGTCTATATTTTGATCCTACTATAACTTGACTATTAAGAATGATAGCCAAATATACTATAATGTTTTCATTTATAGGGAGATTCCATTTCCGGGTAACAGTTCAATACCAATTTTTACTAAAACTTGTGCATTCGATTTTTGGTAATAAAATTCAAACACATAATTTAATAAATAAATCCATCAAATAAATGCACAAATTTAATAATCCAATAAACCAAATCAATTTTAAAACATAAACAATTTATCAGGTATGAACACAAATATATGCAATAAATGCGATAAATTTATTATTATTTATTGCACTAGGTGGCGCCATATAAATTCTATAACGGAGTGACTTTTCTATAATTTCTCGTAAGTATTTCCACCCCACTCTCTACTGAAATTGCTGCCGGCCAAGCTGTCACTCCTGTTTTCTGGTATTTAACTGAATTACAAAATAATTCCGTAACAAGTTCATAAACGTTTTTCTGAGCGGCGACAATAAAACTCTAAATAATAACTCTAATAAATAATAGGTTTAATTAATTAATTGATTATGAAAATCATGAACAAGCAAATAGTGTTATGACGGAGTGGGTTACTGGCAGTTACCGAAACCTTACATACAGGTATAAGAACTATTTGTAACAAACAAAAATTTACTTCTGTATGTAAAAAAATTGTTCTGAGGACACAATGCACTCTACACCTTGTAGTAATAAATTGGCAGCTGCGCATATTGTACAATATTGGGAACTTATAATCGAGTTCTTTCTATTTAGATTTGTTAGTAAACCATTTACTTCTATCATTGGAAAACATTTTTTTAGCCAAATGCCGTTCTTACATAATGGTTTTTGTTCTCCAGGAACGCTGAGTGCAGTTGAACCTGGATTGGGGGGATCTCAGCACTGAGCATCTGGGCCATTATATCAAGTATGGCAAGAATTTGTAAGGGAAAATTGAAGAAACTGGTGCAAGCAATAAGATCACACTAGGTTATATCCCGAGATACTTTTGGATTTCGGGCAACTAGCAAGCGAATATCCCTGCCAGAAAAGTGACGACCAAGCCGTTCATAGGGCCAGAGCCCTTCTGTATTATTAGCAAGCACATGATACGTGAAGTAGTCACGGTGCAAAACAGAAAGAAAATTCTGAACTCGGTCGGGGTACCAGAGCTGGGGCAATCTAAAACTCTAGGTCACTTCTCGAGTAAAGATCACAAGAGTTTCTAAACGATCAGCAGAAACTATCAAACAATTCTCATTCGTTTTCTGACGTGACCCTGCCAATGTGACACTTGCCAGAGTTCGTGTGACTACTAACTCGACATGCAGATTTTGGCGGATTTGGAAAATGAAGCAAATTTAATAGTATTTTCTTCTACCCTAGATACGTCTACTTATGTAGATAAGTTTAATTCCATGTCATCAGTAGATATTAAGAGGCGTTTACCACGTTACTCTAGTCTTCACATTGAACGCAAAGTTATTCAAATTATAAAAGCATCTAATCTACTTCTTGAAACCCAGCGTAGGCTCGTCTCTTCCACTTTCAAACTTCTTTGTTTATATGGTCTTCCTAAAATGCACAAACAAAGTGTACCCCTTTGGCTCATTCTTAGTACAATTCAATCTCCTTCTTACAGATTAACCAAATTTCTTTCAAATTAAATTTGTAGATAAAACATCTTCACACACCTAAATCTCTTATCTATTTTAACATTTTCTAACAATTTTTTTTTACTTTCCTCTAAAGATAAGTTTCGAACATTTTCTTCTCAGGGTTGTATACCGTATTCCTTGTATATGTAGTGTAGTGTACATAGGTGAAACTAATCGCATTATTAGTACACGTATTTTGGAACATCTCACTCAAGTTAAAACACGGTTCCAAGTCTGCGGTGGCTGAGCATCATTTCAATAGTGGTATCAAGAAAAATTTTTGTAAATCCGCTTTGATTGTCAAATTTTCTTTCTTTTTTAATAGATACATTGGTGAGAGTATAGCAATCATCAATCGTCCCAACAACTTCAATCGAGACAGCGGTTTTGAACTTTTACCTTTGTGGACTACTATCGTTACTAAAATGTATGGCTACAAAGCTATAAGCCTTCAAAATTGAATTTTAAAAACCGTTTTTTGCAAATAACTCTAAAACCTTTATGAAATTCAAAATACTACTTCCAATAAAAATTATTTTTATGTTGGCGATAATTTTTCTGGTTTGATTGGACTGTCTATGAATGGACTGGAAGTATTAGTTTTCACATTGTTCTTTTAAACTTTCTCTTTTTTGTGTGTAATTTTTTAGGTATTTTGGGTCGGCAATTTTCCGCAAATTTGGTTCTCTTGGTTCAGTTGATAAAATGAACGATTTACAAGTTATTTGCAATTTTATCAGTCACGGTCAAGTAAATACTATCACACCAAAATTTAGTAAGTAGACCGGGACTAAAATCTCCGAAATGGCAAATACGCACATAACATATGGCAGAGCTTTTGGAAATTGTGCACAAGCTGTTTGTGTATATTCCCAGGCAGTGCGGACACTTAATCACTCAATAGTTAAACTAGGACATTTAAACTTAAACATCCCGACGTTTAATCACACTGACTTTTAAACACGCCGACATTAATCACATAGACATATGATGACACGTAACGGCAACAAATAAACATTTGACAACTTAATGATATGCACAATAATGTACTTGTTGACAATAATACACTAAATTTACAACAACAACGATATATATATTAAGACTAAACACTAAATGTTTGCTATTGGCATTAACACTTTTACCCAAAAAATTACTTATTTGATTAATAGAAATTTCAAAGCCCAATCTGATACTCTATTTATAACAACTAGATCGACTATTTGAAATAATTACATCCTGCTGAACTTTCATTAATTTTAATTTTAAATAAATATACATAACGTTTCAATTGATATACTATCTGCAATCGTCATCGGGTAAATACTGATGTAATTACTTCAAATCAAACTATATTGTTTAATTCATTCAATAGATCAACTATTGTGTCGTTTTCTTCTTTATTTGAATATTTTATTTCTAAATATAACTATGATTTTTTAAAATTCAGTAAATGTCATATTTAACTTTATACCAGTTTCAGTCTCTTCTAATATTTTCTTTTCTTATTCTTGTGTTGAAATGTACATGTGTGGCGTGTGTAAATGACGGTAAGATTAAATATCGTTGTGTATATATCTGTGTTTAACTGTCCAATGTCAACTGTTAAGTGATTAAGTGTCATATAGCCGTACCAGGCACATTCAAAACGGCGGATACCGAATAAAATGATGTTTGCCAACATTGACCGGCATCTTTGTAAAAGTGGTAAATATTATCACTTTATAAAAATTTTATTCATATTGGGTCATTACAGGTTGTTTGAAGTCAACAAAAATTGACAGTAGTAAGAGGCGAAATGCCAGAACACAAGTTTTAGAGCAAAGAGTGAAGAGAAAATAATTTAAATCAGTCAACGATATGTAGAATTAATAAAACGGAACAAGAGGAACTTTTGACGTTGGTCTCTAGAAAAATTCAATGATGGCCGAAATTATTCATCCATTATTTTATTCACTGATCATGCAGATTTTGCCAGAAAAGGAACTTCTAATTTCTATAACATTCATTACTAAGTTCATCAAAATCCACGCGTTTTTATTGAAACCATTGGTTCATTGTTTTTGCCACAACATTTAAATGGTATTTATACATCAATTTTTTGGATAATGATTTACCAGAGTTTCTAGAACATGTCTATTTAAATGTTATGGGTTAGGTGTGGTTTATGCACCATGGTGCGGCTGCTAATTTTGCACTCACTACTAGGTGATCAATAAATTAAACTTTTAATGCAAACTTGATTGGACATAGAGGACCAGTTCCTTGGCCTGCACATTCACCGGATCTAAATTCTATGGATTTTTTTCTAGGGTAAACTACTTACAATAACTGACCCAAAAATAATCACGAACATACATGAAAAATCACACACAAAAAGTTGGAATAGAAAATGAAAGGGAAAAATGTGAAAACTAATACTTCCAGTCCATTCATAGATAATTCAGTTAAACCACAAGAATCCTTCTGAGCAAAAAATAACTTTTATTGGGAATAGTGTTATAAAATTCCAAAAAGATTTTTGAGTTATTTGTAAATAACAATTCTAGTTTGAGGACCTGTCCCTTATATCCATATATCCAGAAAAAAATGTTATCTGACTTTTCGTCTTCAATTCATGTGAAGCAGGAATACGTTTTTTGATTTACGTTGTATAATACGGAGGTATTTAGAATCTGGCTTAGTTGACAAAATGATTACGTGATTTTTAGTGGTCTATCTTAAACCCTCGTTTGTTTGTTTAAGTTTCTTGCCCTGATTAAGACCTTTACGATAGGTGGCAAAACGTTGGCAACTAAATTACCATTTCGACACGGTCCAATTCCGTAAGGCGTTTTCTTTTAATCAATTCTCTTTAATTTAAATAAAATTATTATGCATACAAATATGAAAGATACTACTACGGTATCCGCCAAAATAAACAGTACCGAAACAGAAAGGACTGTGGAGTTGTTTATGTAATATGGATTTGTCATATTTGACTTAATTGTCATTAGTTGATGTATTAATAGTACGCTGCAGTTAAATTTGATTTAAAATGGTTCTAACAACGGAAGAAAAGTTTTTTGGTATAGCATTATTTTCGTTCATATTTATTTTTATTTTCGGTACTGTTTATTTTGACGGATACTGTATTAATTAATTGGAATATCTGTTTAAAATAAAATTAAACTCATATTATTTCTTTTCTTATATCTATTTTGTTTAGTAGATGTTATAATATTAAAACGGATTTTAAAAATTAAATTTGATAGGAGCTTATAAATTTCTATAAAAGTTTATTAATTATTTATAATTGAGCATTTAAAATTTTAATATTTTTAATTTATGCCATTTTATTTATGACATTAAATACTAAAACATTTTAACCATAATATAAAACTTTGGGCGTTAATCTCAACTCATTCAAGTTGCAAAAAACTATCTGTTTTGGTTTGGAACGTATACATCTGCCTAAATTTAGTAAAGGTCATTTACTTTTATGTTATTTAATTTTAATAATTTAACATATTTCTAATTGAAGTTATCGTATTACACTTAGTCCAAATTAAGGAATTTACAACACATGCAACTCTAATGCAAATAAAAATTGGATGAATTAAATTATATGGAATTTTTAATAAAACCGTTTAAAAAAGTACATGTATCGGTAAGTGTTGCGACAAAAGCTTTACAAAAAGAAATTTCTTATTTTTTTACTTAAGCACTTAATCTTAAAAGGTCATGTGTAAAAAAAATTCAAAATGGATTTTGTTGCAATACAGTATATAATAATAGCGTCGTGAAATTTCCGAGGATAGTCTGAGAAAAAGCTCCAAATCAGCTTTATCATCTTTTCTATTGATCGACAATTTAATACACAAAACACTACATATTTTTGAAAGAGGGAGTGAAAATATAATGAAATTTTTATAGCTTTTATAAGCTTGTAAAAGATTTCGTGTTACATAATAAATTACTTGATAACAATTAAACGTCAACCTAATAAATAACAACAAATTCATATGTAAAATTTTCTTTGTTGTTACTATTAAAATTACTTTTCGTTTGAGTTGGTTAACTAAAATTTAAAAATTTAATGAAATTTGAAAGTGTAATTCTACCTAGTCTAGAAAAAGTTGAATGAATTTGATGCGATTTGTTGACTTAACTAATAAAGTTTCTATGTTCTTTTGAAGTTACGCTTTAATTAATATTTGCAATTTTCCATTTAAATTTCGCAAATAATACTCAATAGAATTTCATATCCAAATTATAATTCAAACATCTACTTTCTTCAGGCGGACTTTCCATCAGACCCGTACAATACAATGTCTTGAAATGAAACAAATAAATTTCAATTTTAAATGATTGTTTACTAAATTGTATGTGTTTTTTCTCTTTGTACTATGGATTTTCTGTTGTGGTATTTATTTTAATCAAAAACTGACTGTTTAAAATACAGTATAAAATTTCCTAATTCTTTTAGAAATTATCATGCGTCATGTATTTACAAATTTTGTGCGTCAACGTCCAGATTAATATTATCATAGAACTGTCTGATAAAATTGATAAATTATTTGTTTTATTAACTGACGACATTTGTTAATATGCAACATATGTAAAATGATAGATTAATTGCTAACTGAAGTGTAAAATAATTAAAGACTCATATCAAGCGGCACGTTAAACAAACACAAAAGCTTTCCCAGAATATATTTTCTCGAAATTTTTGTGCAAATGGTTAAATTGCACTAAATTTATTTACATATACAGAATGTGATACTGAATTCTACTATATTTATTCTTCAAACTAAAGAAAATTTGCTGAATATTTTCTTTCCTGGTTAATGTTTATAAAACTTGCGCAGACGGAAAACGTCTACGGTTCCCTTCTTGATGTAAGATAAATTTTAAAATTTATGTAGCGAGTGAAGCAAAATTAAAATTTAGTTTTGACAAAGAATTATAAAACTAGAAAAGGTTAATAAAAGTAGAAAAAATTCTACGGCTCTTGATCGTCCTGTACTTAAACTGTATGTCTACGGATGAGGAGAAAAAACTTTTTATTTTACGTTTTATGAGAAAAATGTATTCTTTACAACATTCCTTGATTATTTCAAAACGGCTGAACCCATTGTCACTGTTTAAAATTTTGTTTCCGTTATAGAGGAACATCAAAAATAAGTAAATTTTGTCGAAAATTGCCCAAAATTAATTTTCGTTTTTATGACAACCGTCAAAATGACATGTTAAAAAAAGTTAAAAGCTAACGTTTGGTGTGCAATGTCATACCACGGTGTTATTGGACCTTTTTTTTTGAAAATCAGGATAATCAACATTCGTATTTGAATATGCTGCAATATTTTTTTAATGAAAGATTGGACGATCTACCAATTAATTATCGCGCGAGGTGCTACTATCAGCAGGATTTTTTTAATTAATGACATTTAACGAGTATTATTTATTATTAAGAATAACAACTATAACAACAATAACAAATTTACTCAATCCATTCACCACTTTGTTGCACGCAATTCTTCAAATTTTCAGCGTTTTGGGGAATATCATTCGAATAGATTATTTGTTTTAAACGGCCCCAAAGGTAAAAATCTGCAATAGTCAAATCCAGACTTCTCGGTGGCCATAAAACAGGACCATTTCTACCAATCCAATTCTGTCCAAATTGCTGATTTAACCATTCGACTACTATTCGAGCACAATGAACAAGACCTACGTCCTGCTGAAAGTAGCACCTCGCGCGATAATTAATCTTAATTTAAATCTTTTATTTAAAAAATTTTGCAGCATATCCAAATACGAATGTTGATTAACCCGATTTTCAAAAATAATCCAATAACGCCATGGTATGAAATTACACACCAAATGTTAACTTTTCATCAGAAAATATATAATCACGAAAAAAATATCGATTTTCCATAATTTGAGCGCTCATCCGCAAGCAAAAATCTAAACATCTTGCAGCATCTTCACACTCTAAAGCTTGATTGAAAATTGGTTTGTAGGGTTAAATTTTTAAATGTTTTAACGTTTGTTGAATATATGATTTACTTATTCCTAGTTAAAGTGACATATGATAGATCACGACACCTACCTCCCAACAAACTTGCTACAGCTAAAAATAAATTTAAGTCTCTGGTAGAGTACTGGAAACAAACATTACTAGTACCTAAGTGAAAAAACATTCAATCAATCTCTTGGCATTACTTAGTTTATTACGAGTACTCTTCCAGGAAGGGACGTTAAGAAAAAGAAGAAGATCTTAATAAAACACTAAGACACATAACAAGCACGAACAGAAACCAACAAACCCCAAAAAACTAACAGGAAACAAATACCTGACTGAATTAAAAAAACGACAACAAATGGCAAAGGAAAAGGGCATGTGAGAAGGCTAACAAAGAAGAAAGCAGAACAGAGTAAAAGAAAAAAAACAAAACAGAATAAATAGGAATAGGAACAGATAGAAAGTACACAAGAAATGGACGACAACAAAATACAAATAATGGGACTGAGTGAAACAAAGGGAAAAGGAAACGGAAACAAAATATTAACAAATAAACATATCATATACTACACCGGCGTAGATATAGAAGAGAGAGCAAAAGAAAGAGTGTGAATAGTTATAACAGAAGAACTAAACAAACGAATACTAAAATGTAAAGCAGTCCATTCAATAATAATACTAATCCCAATAAGACTTCAACAAAATATAAAATTTATAAAAATATACGGACCAATAGAAAGCTCAACAAAGAAAGAAATGGAGGAATTCTACAACAACGTGCAAGAAACATTAGACGAAGCAAGAGAGGAAACGGAACCATTAGAATGCGAGAGTAAGTAATGCAAAAACAAGGGAATGGGATGCATGGGAAATTATGGACAACAAACAATAAACCGAAATGGAGGGAATAGAGTTTTTCCAGAAAAATGACCTATTATCAGGAAACACAATATGAGAGCAGAAAATGGAAGACAAGTACATCTTTGTAGCAGAAGAACGCAACCCGAACAGCTTGATAGATTACATAGTAGACACGCAAACTCTAATGGAGACAATATGGGACATAGAAACGAGAAAAAAGGCGGAAATAGAAACAAAACATGGTAGCAAAACTAAGAGAAACTGAAATACAATGGATGAATGAAAGTACAGCACTATACCACTATATAAACTAAAAGAACCGAGAGGACAAGAATAATACCAAGATAACACTAACACATTATTTAAAAAATTAATAAACAAAGAAAAGAGATAAGACTTGGAAACAAAATGGAGGAAATTTAAAGACATAACTTTAGAGGTTGCGGAAGAGATATGTGGAAGAAGAAACCTTAAAAAAATTTAAAAAGATCAGGATGGTGGACTAAAGAGATAAAAGAAATAGTTAAAGAAAAGAAGCAAGCATGGAAAAAATACTTACGAACAAAAGACCCAGAAGATAAAGAAAAGTATATGAAAAAAGATATAAGACTACACAATCAATCAAAAAGCGAAAAATGATACTTCGAAAGAGTTTGAACCAGAAGTAAAAAACAAACACAAAGTAGACACAAGAAAGTTCTAGATAATAGTGAAAAAAGTAAGAAGTACTAAAAAAAATAAAAACAATAAAAAATAAACAACAAGAACTTAAAGTAGAAATTTCAGAAAAACTAAAAACCGGAAAAAGTTCTTCACAAAGAAATTTGAAGAAAATTTAACCGACGAAAATGAAGAGGAACAGGACGCAATAGAACAACCGGAGATAACTAAAGAAGAACAATAAATCAGATTAAAATAAGATAGCAAGCGGAGAAGACGAAATAACACTAGAAATGCTTAAATACTAAGGAGAAGACAGAATAAAATGATTGCATGAACTACTAAAAAACATGGAAAACCGAGAAAATCACCAAAGAATGAAAAACAAATTTAATAATACTAATATATAAAAAGAAAGAGACAACAAAATGTAAGAACTACGTGCCCACCACAAAACACACTAAAAATATGTACAAGAATGTTGGAAAAAAAGCTAAGAACATACATATATACAAAATAGAAGAAGAAAAAACGGGATTTACAACAGGAAGGCAGATAAGTGGCAACAAATGCTAATAGAAAAAGTAATAGAAGAAGACAAAGAGCTATACCTCATTTTCATAGACATGATAGGAACGTTTGAAACCGTACACAGACAAACAATATGCAGCACACTGGAAGTGTCGAAACAACTGATCAAAACAATGACAAGCACGTTTACAACAGTAAAAGGGAAAGTACAAAGACTTAAAAACAATATCAAGATACAATAAATTAGAAAACATATATTACGCACTCAACTATATACTAGGACATAATGAAATAGACATAGAAACAAAAAAGAAAATCTATAACGCAATAACACTCCCAACAATTACATATGCAGCGGAAAAGTGGACATGGACGAAAAAAAGACGAAGGAAAGATAAATGCGATGGAAATGAAATACGTAAGAAGAATGGCAAGGAAAACAAAATGGGATCAAGTAAGAAACGAAAAACTAAAGAAAGAAATAGATCAAACACCAATACTAGAAATAATTCAAGAAAAGCAGCTGATAAGATATAGACATATTACAAGAATGAAAAATGACCGATTGACGAAAAGAAATGGATCAAGGAGGACCGTGACTAACAATCTGACGCCTCAAAAGGCAGGACGGAAAGGAGAAAAAGAAGAAGGTAGAGAACGGATTAGTACGACCTTCGTCATCCAACTGCTCGGGCTCCCTCGATATAGTACAAAAGCAAAACATAAGCTGAAAGCCTTGTGGATATTATCGAAAGTTAAATGTTATTACAAAACAAGATTGATTTGGACTACGTCCCATTTAAGACTGTTGACAATATGTGTTTAGCAAATATCCATCTAGCAGCAAAAGTATTTTATCAGATTCCTGTGCATCCAGATCAACTGCAACTACATCAATTTGTTGCTTTGTAATGCAACTGAATCATTACATGGTTTTAAACAAACAACAAATTAGTGTTAGCAAAACTCAACGAACAAATTGTAATCAACACTAGTAAATACATATTGGAAGCAATCCAAGGTAATTTTTTTGGAGTACTGGTATCTGTAAAAGAAATCAAACGGATACCTTCTGAAGTTGCAGCAATCGGGCGGTTTCCATTACTTATTACAGTTTACAAATAAGGACACGCATTAGATGTTGTTACTGGAGCCGTTTTTAACAACTGACAACAGATGGCGTCCAACCGATTTCATTTTTTTAAACAAAAATTTTAGCGACCAAACAAAAGTACAGAACGATAAGAGATTTGAACGATAAATATCTTGCACTATTGCCAAATTTTTCATTTTTGCGCTACTCGTTTTTTTTAAATGGCATATCCCATTTAGTGGTACTGAACTTTATCAGGAAACTGAATCTATTTATTGCCGGATACCCAAAAGCTTCTACAACTGAAGAAAATAAAGTGACCAAGTTCAGCACAAACAAATTGAAAGAAAACAAATTGAACTTAAACAAAATTGATTACATTCAAGAGCTTTTTAAAAGATCATTAAATTATTAAAACTTTAAATTCAAATTCAGCTGAGGATTGTTTGATTGATTGGACGTGTTCAAAGTGGAGAAAATGGATTTTTAGAATATCTTTGAAAAAGCTCTCGCTCACTTGAGCTTTATATGTTAGAACGTTTAGTTTTTTTGTATTTATAAACTGAATTATTTAAATTGATTTAATATAGGTATACGACATTAATTTTCTTAGAGTTACTGAATTCAATTAAATTATCAGGATTGGACGAATTAGAATTCAGTTGGACAACAATAATTCAAATGTTGAGTAATCATTTTATAGGACTTTTTCTTGGAAAAAGTGCGTTAACAGGGTAGAAGTCTACGGAGTCTCTTAAAAACCTTCCTAACAACAAAAAAAATCAAAGTGTCAGAATAATCTGAAACAAACAACCAATTCAGAGTAGGCTAATTTAAAGACGTGGTTCATTAGAACAACATTTAAGTAATCACGTTTCCAAAAAAAGTGTTAGCAAAATTTAGAAAATTAACAAATGCGTGGAAATAATTGTTCAATTAATTTTGTATATTTGGGGTACTGAGAGTTTGTTCAATTCTTTATTTTGGTACTTTTTACTAACCGGTATGGTCTAATAAATAAAAAGTAGATATTTCCTTTAAAAACTAAATTAATACGTATACTTTCTCTTAATAGATTTTTTTACACGACAGATATTCACCAGGATTGTCTAGTTATAGGCACCTACAGCTGTAGGCCATTGTGTGTCTACCTTACTATCTTTATTAGTTTCCAAAGTTCTATTCTTTAGACGGAATATTTTTTCTTGTTTTCTGCTAAAATATAATTGTATGGTTTTTAAAAATCTGTTACGGTTCAAATTACTCGTACTCGAACGTAAGCCGCAAGCCGAAAGTCGAATTTGTCGCGCACGCAATGAATTTTCCCATTGGTGGATCCGTTAATTCACAACATTTTCAAGACGACGAGCGGACACTTTGTGATTTCCTTCTATTGGGCGTTTTCGGCGTGCTTCCGGAAGCTAAAAGTTTACACGTAAAGTATTAATGTGGCTTCAATAATTCCAAGTTAAATTGGTGTGTAAATATAAATCCGACCGCATTCACCGTAAGTTAACTCTTTTTCCATTTTTTTTGTTGTCTCGTGGTTATGTTAATTCTAATTACAACGTCTGCTTTAGCACGTGTCTTGACCTCATACTCGTGCATTACCATCTGGAGAATTCCTGGGGGTGCTGGAACGGTTAGTTAAGAATCCTTCGGTATGAAAAGTCACGACTACCACGGTTTCGCCTACATTGAAGCTGTCAACGGCCAATGAACTCAACCGGCTGAGGGTCGTTTACGCGGCGTGTCTGCTACTTCGAGGGAGCATATTTGCTTTCCGAACTTTGTCGTCTAGTTCTCTTAAGGGAACCGATCTTCTAAAGCTATCAACTGCTGTCGTTAGCAAGAACCTTCTTTATTGGAACTGCATGCCTCAGTACACAATTAAGTTAATTGTTTAAGAAACCTATATCCCTAGCATATAAGTAAATTTTTATTTGGGGTAGAATCCATTACAAACGCTTGGTTTTCTTGTTAAGCAGCTCCATTGAGCGCTTTAGATAAAGTAGGTGAAACTAAAACAAAAGGCCTTTTGGGTTGGCAGGAGCTACTTACCGTGCTAGTCCGAGTTTAGTTTTTTAAGTCACCGTGTGTAAGTGACGTGTGTACGTCAAGTTTTTCTTAATCACCAATCTTCAATTGGAACGCTAACTTTAATTTGGGGTGTAACAAACAAAAGCTTATATGAATTTCGACATATTTAATTGCGATCTTTAATTAATTGGTTGTTGTTAACGCCCGTAAGTCTTATGCCTTTAAAGCATCTTAGGTGTTTACTTTTTTTAATGATTAACGGATTTTCTTATCACCTTTCATATTTGTGCAAAATAAAATTGTCAATCTTTGTTTTGCAGCTTTTTTACCACTACTTTTATCGATTTTTAAAGAGAACGTTTTGTTTGGCATCCCAAGGTAAAAAATTCCGGTCTCGTCAGCATTGTATATATTTTTGGGTGAATACTTCTTCAATATTACTGACAGCTTTGCTTTTCAAGCTTCAACAGTGTCCAGGTTAATATCAGCTAACTCCCCGTCAATTATTTTAAAGGTTATGTTATGTCTTTGACAACATTTCTCAAGCCACCCATTTGAAGCTTTAAAATCCGTCATTTTTAGATTATCCTCAACTTCCAATTCTTTCTCTTTTATTAAAGGTCCATATATAAGGATATTTTTATTCCTAGCTTTACAAAATCAATTGTAAACTACTCGGTCAATTTCTAAACCTTCAATTCTTTTCTGTATTGAAACCTTCTTCAAATAGCTTTTTTAAATAAAATATCGTTAACTTGTGTTTTTCCAACACTAAATTTTTCAGCACTGGTATTGAGCTTTTCGGTTTCTACAATTATATTAATTTTCTCTTTAAGAGGCAAACGTTTTCTTTTTAGCGACATTGTAATTTTTCTGTACGTCTATATGTAACAGCACTGTTGAACATACTAACTCAAACTATGTACTCAAAATACGATTTTTGGGGTGAGCTTAATGAGCTTTTTAATTGCACTTTGTCTGTAATGACTGTCTATTGTAAATCAAACAAATTCTTTAAATTCGTTCTTAAATACCGGTAATTACTTAAGCCTCACACAATGAAACATTTATATAGTATTATGCACAATTCTGAACGCTAAGCTGTTGTCTACTAATGACTTTACTTAAGAATGGCTGGCAATGGGAGGTAGAATTACATGTATTTTTCCAAGAAAGTTTACAAATAAGTGGCCGTGGCCGTTATCGAGAGGTGGTCGCTATTAGGATGGTCAATAGTATGGATATTTTTGTATAATTAAATTTTGACTGGCCGAAAATAGAGGTTTTTTGTTTTACCATTTTTAAAATTTGTTTTCAAGATTTTAAGCGTTAGCATAAGAAACCGCGAGAAATCAACACTATGACAAGGCTATTGATATTCTTCGCATTATTATTTTACTTTCTCACTTACCTAAAGAGAAAGTATTGTAATCGCGTTTTGAAAAAAATATGTATGTATGTATGAATGACTTATTTTAAATAATAAAATTTTTGTTTGTTAGTTTATTTGAATCGATTTGCATTGGGGTTAAATTTATAGTAAATGTTACTATTTAAATCAAACGTAGAATTAAGATGATCAAGTTTAAAATTTCTAAAAACCGATCTTCATTTGATTTAAGAAAAGAATTTGATTTATATTGTGTTAATAAATTCTTTCATTTAATTGATTAAAGTAATTTTATGTAGATTAAGTTATTTGTCGCATGCATAAATGCAAAATTGTCATTAAATGGCTATTTATAAAAGTGTTTCCGTTGATTACGGACACAAATAGGCAGATGTTCAAAAGTGTGAAGGTTAAAATTTTTTGTATAGACAAATGATTTTAAAAGATCAAAGATAGAAGCATTGTGTGTGGTAGGAAAGAAAAACGAACGATTAAAAAAGAACCTGAGTGTTTCTGTGTGGTGGAAGAAACGAAGATAGTGGTGTAAAATGAAAGGGGCAGTCAAAGTGTGCAAATAAGTTAAAAATTGATTGATAGAGGTGATAGTAGACGGTCGTTAAATTATTCGTTACAATTACATGTACATGTACATCGCAAATGAATTAAAAAGTGCAGTCAATAAGTAAGAAATCTCTTGCCGGGGGTTAAAGTGACCAGTATAATACAAAGCAAAAAAGGTCAAGCAAGAAAACGGCCACCCGTCAACTACCGAAATAATCCACTTCTGCTGAGGTCATCAACAGGTTCTCACGTGTTACCACTAACATCACCGAGCGCATAAAGGTCGGTTCATTACATTATAAATAGATTCTGTATTTCCATATGTAATATTACATTAGTTTTTAAATTTCATTTAGCGTGGACGCAGTATAATCAAACCGTTAAAATTAAGTTCTTATATTTTTTGTTGGTAAAATATTTTTTTGTGTGTTGATTAAATTTATTATGTTGTAAACTATTAGCATTTGTTTAAGGAACCCAAACCTTTGAGATAATGAACAAATGAAAGAGTCTCTCAAATTTTAATTCAATTTTTAATTTAAAAATTTTCAAACGACCACGGTATGTATGTACTCTAACCTAGAAGTCAAACAAATAAAACCATTTGATTCAAATTTTATGTTTAGGGTTCTTCAGAAGTTCTTATTTTAACTCCTAAAATGAAGGGTGTAAAATTGAAAACATTGATTTTCACGAGCATTAACAATTTTTTCTTAAATTTGAACACGTATACTACATTACAATGTTTACTAAAAGCTATTATCGTATTCTTAAAAAAAATCTATTTAAGGCGACTTTAATTCTTTAAGTTTTAGTTTTTTCAAAAACGACTGAAAACTTCTTTCTTTGTCAATAAAATATTCTAAATGGTTAGTCGATGGTGGACGTATTTATAAATACTGTGATATACTCGTATTTTGAAAAACCCTAGCAAATGTTGCGCTGATATTTACTCTTACATTTGGAAATGTTTATGGTGCTTATAAGGTAACCTTCCCGTTCGATGGCTTCTCCAGCCACTGCTATAAAACCTTGACAAATTTTGAGTAGTAGACTTAGTTAGCCTTTTGCCTTGGTCACCGAAGTAGTAATCGTGGTTCCTCTGTATTTTCGATTTTTTAAAAAAATATTCTTGCCGATAAGGAAAATGTTAGTTTCTTTGGTTGTTTACTTGAACAAACATTTTTGTATTGTACGGTACTGCATTCTACAGTATTGAGGTTTAGTTTAAAAAACTAGTTACGGAGAAACACCATTCAATACCGTCAAACGCGTAAATCAAGTGTTAAAATGATGATTGCTAAAACTGGTTGAGCTACACGTACTGCAAACTACGAGGTTACTGATTTCACTAGTTCTATGCCCTGCTTTATTGCAAGTATTATTGTTTAGTTTTAAATGCTACATCAAGGATTCTTCATTAATCACAACTTTTCTGTTAAAATTATTTTGTTTAAGTCAATTAACTACTTATGGTATAAAGTGAACATTACATTCTAGACACTTCTTGACCACCACCGTCATGGGGTTTTGTGTTTCCGCTTAACTTCTTCTATTTGCTTGTTTATAATTTTTGACCGATTTATTCGAGGGTTTAATAATTTTAGTTATCAATGTTGGTTTATTTTGACTTAGTTATTTGGGCCAACGCCGACAAAACAGAGCCAATTGCTGCCACATCAATAATTAAAATAAAAAAAACTTAGACCCGTCAATTTTATTTCTGAGAGGGACATCTTTTCAACCTGTCGGCGTTCCAGTATTACCTCCAGTTTTAACAGAAATGACGTCACATCAAACTTTATAAATGGCAATCTACAGTTTTTTGTGCAAAATCGAATAGACGACAAAAAATGCTTTTTAAAAAACCCCACATGTTGCTAGTTTCCTTTGGCCGTTCGGCTAAAACAACCGTACAAAAACCCTAAAAAGCCCCATATGATTTCGCCGATATTGTCATTTAAAAAAACAAAAAGTATTGCAGTAACATATTAATAATACAATTGAAAAAATTATATCAAATGCTCGAAATTAGCTGCTCTAATTTCCATGCAGTGGTGCAAATTTTCTTCTAAACGACGTCTTACGTTCTGCAGAATTTCGGGAGACATTTTTCAATGATCCCTTGTCTTTAATTTTTCAAAGAAGTAAGTTTAGTTGAATAAACTCTACTCTTCACACATCATCCTGTTTTTGAACAAATTAGGACATGCTATGATTTTGTGGATGCTGTGATTAAAAAACAATATCAGACTAATGATCAAGAAGCATTTGAAACAAGTAAACGTCAAATTCTAGAGTTTAGTTTACTTTTGTATCTCTCTAATTTAATAATGGGTTACACCACTCACGAAAAAGTTGAAATAATTGAATTATTCTTTAAAAATAATGACTGTGCTAACAGGGTAGCAATAATCTTTAACCAACGTCATTCTGATAAACATCGAAAATACGTTATAGAATTAGTGGGGAAATTTCGGAAAATGTTTGCAACAAGAAACATACAAACTTTGAAATTATTGCTTGCTCCTCTTATTATTAATTAATTGGATAAAAAGAACTAGTATTTTACGTCCCGATAAAGACAACACACCTAGTTGTCGAAACATCATATAGAATAATTTAGTTCTTTGGTTATACATCCAGCTCCTATAGAAGGCTTTCTATGTAAGGAAACTACAAATTAGAAACATACAAATGTTGCACACGCGGTGCAAAATGAAGAGGTCGAATTTCCGTGTTTGGTTAAGTTGCTCTAGATCCAACATTGAGTACAAGAAAATTGGAGGAAGTTTGTGGAGTCAGCCGAATAAGTATTCGACGCATTCTGAAGGCTCATAAATTTCATCCCTATGAAATAAATTTGGTACATAAACTCAACGATTTTGACCGTCGTCAACAGTTTTGTGAAATTATGAATCAACAAGCAGTTGACAACCTGAACTTTACTTTCAATATTTGTTTTTCCCATAAAGCTACGTTCTTTAAAACGGATAGTAAAACTGTCGATACTGGTCGGACACGAATCTTGATGTATTTCATCAAGTTCATTCTCAGTATTCACAAAAGCTAAACGTCTGGGCGGGTATTTTCGGAGACCGGCTAGTAGGACCTATTTTTATACCTGAAAATCTGAATTGTGAAATTTACTTGGAAATGTTATCAACCCAATGTTGACAGATATTGTCGAAAATGATGCAAAATATTTAGAAAACGAGCTTATTTTCCAACAAGACGGGGCTCCACCACATTTTGCAATGTCAGTAAGAGAGTTCTTAAATGAAACATTTCCCAACAGATGGATTGGTCGAAGAGGTAGTATGGAATGGCCACCTCGATCTCCAGACTTGACCCCATTAAATTTTTTCTTATGGGGGCATTTAAAGAGTAGAGTTTATTCAACTAAACTGACATCTTTAGGAAATTTAAGACAAAAGGTCATCGATGAAAGTCTTCAGATTACTCCAGAAATTCTGCAAAATGTAAGACGACGATTTGAAAAAAAATTGTACCACTGCATGGAAGTTGGAGAAGCTAATTTCAAGCATTTGTTATAATTTTTTCAATTGCATTATTAAATTGTTGTTGCACTATCTTTTGTTTTTTTAAATGACAATATCCGCGAAATCATATGAAGACCCTCTAAGGGTTTTTGTACGGTTGTTCTAGCAGCATGAGGGTTTTTTAAAAGTATTTTTTGTCGTCTATCCGATTTTGCGCAAAAAACTGTGGGTTGCTATTTAAAAAGTTTCATGTGACGTCATTTTCGTTAAAACCAGAGGTAATACTGGACTGCCGACAGGCTGACAAAATTCTCCCCTCTGAAATAAAAATTATCGATGTGGCTGCAATTGGCTCTGTTTGTCGGCGTTGGCCCACCCTGTTATCTATGTAGAATTGATTATTTAACTAAATTGAATTTTAATTTTTTTTCTATTAACCTACCATAACACTTTGATTTATACTTGAGTTTAGTTTGGTTTAGTTGATTATACAGGGTGGCACAAACTTCTGACTTTGGAGGATAACTTAGTTAATAAAAAACTTTCAAAATTTGTCACATTTAGTACAGTTACTGAGTGAACATTTTAAAAATATTTTCATGTAAGTTTATGCTGCCAAAACTTTTTGAAACATCCTGAATAATCAAAAATATTTTTAAAATGTGACCAATTTTGAAAGTAATATCTTTTTTCCCAACGACGTTATCCTCCAATGTCCGAAGTTTGGGCCACTCTCTACATACATATACATAGTGAGAACCAAAATTCTATAGACTTCTATAATTTTAACCCAAACTGTACAAGAAGTTTTATGGAAAAATTTAAGATACCTTAATTTTTGCACGTAAAATACAATATTTTTCGGTTTTCATAAAATATTTACCGTGGCAATTAAGTTATATAATCTACATATACTATATCGTTTAAAAGTTTATTAATTGTATTAACAATTCCTGAAAAACATGTAGGGTGATTCATTTAAAATTTTTGAGATATTGCTTGTTTTGAATTTTGCTTCGCCCTAATACTAAACACTGTTAATCAGATGGAAGTAACATGTTAATAGAATACATGTTAAATTATTTTTAACTTACTTTATAACAGAGCGTTAAAGTAGGTGTCATTTTTACTGATAATTAGCTATGTCTTCTAAAATACCCTTTATAATATATTGACATGTTACATATTTTTAAAGTTCTTGATGAGATTTTTTCAAACCTTTGAAAAATATATGTTCCATTTAAAAATTAGAGTCTATGCTGCCACGACTTTTTAGAACACCTTGTATAATCAAAATATTTTAAAATTTGCAATACATATATTTTTGATTATTTAAGATGTTCCAATAAAGTCGTGGCAGCATAAACTAACATGAAAATATTTTTAAAATTTTACTTAGTAACTGTACTAAATGTCACAAATTTTGAAAGTAATATATTTTTTATTAACTAAGCTATCCTCCGATGTCAGAAGTTTGCGCCACCCTGTATAGAATCTACGTTTTTAGTTTGGAATTTACTTATAATTCTGTTATTTAGCCCAATTGAAAGTTTAGAGTTTAAAAGTTGCAATATAAATTAAGGAAGTTAGACAATTTTGGTATCATTGTTTGACAAAAATGACCAACCACATCGAAATAGGCAGTGGTGGCTTTTATCCCACTTTTAATACTCAAATACGAAATTTACCGCTTTATATTCCAATTATGTCCTTCTAATGAAAAATTTGTTATAACGAGATACTTTATACACTATAAAGAAATTCACTTAAATTTTTGCTTTGGTTTTTATGTTACTTCAAAGTGATTTTATACGCTTTATGTATTACGATGAATGTAAATAATTCTTTGGAATTAAAATCTTGTTTTAGAAGTCTGCTTAATAATGCGCAGTTTTAGACATTATACAATTTAATAAAGGTAATGTAATATTTTTGTTAAATTACTAATAAACTAATAAAGTGGTTAACGTAGTTTTGTAAAATATCACTTAAGTGTTTATGTACTTTCAAAGAACAATATGTGGGCCCTTTTACAAACATTTTAACAAAATATGGAAGCTTTCAGATATACAATGTTTAATTCTCACATGTACCACCAACTTTTGCTTATCTTCGTAATTTAGACCCCAAGTTTGTAAAATTTATTTGTTTTATCCGCAATTATTATATCCTAAAAACCATGAGAATTATTATGATAACCCTTACGTCAAATATAGAATTATAACGTTTTCCAGAAACAAGACGTAAATGACGGCGTAAAAAGCGAGGCACAAAAAATATAAAAGCTTTATGCATAATCCGAAAACAAAGGAGCGGTTTCAAGCACATGCTTAGTGTGTTACTCGGTGTTTTATTACTTACTCTAATTTTAGTAAATATTTTTTGCTTCTTTTACGCTCATTTTTAATCATAATTTAATCTAGTGTTTTATATTAAAGACGAACATTATATTTTTTTAACAAAACTTCTATTTCGTTTCATTTGAATAAATAAAAAATGTATAAAGGAGCACTTCAAAATGATAATGTGATATAAAATTTATTCTACACCTGTGGTGTCGCATCCACGATACATTTTAACCTGAATGAAAAATGTTAACGTTTTTCAATTTTGAAAATTGTGTTTAAAATATAAAGAGCTAGGTATATGTGACACGTGACGTGTATTGGATTTTTATCTTTGTGTTACATTAAAGTAAAACGATAGAAACTGTCAAATTTTATCAACTTTCGAGTTGTTATTAGAAATAAACGTATTGTTTCTTTTTTTAAATTTGTCAATAAATTTTAGTAATTTTACACGAATATAATAAATTATATTTATATTATTATTTATTTTATCTGACGGATTGAAAAATGTTGTTAATACCAATAATTTTTGTGCGTTGTAGCGTTGGCAACACAGGTTTGGAAGCCCGGCACTACAGCGATGGCCGCGGCTTTTCCGCTGACACCAAAAATAACATTGCTCCGCGCAATTGACAGGTAATGTACATAATTAATCTGTTTAGTTAGTTTAACACAATTATCTACATTGGTGACCCTGACGTGATTTAATATCATAGTACGTGGAAAAATAAAGCAAGCATGGGAACGGCAACGCATCTGCAAGTAACTTTCATGTTACCGCCATTTTGGTCTGAAGAACCCACGCAGTGGCGGAAGACTGAAACCATCAATCTCAGTCCAAAGTATGTATCCGAGTTATTGGATATAATAGTGTGGCCTCCCGCTATAAAAAATATGAGAAGAGAAGACCGTACCAGACAATTTACTGTGCGTGATTTAGACTAGTCGATTGCCAGCGTATACCAAAGCAATCCTGGCGACCGTTGCCCGATTCCCCGACCAGGTATGTGAAACATGACCAAAAGGTTCCATAGAGGCAGTTACCAACGCTTTCGCGTCAATTTCCAAGTTTAAAATGACGCCAACATTAGTGTTGCCGACTGCAAATCTTTCGACGTTACATTGTACAGCAACAAGCTTGTTGCAATTTGTTGTAGCTGAAGAACTTATATTTTTAAAAAGTTATGAATGTTTTGAAGCACCACCCGACGGCTACGTTTGGAGAGGGTTGCAGACAATAGAAGAGATTCCTCATAACAGGGGAGTCAGGAGACAAAAGACAAGAAACACATATAATTACCAAAATAGAGCTGACTGCACCTCCCGTATCACAGACCAAAGTACAACACACAACAAGTTATAATTAATAACAATAAGACATGTAAAATAATAAATAGAGCATAAATGAGATAAATAACACAGATCGTATAACGTTTGTTATGTGTTTATTTAGAAAAGTAAAACGTACGTCGGGAGCCTTCTTAGAAACGTGTGTCGTGCGTAACACTTTACGACGAAAGTTGAATTTGCCGCACATGCTGCGAAAAGTTTCTAAGATTACGAGCGGACATTTTGCTACTTCCTTTTATTAAGCGTTTTTGGCGTGTTTCGCGAAGCTAAAATTTTATACGTAAATTATTAATGTGTGCTTCAATAATTCCAAGTTAAATTGGTGTGTAGATGTAAATCCGACCGCATTCACCGTAAGTATTTCTTTTTGATTTCTTTTGTTGTCTCATACTCTACTCGTGTATTACAAATACTGGATCCTCTACGAATTTAGTGCGCTACTTTGAGCCAAATAGTATTGTTCTTCTCTCTAGGTTGTATCGCTAGAGCCGTCGCTTTTTTTATTATTATTTGTGAACTACAACCGTTACACGTTTTAGTTTTACTAGTTGTAGCTTCATCTAACAGCAATGTCGGGAATATCTACAAAACGCTGGGACAATGATATTAAGTACCTTAATTATACTAATACAAATTCAAATTCTCCAAGAAAATGATAATGGCTTCCTAATTCTAGTTACAAAACTGGATAATTTATCTCTGTGTAAACTCGATATTTTAAAAGGCGTCCCAAATTACAAATAAAAGTCGCGCAAATTTTAAATTTATATAGAATAAAATTTTATAAGAAAACACACCCAAAATGTCGTGTACGTAGTTAAAAAGAAGAATGTTCTAACGGCTTGAGCGACATGTCGACTTCAATGTATACTTTTAGAATAATATTATAGAGTAAAAGAATTCATTGACCTACAATCAATTAAACTATTCGACGATTTATAGGATAAAATAAAACACTTCACCTTTTAGTAGCCGATAAAACAGTTCACTTTCGCTCAAACCAATTGAAAAGACAAAATACAAACGTGGCAGTTGTAAGAAAAATGTCGTACGATATCAAACGAAATTTCTAAAAAATAAGTTCTACGCCAGAAAGACGGGTTTACTCGCAGTCACAGAACAAAATTGATTTATACAGGGTGATTCATAACTATTGGAACATAGGCTAAAGCGGATTATTTAGTCTAAAATATGACCATAGGACCCAATATTTTTTAATACAATATTGCTGTGGAAAAAGATACAGAGCGTTAAAGTAAATTTTTTTATTAGTTAATAATTTCACTGTAAATTTATTAATTCTTATCAAAATTGGCAGGGAGGCATAACTTTAGACCAAAAACATTATTTTACAATTTGTTGTAGGCCACGTGAATGATTCCTAATGATGAAATCAAATGGTAACTTTTTTGAGAAAAATTTTTAGAGATTTTGATTAGAGAATATGACGTAAACATCATTTCTACACAATATTGATACTCCTGTTTAAATACGATTACTTCACCTGTTTCCAAGAAAAACGCAGTAGTGTTAGAAAGGGATTTCAAATATTACTTCATTTATTAAGGGTACGTTTTGGACTGTTAGATAATTGTGCTTTTTGTAGATTTTGATAAGAATTGATAAATTTACAGTAAAATTGTTAACAAAAAATGAAGAAAAAAATTTTATCTAACGCATTGTATATTTTTCCACAGCAATATTTTATTAAGACATATTGTGTCTTATACTCATATTTTGGTCTAAATAACCCCTCCTTAGTCTATGTCCCAATAGTTATAGATTACCCTGTACAACCCCGACGTTTTGGTTACCTAATCATAAGGTGCGGTAATGTCCATAATAAAGATTAATTTAGAGAATTAGAGATAATTTGCCACAATGTCCAATTCCATCACATTATTAAGGGCAGAAATTTTATAACATACACATATAATACTCCGCTTACATTTTCTCCGGTATTTAGACTTGTGTACGTCGAGTTTCCTTAATCACCAATCTTAAATTGGTACGCTAACTTTAATTTCGGGTGTAACAAACAAAAGCTTAACCGAATTTAAACATATTTGATTGCGAACACTAATTAATTTGTTGTTGCTAACTCCCGTAAGTTTCATGCGTCAGAATATCTTACTTCTCACAGATTCTCTTAGTATTTTAAGTTGTATTTGCTATATTTACATGTCTATTGGTCTTTCTGATTTGTGTTCATTTTAGCGTAGTAGACCTTAAGTAAAATCTATTGAATTCCTGTTGGTCGGTTTTATTTCTCTCTATTACCCAGCAGGTGGCGTTTTGTTACGCAACAGTTTATTTCTTTCAGTTTCCACAAGGACCTCCTCCAACTCACCGACTAAGCCGGACACTGCTGTGTTAACTCTTAGAAATACGGGATCTTCCACAAATTTAGTGCTCTAAATAGAGCCAAATAATATTGTTTCTTTCTTTTCTAGGTTGTATCGCTAGAGCCGTCACATTCGTTTTATTTTTATTATTTGTGAACTACAACCGTTGCAAAACAAGCATTCAATCATTGATGTAACATTTTATCTGACCTAAAATAGATATTGACTTAAAAAACTGGACTAAATAGTGTTTACCTTGCTAACGTGTGGATATGTACACACTCTTCCAGAGCTATGTACTTTCAAGTTACCTAAACCTGGCCTTTTTCACTTAGACTTAATAGGTTTCTTGTTGTACTACCAAGGACACTAATCTTGCCATACATGTCTATAGACAATGGGTCGAGGTAGTACTATTACAAAACATTAAAGCAAAATCAGTAGCACGCCACTACGAACAACTACGGATAGAAGAAGACCATTTGAATGTGAGCCGTTTATCTGCCTTTTCTATTTTATTGGTTCAGAGCATTACTTAACCACGTCGTATCACCCTCACGCTAATGAAATTATTGAAGAAGTGCATCGACAGCTGAAAACCTCAATTATTTTCTCAACATGGTAACTTAATATTAATAATAGAGGAATGTTACACCAACAGGTGAGGAAGCAGTATTATTGACGATTGTCTCACCATGATCGACGTTTTAAAACTTTCAAATGCAATTACTCCAAGTAATTGTGCAATGACAAAAACGTCACTGTGAATTTCACCCTGGATAGTCCAAACCAGTTTATAATTGTACAGTGGCAGTTTCATTTGGTGTAAGCCGAAATCATATTGGAAATACAGTACGTGATTAACGAAACATATACGCTATTTAATAAATTGATAATAATAATACCACCAGGTTGGAAAGCAGTTATGCGTACCATTCTTCTAATATTATATAGATGCAGACGTTCGGTCAAACTGTGGTTGACCTTTATTAAGACTAGAAAAAGTATTGAAGCCTAAACGATGTTTACACGGTAATCACAACTCATTGTGGAAAGGATTGTGGAATTACGGTAATATCCCAAAAGCGTGAAGATGCGGCGACAATTTACAAATGAATCTGACCCGTAAGTTGATTATTAATTTTTAATTTACATGAAAAGAAAAGTTTTCTCAAATTTTTTTTTGAAGAAAGCAGCGTGTTCCAAACATTGCACTATTTCTTCTTTGGATAGCAAGGCTTAATTTTTAAATTAGAAATGATCGTGATCTAATGTTCCCAGTAAAAAAAAAACATTGATTAAGACTATGAATGAATGATCTCGCAGCTGAACAAAAGCTGCCACTGGGGCAAAGAGATAGCCTTGTTCCACAATGTCCATGTCAATGGAAAACTTATTACTGGCAGCCTGATCAGCAGCGTAACCAAGTCTCCTCTCAACGGCTCCTCAAAAAAAAAGCGAAGTTATTCCATCTAAGTTTAAAATCATCAGATAACGGTTATCGTACTATGGCTCACTTAATATTAATATTTTAAATAATTCTTCACGTGCTAACATGTTTTTACTCCACATCTTGTAAATGTCATAGGGAGTTATGCGACGGTTTCCAACCAAAAAATGTATCATCTCCTTTTTTCCATTTTTCTGACAAATTAGAGTTAGTGCGTTATAATAAAGCAAAAAAAATTACGTTTGATGGTCGGCCGGCCGTTCCATTCGTCCGTCCGTATGTAAACAAGATATCAAGAAACCTACCCGCCTGATTTTTATGAATCTATGTAGCCAAAAGAGCCTTTATCGTGCACAAATTTTCGAATTTTTTAAATATTTAGAAAAATATTTATTTTACACATTTTTGTTTCAAATAAAAGTTTAATTATACACAAATTTTAAACCATTTTTTGATTCGATATGTAATTACTGAGATATAAGAATTACATTATTGTTACACAAAAAAAGGTCAGGGAAAAAAGTTGTTAGAAATTCTATTGTCTATGGCTTTTGTTTGGACCATTTATTTCTAAAACGCAATTTTATTTTTGCTTTGTGAGAGTGTGTCTTAAGGAACCTCGTTTTGTAGAAGTATACTCTTGTAGGTAGCGTTCGTATAACGGCTTAGCAGTTAAAGATTAATTTAACTATTATACAAAGTTATTTATTTTACACATTTTTTTATTTTTTTTTACAACATATTCACACTTTCCATTTGTTTATTAGTATCGGGGAGATATGAAGTTCTGCGATAAACGCTTGTTTTTAAATTCAAACTGCAATGCAGTAAATTTAAAAAAGTTTTTAAGTTTGACCCAATGATAACCTCGCGATTTTGTTTAAAATTTTCATTATACTTTAACCACAAACAAAATTTAATATAAATACATGCAGAATATAGAGGGCATCCAGTAAAAACTTTTTTTTTCAAACATTAATACATCAACGTGTAGATTGCAGATGTACACAAAAGATTTATATTAGCTTTACTAACAGTATGATTAAGGTTTTTCGAAAATAGATGATAACAATTTGCATTAAAGACAACCGTGAAGCTTTAATTAATGAGCGTTAAAAAGATTCGCATTTTCCAGAACACCATTTTATTGAACGATGAAACAAATAAACGGGAAAAAAGTTTACATTCTGTATCTGGTTTGAAGTACTAATTAAATTAAGCAATTCCGTGCATTCGTTGCTGTAGTTTGGTTGTATTTAATAAATAATTTATATGTTTCGTTGTTTCGATTGTTCTGGTATTAAATTATGTTGTAGAGGATGAAAAATTTTTTTTATAATAGATACAGTACCGCGTCATTTTATTGCAATTCTCAAATGGGTTGTATTTTAATTACGGTTGTTTAATTTTACATATTGCGATGTAGAAACTACAAGGATTTATTGAATTAATATTAAAAAAACATACGATTATACATAAAACTTTTCAAATCATTTTGTGAGATTGTTTAGAAACATTGTTACTTGAATGATGTTACATCTACATATACAGGGTGTTCGGCAGAAGGGTGAACACAGGAAAATGACAGGTAGGTGGGGTCTTCTCCTATGTGCTCAGCCCATAAAATTTGACCTAGGCCCTATTTACCCGATTTTTTTTTAAAAAAGCCGACTTTCGCCGCTTTCACACCTTTAAACTTCCATAAGTTTCCTTTTTATTGACAAGTCTGGCAACAATTTTTTTTTCTGATCTTGATACATAGTAGGTCTTCAAGTAATCAATATTTTTTTATAACAATGCCGGTTAACAAAAATAGGAGCTTCTAAACTGAAAAAAGAGGTAAGAAAATTATTTGAAGACGAACTTTGCATTGCAATGAAAAAACTAGAAGAGATCGATGGCTTCAGATTTTATGTAAACATCTCTGCTGTATGTTTTTTCTAACGGTATGCGACTTTATGTTTTTTTTAAGAATAACTGGAGCTATTCGTAAATTTTTAAATCGGACGATTTTGACCAAATTCTACTTTTGGAGAAAATTAATTGTTTGACAAAAATTAAACAAAAGTAAGATCTACTATGTCTCAAGATCAGAAAAAAATAATTGTGGCCAGACTTGTCAATAAAAAGGAAACTTATGGAAGTTTAAAGGCGAAAGTCGGCTTTTTTCTAAAAAATCGGGTAAAACCCAAAGTAGGGCCTAGGTCAAATTTTATGGGCTGAGCACATAGGAGAAGGACCCCACCTACCTGTCATTTTGTTCACCATTTTGCCGAACACCCTATATATTGATCGTTGTTTAAAAATATATCATGTTAAGAAAAATAAAAATATAACTAGTTAATTATAGTTTTACTTAAATGATACGTTAACATTTGAACTTTTTTATTCCGTGTAATGTGTTTGGAGGACAATCGTTAGCGTTTTTATTTTTTTCTTAATTTACATTTATAGGATAGACCCTCGAGAGGAGGGGGTGTGGGAATATATGTTAAAAAGAATTAAAACCCTTACGCGCCAATACAGTTTCTGATCTAGAACAGATCTGGGCCAATCTTCACATTCACAAAAAAAATTTCTGTGGTTACCATTTATCGTCCTCCTCACTTAAGTTATGTAGAGTTTCTGAATGCTTTTGAAGAAACTCTCTCTAATATATTACCTACTTGCATGGGTGACTTCAATCTCGATTTTTTTAAAACAGAGGACGTAGCAGTCTCCAAATTTCATGATTTTCTCGATACATTTGGTTTATGTCAGATAGTAAAAAACTTAACACAAATATCTAAAACCTTTACGAGTCTCTTGGATCTTCTTATTATACCTATTAATTACAAATCAAAATTAACTAAGCAAGAATCAAGAGACTGTTTTATAAGTGATCATCATATAATATCTTGTAGTCTGACCATTAAAACTCAAAAACAATGTACTCGAATCAATAATATTAGAGATTTTTTATTATTCGATCAAGATGCTTTTCTTGTACATTTATATAACATTCCATGGTTATTTCTGTTTGATTTAGATGATATTAATGATAAATTAGCATTTTTAAACGAAAACATACTAAATTTAATAGATCTACATGCCTCTTTACAACATATTAAAATACACAAGCCTATTTTTCACTGGTTAACAGACAATTTAAAGTTTATGATGAAACTTCGAAATAAAGCTTTAGTTAAATTTAAAAAATCAAAAAATATTATGCACTAGAACTACTATAAAATGTTGCAAAACTTAGTTACTTCTGCTACAGCGAGAGAGGAAAGCTTATTTGCAATTTAAATTAGCAAGAACCCATAACTCAAAAGAATTCTGAATCGCTCTAAAAAATATGAATATTCACCAAAGTAAAACCAAAAATGTAATACCGATTGAATTACAAGACCTAAACAAAATTAACACTTACTTTCATAATGCTGCCAACAGTAATATTTACAATAAAAGTAATATTAATATATTCTACGCGAATAATTGTTTAAATAAAGTTACCAATATCTTTACATTTGTAGAAACTAACCCCACGGAAGTAGAGAAAATAATCTATTTTCTGAGATCCACATCTATAGGGGTCGATAAGTTGTAAAATGTTGCAGATTTGTTGTCCATTTCTTCTTCCATACTTTACCCATGTAATAATTTACTGCATCTCAGAATCTGTATTCCCGTTTGTCTGGAAAACTGCTTTAATTGTACCATTACCTAAAGTGAGCGATCCTAAGGAATTAAAACATCTACGTCCAATAAGTATCTTGCCTGCCCCATTCAAAGTATTAGAAAAAATCTTAGAAAAGACCTCATCTAAATCGTTTTGATATCTTACCCAGCACCCAGTCGGTCTTTCGTCATGGTTTTAGCACTAATAAACATAGTTGACGACATTATCACAGCAACAGACTCCGGCAAATTAACAGCTCTCATTCTACTAGATTATTCTAAAGCTTTTGATACAATCAATCACAAACTCTTGTTATCAATCTTACATTTTGTAGGCTTTGGTAACTCTGCCATAAGTTTCCTACGGAACTATTTATCAGACCGCACACAGATCGTTACATACAAAACAGAAAAAATCTAATAAAATTGATGTCTCTGCAGGAGTTCCGCAAGGATCAATTCTGGGACCTATATTGTTTTCAATTTATACGTGTAACATAAAATCTAGCATTAACCACTGTAAATACCATATGTATGCAGATGATACGCAAATCTATTATTCATTTCATATAAATCAACTTGATCAAGCAATAAAATTAGTTAAAGAAGATATATCGAAGTCTCTACTATTATTCAATTTAAAATTCAAGACAATATTACCTTTAAACAAAGTGTCTAATAACCTAGGGGTGTTATTAGACTGTTCACTTCGCTTCGAACAACATATATCTCGCTGTATCCAAAAGGCTTATATTAACTTTAAAATGCTATTTGCTCATTGTTTCTCTCTGAGCAGAGATATGAAAATATTGTTATGTAATGCACTTGTTTTATGTCACTTCAACTACTGTAATGTTTTATATAACTTCTGTTATACAACGAATCCAAAACTCATGTCTTAGATTTATATTTGGAATTCGAAAGCACAAACATATTTCCCATACGCTCAGAGATACTAACTGGCTTACCATGGTTAATCGTAGAATCTGTTGTATTTGTCTTAAAGATTGTTAACAATAAAGCTCCTGCTTATTTTTACAGTAAAATTAGTTTCAGAAGTGGACGTTTTGTAAAGAAATTGTGTCCCTCACTTTATATTAATATTCCACGTCATAAAACTTTGATATTCAAGAAATCTTTCTCATATATTGCAGCTAAGTATTACAACAATATTATTCTCAAGTATTTATTGCAAAAATCATCATCTTCTGCGAAACGTGAATTAAGAAAACAGTTTTACATCGACCAATAAGGTGTATTCTAGTTTCAAGATCGAACATAAATTTTTACTTTATTATATACTTTTTTCCTTTTCCTTTATTTATTTTTTTTTGAAATATTTTATTATTTAGTTTTTTCTTCTCTAATTTATTTTATAATTCATCCGATACAGGGCTCAGTGAAAGAACAGTTGACTTTGGTCATTAATAATTGAACTAAGTACTTTTTCTTTGTTGTACTCGCTAGAAAACAATTGGAATTTTTAATTATTTTTTTGTATTTCTTTATTATTGTTTTTGTTACACAATTTTGGAAATAAAAGTATTATTATTATTATTATTATTTAATTCAAATAAACCGTAGTTTTTGCCAAATAAAAATCTTTTGGTGATTTTGTGGCAGTGGGTTAACCGAGTGGTAGACCACTTGAGCCTGTTACAGAAGGCCAACGCCTACAGAAAAAAGTCAGTGAAATAGAAATCGCTTTAAACTTTAATCTTAAAAGTTGTAACATTATCAGTAATTTAAAACCGTAATCGGATTGAACTGACTCAACATATAATAAACCCATGGAACAAAATGTATACATTGTAAGTGTCAGAGTAATTATAGTTTTAATTTAAAATGTTATGTACTTATTGATTAGGTTTGTTGTTATTTGCTGTAATGTAAAATCTAAACCCTCAAATTGATTTATTTGTAATGTGACTGGTTTACAATTACATGATTTAAACGCCAAGTTTGCTGAATTTTAAAAACATCTATTTTGTGTTTGTAAATGGGTAGTAATCTACACCTCTGTCAAAATTATACAGTTTTTTAGAGGAAAAACACTACCCTAAATATGAATGTACAATCAAATTTTCCAAACATTGTTTATTATGCAAAATCCTTAAATTTAATGAATTTTTGTTGCTTACTTTACATTTTAATTAAGAAAAATTTAAAAACTATAACACTGTTATTTTTGTCAAAAAATTACAAGTTTGACCCTTAACCGTCGTGGTTGGAAAGTTTAACAGTCTATGCTTTGGGGAGTTCTTAGTTTCCAAAATTTAAACGTGTGATTTTTAAAGTTAATGAAAATTTTTTGGTTATGCGGGATAAATAATCAAAGGCAAATAACAAAACGAATTTTTATATTTAGAAGCAACAACAGTTCGCTAACTATCGTAAGGGGCTTTATTAGAGCGAGAAACTTGAAACAAACAAACGAGAGTTTAAGGACTACTAAAAATTAGGTTTCAACCAAGCCAGATTCTAGACTTAAAGAAGTCTGAGTAATTAGAGTAGCAACTAACAGGTCGTTAACCTCGCCGCTAATTGGTTTAAAATAGGAGAGGCGGCGAAGTTATGAAGATATGAATACACAAAGCTAAAAGTTTGAAACCGCAATGCGATTGAAGATGCTTCATGATTTCTATACTTTGCCTGTTTTTTTTATCCAAAAAGAAGATGATTTCGAAGTCAAAGTGGAATTATCACAATCTATCTTAGAAACTATTGAAATAATGCTCAACCACGGTAGACTTTTGGAACCGTGTTTTAACCTAACATAAAGGTCATGTTCCGAAATACCCGACCAGTTTTACCTATGTAGACTAAACTGAATGAACAAGAAATACGACATACACCCTGAAAAAAAAAGCGTAGGAAACTTATCCTTAAGGGAAGGTAAAGCTTGTGAGATTTTGTTAGAAAATCTAAAACTAGGTTTAATGGGTTTTTTTGAAGAAGTTTGCATATTCAATCAGTAACCTTGTGAATATACAGTAGAAAGGCAAGAATTGTTTCTACAGTGGTAAAAGAAATCTCTTTTAACCCTGGAGGGCAATGAAAGTATTAGTTAGATGACGCAGTTTCAAATTCATATTGTCGGATTGACAAATAGAAAATGCTCGAAATACTAGAGATTGAACAACATACCTGTTTTGGATATGCTTATAGTGGAAAGAAATATGTAAGTACTTGTCAGTATGAGTGGTTTTGCTATACACCAAATGACCTAATTCGCCGTTGGGTTTCCGGGTGACAAGTACTTCAATGAATGGAAAACAATAATTTTCTTTAATTTCCATAGTGAACTTGATGTTAGTAATGTTTATTGAGGAACGTACCTAAAGAAGAGCCATACGATGAATTTATCATCAAAATATTTAAACCATATCTTTGGTTGAAATGGACAAGTTTCTAAGACCATAAATTCAAAGGCTTTCATAAAAATGTTGGTGACAATAGGAGATAAAGGGATCCCATAGCAACACCTAAAACCTGTTTGTAAAAGATATTGGGAAATTGAAAATAAGTAGACCAAAGACGTTTTTGTTTGAGCGGTATCAATTCTACATATTTACCATGTTGAGATAATATTTGTTTGATAATAACGGAGAATCTTTGATAAAAACTTGATGTAACATCAACACTAACTACGAGATCATAATGATTTACTTTTCAATTATCTAGACGTCAAATGAAATGGTTGTTTATGTATTTATTTGTATAGTACATTCTTATTTTTGTATAGTGATGTAAGTGTTATGTATGGTGCCCTAGAAGATCAGTATAAACCTGAATAAACAAACGTCATCTTCGTCAATTTTCGTGTTTTTTTGTGTATCTTTTTGGGCGTTTTTAATGCAAATATAAAATATGGAAGGTGATTAGTACTTTACAGTACTACATGGTCAACAAGCAAGGCATGTTTTTTCCGAGAATAACCACTTTGGTTTCCGGACCTGATCATCAACGCCCTCCCGGACAATTAAGAAAAATGTAAAACACAATTTCACGAAAAAACAATCACAACAAATATTCTACAAATTAATGTTGAGGGATTGAGTAAGAACAAAACAGATTTCTTGTCTAATCTTTGTGTCAGGAATAGGGTCGATATTTTATATTTACAGGAAACACACTTTAGAGATAAAATAAGTATACTCAATAAAGATGTAGTAAAAGGTTTTCAATGAAATGGTGCAGATGTTTTACCTACAAATTTATCTTCGAAGCGGATTGGAATTTGTTATCCTAGTTAACGGCATCTCAATCGGCATTCCCATTTAAGCGAATCTCTATCTTTATTAATAACAAAGATACCCATACAATACTACTCTGATTGGGGGACATACTAAGGAGGTTTGGAAGTGGAAGGGACAAGCGTTTGCTGGAACTAGAAAAGTAGATTAGTTGATTATATAATTTATAAGTATCTTTTGATAACATGGTACTTATCGACATAAGTGGCTCTATCCACAAGGACTGTAGCGTTACCTTTATAAGATTTTTATCGAAGACCTTTAAAGCTATTTTTTCTGATTTGGAAATGTTTGCTTTGGGAACTTTCGATGATTGCAGAATTTTAGTAGTTTGAATCCGAATCAGATCAGCAATTTGACGGGGAAGAGTTCTAATCGAGGATTCTACAGCACAAATTATTTTGTCTTGAAGAATATGATTAGGTGTGATAGCAAAATTTAAACCTTCGGAAAAAACAAATTGTTATTTGAAGTTGAGTTTGAAGATATAGAGGGTCTAAGTGACTTAAATAAAAGGTATTGAAATTTCTTGCGATGGGTTTCTAAAAATATTGTTTGATATGTGACCCCAATTTAAAAAGGAAAACTGGTTATTTGTGTGTTAAATGTAAAACACCAATTTGTATCGTAATTATTTATTTTCGATATCTATATTGTCAGTTTTTACTGTTTTAATTTAAAATTTGATCTATTTTCTTCGTATTTTCTAACCTCCGTTCAAAAGCTTAGTTTTTCTTTACTCATTGACGGAATTACAATATTATTCCTTCATTTCTAAAATCAAATTTTACGTTCAAACCCTGTCTTCTATTAACATTTTGCACAAACCCAACCTTTATTAAACAGACCAGCCGTGATTTAGATAACGTTTGTACCTAACTCTTCCATCTACATTTAGAACTAGTTAATAGCTTTTATTAGATGACTGGTTTTTCTTTGAAAACATTACTTTTTAGACACTTTATTAAAATTTTTTATGTAGGTTCTGGTGTTGTAGGTGTCACTTTTATAATTCTAGAAATACCAATTGTTAGTTCTCTTGGTAAATTAGTTTTCTAGAGTTTTTCACAAAGAAGTGATTTATACAGTTCTTTGGCCAATAATTTTAAAAGGCTGATCAGCTTTGGACAATACTGATGGACGATATATGTATTTACTGAACGCATATCCACAATTCTATAAAACAGAGTCATAATGCAACGTTGCATTCGTCTGATTTAATTTTAGACAGTTATTTTACTCGGTGGAATGGTGTATTAAAGATTTTGTTTTCTTTGGTTCTGTGGAAATTAATGCCTTATTACTTGTATAATGTAGGTACAATCAATTTTATCATAGAGAATAGAAATTCTTTGCGTATTTTCGGTTAGTTTTTTTTCATGGTCCCAACGTATTAAGTTTATTTCAGAACGGTATAGAGGAGTACCAATTATTGGCAAATACATTTTAAATGTACATCAGTTTCTAAAGCCGTTCAGAATTTCATCGACAGTTGCATTGGGTTGCAAATAGTAAGCTAACTGTAAATATTGATGAAACTTTTCAAAGATATGTGAGGTCAGTACTTTTAGTATTCTTTCTTCGTGAATATTAAACTTTAAGCAAGCCAATAAACACCAAACCATTTGCAAAGATACATTCAACAACCTTTTTATATAGCAGTTAATAGAAATCTCAAAAAAAACTATGTTTTCCCGTATTCTGTGCGATTTTAATTACGTGACAATTTTTTTTAATTTGTGTAATGTATTTAGTATATTTTGTGAGAAAATTTGTTCTATGCCTCCAGAGGCTGAATTTTTATTTCTTAGGTTTTGAATTGGCTCATTGGCTACCCTTTTGTATTTGTTTCTTTTGATAGAAATATTTTTTAATTAACTGTTAGTGTTTTCTTAACATTCACCAACTTCTTTCGTGCTCACTTACGATAGCATTTTCCCCGGTAATATCCCTCTCAGAATCGCTTTTTGGGTCTGAAAATTCAGTATTCGCTTTTGAGACGATTTTAGCAAATTTAGTATCTGTAGATTGAACTGTTTGTGGATTACTAAATATACCCACTAAATTTAAAAAGTTACACTGTCTGCGTCGTAGAGTTACAAGGACTCTTAATCTTCACTAAACCGTCTTGACTTGATGATAAATAGACACCGATGAACAGACAAAGTATCCCCTCGCCATAAGAAGGAACTGAACTATGGGCGCTGTCTGATCAGCAAATACGAAAGCTTATAAATACTAGGGTGCAACGCCGGTTAAGAGTTGATTAGATTTTGGCCACATTTTTTTAATCTAACATGTGAAGAACACTTTTGTTTCGTTTACTTATATTGCATTCCTGCACACGTTAAACATTAGATGTATGGGCTGCTTAAACATTTTTGATGCCTCTGTCTCCACAACTGGGCAAAGGTGTTTTTATACTATTTCGACCCTGCTAATTCCGAATTTCCTATTTGACAAAAATGCGAGAGTTTACCCTGTTTGATTCTTTCATTAGAAGGATAAGTTCTAGTAGGGTAACTTTTTTTTAAGTGTATAGGGTCACGGAGTTTAATGAATTGGTTTGTAAATCCACCCGGAAACCAAAAATTCTTTTTTCAAAATGGCGGATCGTAAATAATATATTTTTTGGCTCAAATTTTAGCTCAAGTTTTACGGGTTTGTAAGTTTAATAGAATGGTTTTCATAAGCCATTAGAAAACCGGAAGCGCCTTTTTAAAATATGGCAGGCCAAAAGTAACATATTCTTGTATTAAATCACTCAGAAACAAATTAAGAAGAGTCAGGAATAACTTTTATTGTAGTCTTTTGAAAACATTAAGACCGCACTTACTATGGGAATTTTTAGCTCACATTTTATTCTCAAAGCAATTGCAATCGCATCGGCGTCAAAATCCTTGTCACCTGCTAGCTTCTTACATTTTCATTGGAAATGAGTAGAATTTTCCTTTTCTCTACGTTCCTGTTGAGTGGTTGAAAAAACTGGTAAAGCTCCCCAACTAACTGGAAAATTTCCACCAATTTCGAGAAATAGTATTATATTATAATTCTAAAACTGTACGTTATGTGTAAAACTATTTTAGTCCCGCTTTTAACTATTTGTACTTCCCGTTGTTATTTTGTGTCCAGAAAATTATTGCATTAAATTTAGATTAGCTAGAGAATGTTAACTGAAGAATCTGTTACGTCCGATTAGTTATCTCCACTAATAATTTATGGAAACCATTCCATTAAACTCACAGACTCTCAAAATCTACGAATAGACACCATACTCGTTTTTATTACAAAATTTGAGCCAAACATATTATTTCCCGTCTGCGATTTTGAAAAAAAGCAGTTCCTGTTTCCGATGGATTTATAAACCAATTCAATGAAATTTCTGACTTCATATATCCAAACAACTTTCTCTATTCAAAGAATCAATCTATGAACCCTAACATTTTTGTCATGATGGGCGCCATTTTGAATAATTCACTTCCAATTGAGAAATCAAAACCGCAAATGGCAGATTCGGAATCAACGTGGTCGAAATAGTTTTCATGGTTGTAAGTGTATGTCATCATAGACACTAAAAAAGAGACCACCATCCATACATTTTCTAGTGGCTGAATTGCAATTAATAAAATGGGCTTCAATGCCGTTGTCGTGACTAGTCTGCAAAGCCAATAAAGTAGTTGGGCGTCGAAAATGTGATCAAATCGGTAAAATTATATCCTCTGAACGAGGACTTACTTTCATAATCTATCTTCCCAAGATAAAATATCAGCCATATTTTGTTTGTGACTGTGTTGTTGTAATTTATTAAACTGACAAAGTAGTTGAATATGCGGAAAGATAAATTTACTTAATAGTTTTAGAATACCCTGCAACATTTAGGAGGAATGTAACATCAGTAACACCCCAAAACCAACACCGTATTCTAAATTAGTTTTTCGGATGGCTTTACATCATTTTGAACACACCTACCGCAACCACAACGTCGAAGACATCGTTGAGTACAGTAGCTACTACAAGCCCAACAACAGATGGAACAAGATTTCGCACAATTACACGCACTGGGAGACACGTGCAATTCTCACTCAGAATTAGATAAATCTGCTACAACCCCGCTAACCTGTAACGATATACTTTTCACCACAAACGCTTTATTTATGCTAACGTTAAAATTGTTACAATAAATGCACATCTAACCACAATTTCCACATTTTCTAAATATATATTAATGCGCCAACACTGTTTTCCCAAAGCCGGCGATGAAAATTAGTATCACAAGACACAGCCTATTTTTTTTCTTTGCACTTTGCTATAACTGTGTTAGCTAATTGCGATTAATAAGTTTGCATAAAGTGTAAAGTTAACGAAGGTAAAGATTTTAGTTTCTATCACCTTGTTGTAGCGGTTATATAAATTTTTACGTCTTGTAATTACAATTTTTAGGTTTGGTTCATTTCTTTTGCCTGAATTGATGATATCAAATTAAACACTGAAGCAGAACGAAACTATAACTCAAATTGATACTAATTATCCAAACTAATTATATATGTTACTTTACGGTTTTTAAAAAAATTTAAATATCTTTCCCATCTTGTGAACAAATTTGATAAAATTTTGTAGTTTTGTATAAATGACTACAACCAATCCAATGGCATCAACGAATTTTTTCTTGGCTTTCTAGTTTTTTTGCAATCGTAGTCAACTTTGTTATTTCTTATGGCCGCCATATTGGATTTATACGCCATTGAATAGAGCATAAAAAAATCTTCTCAATCATGTATAACAAACCTATCTCTGGATGACGAAAAATGTGAATTTATGTAAAAACCCGCTTTTCACGTAGTTGCCTGTAAAAAAAATTCCATAATTTTGTTTGTTGTCAAAGCTATGTACCTATCTGTCAAAACTTTGTTGTTTATTAGATTTATCGGTAAAGAGTTTTGAAGTTTTTCAAATAATTGTGCTATCTTTTGAGTAACACTACCAATTAAATTTAATATGGAAAGGTTTTCCAATATGGAAAAAGTGAACATGTATGATTGCTCCATTTTGTGCCATACGAACGGTGAACGAGCTTAAGATATGTACTTTCAACAATATCCAGAAAGACGTCAACTAGGTTTATCGATCTTCAGAATGCTTAGAAATAATTTAATTACCTATGGTTCCTTCACAAAACACAATCGAAATAGACTGCCTAATAAAAATATTGAAAATCTTGTTCTGTAAGGTGTCATCAACAACCCCCATACCTCTCTCTGTCAGCTGGAAAATAATGTTGAAGTACCTAAATCAACTGCTCAGATAATTCTTAACAAAATCAAGTATCGTCCTTATAAAACACATATTAGCCAAGGACTTTGAGATGGTGATTTAGAAAAAAGAATATTGTTTGCAATTATTGTTTGTAGGAAAATGCCAAGAAAATCCTCAATTTCCGCTTAAAGTTTTATGGTTCGATCAAAGCAGATTTACAAACTGCGGAGTATTTAACAGACACAACAACTTGTATTGGGCCGATCAAAATCCATTATTAAATCGTGAGGTGCACCATCAAGTTAGGTGGGGTTTTAGTGTATGGCTAGGAATCATAAATGAACACGTTCTTTTCAACATTTATCATAATAATTGGATTGCACCTCGATATCTTGAAATATTACAAAATTATGTCGACCAAACTTTGCCTCTTCAAGATGTAACTAACATGTGGTACCAGCAAGATGGAGCACCTCCACATAATGCAAGAATCATAACTGACTATCTGAATCAGCAACATAACAGTAACTGGATCGGAAATCGAGGTCCAGTTGCCTGGCCTGCACGCTCGTCGGACCTTACGCCTCTTGTTTTTTTCATTTGAGGATACTTAAAAGATAAAGTTTAGTGTACTCTTCATAGTAGGGTAGAAGAACTTGAGACAGTCGTTGTTCAAGCCATAGAAGAAATGCCTGAACAAATGGTTAAAGATGCATGTATGTCTCTAATTTATCGATGTAGGACGTGCATTAATAACAACGGTAGAATTGTCGAACATTTACTATAATTTAATTTAATCAACACGTTTTCATCGATTTCTCGTTTTTGTTTTGTTTTGAATTTAATCATAAATAATGTTTCAATTGTTAAATTTAGTATCACAAATAAAAGATAATTTTTAAGAAATTGCATTATTTTTCGGTCAAAAGTGAAAAAAAGTTAAGGTCTTTACCGATAAATTCAATAAAAAACAAAGTTTTGACAGATAGTTACATAGCTATGACAACAAACACAATTACAGCATTTATTTTACAGGCAACTAAGTGAAAAACGGTTTTTCAAATAAATTGACATTTTTTGTCATCTAAAGATAGACTTGTTATACATGGTTAAAGAGCTTTTCTTATGCTTTATTCAATAGCGTATAAATCCAATATGGCGGCCATAAGAAATAACAAAGTTGGCTAGGTTTGGAAAAAAATCTAGAAGGCCTAGAGTTCATTTATTAACTCTGTTCACAACATGGCGAAGATATTTCAATTTTTATAAAAACATAAATTTTAATTTTTACTTGATATTTTAAACATCCTGTAGATATTTTTAACTTTAATACAGCATTTGATTGGGCTTAGAATCCCGCAACTTTTTTTCCATTTAACCAAGATTGTATCTCTTACAGTTTCCGAAATCCCCATGTAGTAATCCCCACTTTTAACTGGGATACTCTGTATAGTTAAAGTAAAGCTTGTGAAATTTTAAACATTGGCAGTTTTAAGAACCTACACGTTGTTTCTTATCTCGTGGCTAGTCATTGTCATTTCAGGCGAAAAAACAAAAGAAATATTGTCTCCAGCGTTTTATGTTAGTTAACTATGATTGCTTAATAAATTGTCTATTTGGGCATGTTGAGTTGATTTTGATGTGTAATTGTATTTAGATATAGAAGAAAACACGATAATTGTTAAATTGCTTAATATTGTTACTGATATTTTATTTATTCACTGGTAATAAATTATTGTATTGCTGAATAGGTATTTCTGTTGAGGTATCATACCAAATCGTATAAATTCCGTAATAAAGATAGGTTAGATAAACAGGTGTAATACATGTAGTATATGCAAGACCTGCATAGTTAATCTTTTATTTCATGTGCCAATATGTCGTCATCAATAAACAACTTTTCAACTCACGTTGTTACTTCTCATCCATAACCAAACATTTCAATTCCAAACTATTAACTAGTCTTATCAGCCTCTTTAAAATACACTTTTCTGTGTTTTATAAACAAAAAAAGTAATAAAGAAAACCACCTTAAATGATGGTAGAACATATTGATTTCTGATCCACATGCTTGTGACAATTCTTAGAGTTTTCCACTCTCCAGGTTCCAGAGTCTTCAAATAAACATTCCATTCTGACAATCTTTATTCAAACAAAATAGCCATAGTTTCGAACCTTCTAAGTTAAGGTTAAATTTACTACGTCTTTGCAGTGCAATTTTTGAGTCTTTGTGCAAAGAAGCAAAAATTTTATAAACCCGTTAGAAAGTTTAATTAATATCAGAGTCAGAATCTAAGTTTTACCTTCTTAGATGATTAAATTTTCCCATTATAATGCGTTGAATTATTTTTTTTAATTTTTAGTAAATAAATAATGGTATAATTACATAATTACATTTTTGTATTAACTGCATTTTCATTAATTAATTTCAGTTAACATATACAATACATTTAAAACAATAATTTAACTAGACGAGTTTTATTTATGCAGTTGTTTCAATATATTTTCGCGCAAATTGCTGCAACGAAATTGATGTAAATGAGAACATTCTATCCTGTTATCGCAGGAAAATGCAATCATTCCCTAGATTTCAAGTGGCTTACAATACCATCTGAATACAAAATCCTTGTTTTTTGAAGCAAATAAAATTTACAATTTCTCTATAATTGAACTAATATTTTACTAAACTTCTTTTTTTTTAAAGATAACCAGCCACAATCTAAAATATTTTTGAATAGATAATATAGCCGTATTTCTGAGCTATTTTTTTATAATATTGTAATAAAATATAGATGACTGATTTAATGCTTAAAATGCATAATTCCCGTTTAGATCTAATTTTACATTTCAACGAAAGCGTAAATAACGCTTAAATCCTTACTTAAAAGTGATTTATGTTGGTGTAAAGTTAGAACTCAAAAAGTCTTATTAAATGTTTGTAGCTTCCACATTTTTCGTTTAACTTATTAATTTTTTCAGCTTAAAAATGTCTTTCAAAACAAAATAATTTGGTTAAAATTATACATTTGTTAATTACATCACAATATTTAATCACACTTATCTTTTTAGTTTTGATGCTTTTTAGAAAATAAAATGTTCACCAAAAAGTTCTTTTACAATCTTCACTATTTTGAGACTTTTAAGTTAATGTTGATAATTATTTGCTAACCTCAAACATATATTTACGGAGACATTTACAGCGCACACAAACAGCAAACCCGAGTAATAAACTCGTTTTTATTAAAATGCTGAAAATGTGCGAGCTTGAATTATTAGTAGAGTATGAGAAATGGTCATTAGAAGATTAAACATTAATTGCAGTCTTTTTTTACAGCTATTTTAATTTCAATTCGTTATAGCTGAGCAAAATTAACATATTCTTTTTAATTAAAATAATTTTTGTTCTAACTAATTTAAATATTATTTCATAACAATAAAGAATGCGTTCATTTTGAACACTTCCATTGTGAATAAAATAGAATTTAAAACAGGTGTAATACGAAATTTGTTTTAATTATATTTAACGCTTTTACTAATTCTTTACACAATTGAATCATGAAATTTCGTCAGTTACTATGTATTCTAATCTAAGAGCTATCGTTAAACTTGAAGAATTTTATAATTCTAGGTGGTTAATTACTATTCGCGGAAGAAAATATTGTAAATTGTTTGGTTAAGGTTTATAGAAAGTTTTTCTTATTGGTGGATCAATTTATTCTCAATATTAATCGAGACCACGGACGGACATCTTGTGACTTTCTCTTCCTATTAGGCGGTTGTCGGTGCTTCACGAAGCTAGAAATTACTTGTAAAATATCAATGCGGTTTCAATAATTCCAAGTTAAATTAGTGTGGAAATATAAATCCGACCGATTTTGCTGTAAGTGATATCTTTTGCTATTTCTTTTGTTGTCTCGTGGTTGTGTTAATTTCTAATTACAGCGTATGCTTTAGCACGTGTCTTGACCTCATACTCTACTCGTATATTACTGTCTGGAAATTCCTGGGGGCGCTGGAATGAGCATTTGGGAATCCTTTGGTATAAAAACGTGCCGACTACCACGGTGTCGCCGAACTCGAAGCTGCAACGGCCGATTATACTCCATTGGTCAAGAGTCGCTCACGCTGCGTTCCTGCTATTTTGAAGGAAACTACCTGCTTTCCGAGCTTTGTCGTCTCGTCCTCCTCGGAGAAATCCTATGGCTACCGATCTTCTAATAACTGTCAACTGCTGTCGTTAGCAAGAACCTTCCTTAACAGAACTACGAGCTTCAGTACACAAGTAAGTTTATTGTTTAAGAAACCTATTCATTTTGCTTGCGTTTGGAGCTCACGTACATGTGACATTAAGCGGTTTGAATCCCTAGTGTATAAGCAAATTGTTATTCGGGATAGACTTCACCCATCGACGTTTGATTTTGTTTTTACTAGCTCCATCAGAGCTGTGGCGCTTTTAATAAAGTGGGTGAAGCTAAAACAAAAGGCCTTTTAGGTTGGCGGGAGCTACGTACCGTATTAGTCCGAGTTTAATTCTAGTCACCGTGTGTAAGTGACATGTGTACGTCGAGTATCCTTAATCACCAATCTTAAATTAGTACGCTAACTTTATTTTGGGGTGTAACAAACAAAAACTTAACTGAATTTAGACATATGTTGTATTTGCTATATTTACATGTCTTTTTGTCTCTCTGATTTGTGTTCGTTATAGCGTAGTAGACCTTAAGTAAAACCTTTTGAATTCCTATTGGTTGGTTTTATTTCTCTCTGTTACCCAGCAGGTGGCACTTTGTTACGCAGCACCGACTAAGCCTAACTTTTTTTTCTAGGTTATATCGCTAGAGCCGTCACTTTCTTTTGTTTTTTTATTATTTGTGAACTACAGCCGTTACAGCTTCTATCGAGCGAGCTTGAGATCTAATTTTTTTATTAATGTTGTAAAGTAGTGAATTGACAAGTTTCGCCCGGAACTAGGCCATTTTAAAATTTTAATTTTAATATTAAAAACTTATAATCTAAATCTATTGGGGATTAACACTAATTACTTCTATTTAAATTAATATTATATAATACCGACTTTGAGGGTCGGTATGTAATTTTTTTCCAAATTATACAGGGTCATTGATGGTCGATGGCTGGTTAGATGTTTATGGAAAACGGGACATAGGATTAATTTAAAAAATTTGATACTGTCAATAAATAGACACCATAGTTCTTTTTAAAATATTTTTCAATTTTGGTGGTGTTGACGTTGCAACCCGAAAGTAGTGTCAACTTTCTTATTTTTAACAGGACAATCTGTATATTGTTTTATTATTGAAATTGCAACTTCTTTATAACAATTTTTTTAAACAGTTTTCTACACCGGTTTTCAAAACAATAAATATTTTAGTTTACCTCACAAAAAAAATGATACCCTTTAAATTAAGGTTATAGAAGACATTTGGCACATATTGAAAACCTTGTATTTGATAGCACTAAACTATACTAAATAAATTAATTTCATATTATAGAGAGCGGTTTAACATTTATGATTGTAACGTGACACACAAAAATTTTTTTTTCAAATAATACAACTGTATATTATTTAAAATTTTAAAAAACAATTAAATTTTCAGTTTATTTACCACAGTGGTATGCCTAACTCATCAAGTTTCGAAATAATCACAATAATTATGTAAAAATAACACATATAATTTGTATTAGTTGGTCATTGAACGTCACTGACAATGATCTGACAATTGCTGAATTGTTTACTGTGTTTGATAAACGCCAAAGTTTTAAGATTCATTTGCGATTTTTGCTTAATATTTATTTGAAAACAAGTTAAGGTGGAGCGAAATAAATCACCATTCCTGTATTGTCAAATGAACAATAGTATATTACACAACGAGAGTTGAAAATAACATATTACACCAGAGTGGAGGTACCACGAGGGCGTAATTGCTTTACAACTCAAGTTTTGTACTACACCTTATCTACGACCATTCCCGTCCCCCCAATCCTTGTACCATCTTTTCCAATCACTCACAAACGTTCCACATCTTTCTATTACCATCTTCCATCTAAATTTTCGCCCCGAAAGTTTTTGCCGCACAAAATGTCCGCCCCTGATATTTAAACTCCCTAAACACCCGCAACCGTTTTTACTCCCAAAATATTTCTCCTTCAAAAGATTTTGTCTTCAAATTTTTGGTTCCCAAAATTTTCACCCTTTAGCCATGTAATTTTATCTACTCCCTCCTCTTATCTTTCACTTTCCCTTTCCTTCCACTCTTTTGACTACACTCACACTTAGTTCTGTTAAGCCAATCCCTTCCCTCGGCCCCTATAGATCTCATCTCTGAAATCCTCGAATTTGTAATTTGTTTATTTACGAAGGCAGTCAAGATATTTTTACATGTCTTATGCTTTGTTGTCCATAAATTGCAAGTAAAGGAAATGTCAATTTAAACTTGTAAATCAGAAGAAAACGTCATATCATTGACTGCCTTCGTAAATAAACAAATTACAAATTCGAAGATTTCAGAGATGGAGGGTATAGGGGCCGAGGAAAGGGATTGGCTCAACAGAACTAGGAGTAGTGTAGTCGAAGGAGGAAGGAAAGGCAAAGTTAAGGATAAGGGAGGGAGTAGATAAAATACAGGGCTTAAAAAGGTGAAAATTTTGGGGAACCGAAAATTTGATACATTTCATTGAACTTCCTGCATGTTGATAGGTAAATATTTACTCTTATAAGTTTTCTTTAAATAATTTGTTCTTCTTTGAAGAGGGGCACCAAAAAACCACTAAGTCGTTTTTTCAGACAACGTTTCGTGAAACGAATGTGCACTTCCTCAAGTCTTTAAACCAAAAAAATAGTCCGCCACTGCATGTTATTAGTACTTTTTTACAGTGTCACATGACGAATATAATATATAATATATATATATATATATATATATATATATATATACGGATTTCTACGGCAGTCGCTGCCTCTCCGTTCCCAGTTTCCAAGTCCTTCTATTATAACACATTTCTTTTCTAAATTTCTTGTTTCCATCGCTTCATCTATATTGTCTCTCCAACTTCTCCTTAGTCTTCCTCTCTTTCGCTTTTCCGGAGGTATCCACTGTAATATTTTTCTTGGTCATCTTGTCTCGTCCATAGTATTTAGCCCTGTCGACACCTTTTATTGTTCCATCCTCGGCAGGTAAGTTTTCACCGTCTTCTTTATCTTGCTCGTCTTCTGCAACCACTACCTGATTGTCGGCAAAATAGAAGATATGTAGGATATCGTCTCCTACTCGGAGACCCATATTTTTACACTTTCGTGTCCATCCGGTTACAGATTAGTCTAAATAAATTTTAAATAAGGCAGGAGATAAGCAACACCCTTGACGCAGCCCCTTTGTTGTTTTAAAAAACTTTGTTAGCGATGTTCCAGTCTTTATTGCAGCATAATTTTGTTTATAATATTGTTAATCTGCATAAATTAGTGTTGGTCTAATATCGAGCTTTTTATTGTTTTCCACATTTTTACTACGGGGACGCTGTTATACGCTTTTTCCAGATCTATAAACGCTACATGGGTTTCACTATTTCGCTGAACTCGTTTTTCTAAAGCTATTTTTAGAGTAAATAGATTGTCCGAAGTAAATTTGCCTGCTCAAAAACCCGCTTGTTCTTTAGGTTGTTGATCCTTAATTTCCTCTTCTATTAGGTCCGGAAATATATTCTTCCTATAGTTGGAATGACTGCTATACCACGATAGTTATTTTCATCATCTTTAAATCCTTTTTTATGGATGGTTTATATGTCAGCGGTTTTCCATTCTGCCTTCATCATTTATGCATCTTTCAAATAAAGACTTTAGTATTCTTATAAGTTTTTGTGATCCATGCTTTATAAATGCTGGGTATATTCTTTCAAATCCAGGAGATTTTCATACTTTTGTCTGTTTTACCGCTTGTTGTACTTGTTCTATATGAAGTTCGATATGAGTAAAATTTGTATTTGGTGTTGTTGTTCTTCTACAAACTCAATCTGTCTTTCTTTTCGAAGCCTTTTGAAGTGATTTACCCAGTTTTTATTTGTTATGTTTGTTAAGTTAAGCCTCGTTTTTAGATGTTCTAAGTGATTTTATAGTTTTCCAAGCTTCTGAACTTCGTGTTCCTCCTAATTATTGTTCTATGAAATTACACTTTTTCTCCCAAAACTGGTTCTTTTTCTTAATAACCTCATTTTTTACCTCCCTGTTTGCTCTTTTATATACCTCCCATGTCACATCATCTTTCTTCTGAAGATAACTTTGGTACAATTGTTTCTTATCTTTAATTTGGTGTTCTGTCCTTTCGTCCCACCAATAGAGTTCGTCACTATTCTTCTGCAGTATTTCTACAGATTTGTTCTTAAATACAAGTTTTATATGTTCGTATTCTAATCTATTGATCGTTCCGACTCCATTAACTTTTGGTCCAATCTTTTTGAGTATAAATATTTAGTACTATCGATTTCAAAACTTTTTAGATTATAACTTTTCTGGTTTAAACTGTTCTTAGTGCAACAAAGGGGATGTATATTTTTGATTCCAATAAGTGGTGATCAGATCCACATTCGGCGCTCCTTTTCACTCTTACGTCTTGTATCTTGATTTCTGAATTTTGTCGAGTAATGAAATAATCTATAATAGACTTTAGTTCTCTTGTTCGTTGATACCAGGTGTATTTGTGAATATCTTTGTGTGTGAAAAATGTGTTAACTATTTTTAAAAAAATTGGTTGCAAATATTAATGAACCTTTCACCATTATTATTAACGACGTCTTCTCCATGTCCGCCTACTACGCAACTATTTTTTGTTCTTTCATCCCGGCCATTTAGCTCTCCCCCTATAATAATTTCATGGCTACGTTTTACTTGACCTAGTATATTTCTAAATTCATCATCGAACTTATCTTTGATTTGAACTACAGCATCATTGTTTGGGGCATACACACCAAGAATCGTTATCAATCTTTCCCTAATTTGGATCATCATTTTAATTATTCGTTTGTTTATGGATTCCCAAGACCTGACGTATTTATATGTATGTTTATCTACTCCCGTGTGCAAATGTATAAAGTCTTTGCTGTTTTTGACTCTATGTCCTTTTTTTATTTGTTTCTGAGAGGATCGCTATATTGATATGACGTTGGATAAGTTCTGAGAGCACTTCTGTCTGTCTGTTTCTTATACATTGTATGTTCCATATTCCTAAATTTATAGTCCATTTTCTTTGCTGTTTTCGTTTACCATTATGTACATCCGACATACGTGGCGTATTTCTACTGGGTGTTTTAGCGTTTTTAAATGTTTTCCAATGTAAAGTTGCTTGGCCCTACGATTCAACCCCTATATTTGGAGGGCCATCCAGTTTTTGTTCCACGGTGGGTATTTTATTTCCTTACTCTCTCCGACAATACTGAGTTGCACTGCCGGCGAGCGTCCCTTAATTTCTATGGGGACGCACCCGATGGAAGTAACTGGCAAATTCCCACACGGGCGAATATAATAGTGTTCTTTAATAATTATTGCGATTATTTCGAAGATTTCACGAGTTAAGTATATGACTATGATACATCATCATCATGAAGATTTAATTGCTTTTTAGAATTTTAAATAATATACACAGTGTTCTGTTAAAGAAAATGAAGTTTTGATCATTCTTGTGTGTGTCGTTAAATTCATCAATTTTAAATGACCTTGTGTAACTTTAAATAAAATATACTTGGTGACATTGTTACGGTCAGTTTTAGGAAAGTATGCCCCTCAGTGGAGAGTAGGGTGCGGGTTAGGAAAGTCAACGTTATTCCTATAACCTATAGAAAAAATTAAAAGGTAGAGCGCCAGGTTCGAGTAACGCTGGAGAGAAGAATCTGACCCAGAACCGAAGGTCAGCAGCTAACTGTCCGCAGCAGAATATACAGAAAAAAGGGGAACAAATCACGAAAGAATTCGACATAAAGTCAGAGAAACCTTCACACAATATTTATTCACCCCAATACACAAACGAATTTGTGATAGTTTACAGCATTAAATAGACACAGATATATTACGAATACACACGAGCTAAAACGGGTAACGTACATCATTAAACATTAAGGTAACACGAAAATGACTAGAGCTACATAGAATTACAAGTTAAAGTAAAGAGAATTACCCAAATATTTACCACTGCTACGCCACTGTCTCGTATATGCAATTGATATTTCGCGTACTGAAGGTACGCCTATGGCGAACTTAACCTAGAATGTGTCGATTTATGGTACTGAGTAACGTTACAGATTACATGAATTTAAGGAAGACGTGTAAGGGAGGTTTTACGACTAATTCAGTCACCGCGAAGTTTAAACGATTGTTCACTTTGGCCTGTCTGGGGACGAGCTCGTACCGGGAAAGTCAATGGAACTAAATGCGTTCGGCTTAATTAAGATTGAGGTTTAAATTCTTACACGACTTATACACCACGTAGGTATTAAATACTCTTATCTATAACTAGTTAACGTTCCAGGTATATTATGCAATTACACATTCGAGCGACAAATAATCCGCAATAAATTTTCTACATTCGCGCCTGATAGTTGGTGTCAAGGGGTGACTTCTACTTGAGTGATAGGTCGACTGCAGGTTCACGCGCAATTAAAAGATATTAAAACATCTGACCTTCCACGCAGCAGTAGGAGTATTACTCTTGCTCTCAATGGTACTAACAGTTCGGGATGAGCCTCCACCGTGGTCTGCGAATCTGACGGAGTATTCGTAAGTAGCTATTTTGGCACAACGCCTCCAAAAGCCATGAGTAGACCCGCAATAGCCGTACAAGTTGACGAAGGAACAACCGGAAGAGAATATATTCGTAATAGGGAGACATAAACCACCCTCTCTAGAATAAACATAGGGATGTTAGCGATAGATAAACCCCGAGGGCAATCGTATACCTGATGCAAAGCGTCCCCTAGCCTGAAGAATGCAGGACGTGCTTATTGAACAGTTCACGTGGAGCACAACCTTTTAGCAAATTTACAAGCCACTTTATGCGGTATCATATATTTTACCTACAAAATAGTTTTTAAAACGTTGAAGGGTTTCAGAATCTCTTACCATCGGCCTGATTACCCCTTCAAGCGAGGAAATTTTCAGATGAAGGTTTATCTTCTCGTGAACGGTTGATTCAGAACAAACTTTCCGGAAGCGTTCAAATGCAGCGGACCAATCGTGGACGCCGGAAACCAATACAAAGTAATGCCCGCGAAATTGGGTTAAGGAAGTGTGTACACAGGAGAAGCGTTTACACTTCGAACGTTACAACATAAAAATAAGAACACCCAGTAATAATGCAAATATATTTATAGATTTTGATACACGTGTTTATTAGGGTAAGGTAAGCAAACAATTAATTTTTTTTGGCAATTTTAACACGTTGGTTTTTGTGTTACAACTTTTTCTGAAATTTGTGCGCCTAACAAGGTCTTTTTAGCTGCTGTCAATAATATGATTGGTTACAGTAGATTGTTAAGAAATTATCTTATTGTTTAACATGCCTAGAATGAAAAGGCCACAAATTTTCATCAACAGTTGCAAAAAAAACGAGACCGTGTAGTTTCAAAAATTTTGATAAGAAAGAGGCTCACAACTTAACGAAGTAACCACCGTTCATCAAATAGCAGCAGGTTTAACATGAAAAATGTTGTTGACGACAGCGACTATAAAGAAACTGTAGTGGAGGTAATATGGGATTAGACATATTTAACTACATAAGATTGTATGCTTACCAAACTCGAGATGTTAAAAGGAGAGAACTTTAGGCGGAAAAAAGAAAACGCAATTCTGCTTCACTTAGTTGCAGTGAATATGAGAAAATTAAAAACCGTTACGATGAAGATACACCTATGAGTCTTCAGAAGAAATTTTGTATAAAGCAAGTTACGAACTTTGTTGGCGCGGAGGAGAATTACATCTGCAACTTGATAGTCAGCAACTTTTTGACATTGTGAACAAACTTCGAAAAAAAATCTGTCAACTGTCAAGTGTAATAATACGAATGTTAGTGTCTTCTGTCTTCCTTGCTTTATTCTTCATAATGACTAATATCACAAAATAGTTTTGTTGGTAAAAAACCTGTAGGGTCAGCAAATTTTAATTAATTATTTATTTCCCGTCATGGATAGCAGCTTCATTTTTTATTTTTATTTTTTTTTGCCTCTCCTGTCGTTTGGCGTCTGATAAACCATATTTCCTCTGTTGCTCATTCATCTGCCTTAGCTAACTGTGTCTTGGTCTTCCTCTCTTGTTAACAGCTGCTACTGGATTCCTTATCACTTCCTGCACCACATGATCTTTCAAACCAAAAACTATGTTCCTCTGATCTTTTAGCTTCTTATGTGCTCTATCTTCGTAACATCAAGGAACATGCGGCACATCTTCATCTCAGCAGTTGTGAGGACTCGGTTAAACTTTTCATACATTGTCTAGCTTTGGCAGCGTACGTAAGGGCGGGTCTGATTACTGTTGTGTAAATTTTTCTTTTCAGTTTAGGTGGCATTCTTCTAATGCAATGTATAGACGAGTTTTCTTGCCACTTTAACCAGCCAATGCTTATTTTGTGGTTTACATTTTTATCACAACTTGTATCCTTTGAAACTATTGAGCCTAGATACTTGAAGCTTGAACATTTGGTCATTACTACATTTCCATCGTTCATGATATCTGGGCAGGGTGCATGAATGTCGCTAAATGGGAGGAACAGATACTCTATTTTCTCTCTACTTATTCTCAGTCCATTGTCTTCTAGTATTTTTAACCAACGATTGAAACATTCCTGTATCTTCACGACACACTCACTTGCTAATGCTCAGGTAATTTATCACTAAATTAAAAAGAGGTGGGCTGAGTACACTTTCCCTGCTGTACATCGTACGCTTGTTGTAACTTGATCATACATATCCATTATCATTCTGATGTAACTTTCTGGGACTTCATGGATTCTAAGGGCGATCCAGATAAGTTCTCGCGGCACACGGTTGAACGCTTTCTTCAAATCTATGAAGATTAAGTGTATGTCTCGCTTCGCATCTTGGAATTTCTCAACAAGAATATGCATGGCTTGAATTACATCTACTGTCTCCGCACACTGGTTCATATGGATCTTCGCCAAAATAATCTATTCTATTATTCACCACACGCTCCCATATCTTCATTGAGTGAGGAAGTAACTTAATGCCTCGATAATTTTGACATTTTAGTGAATCTTTTTTATGATTATTAAAAGGCAGTAAAAATCTCTTACGAAATGCAGCAGGCATTTTGCCTCCTTTCTTCATCTTATTGAAAAGGATGCAAAGTATCGTGCTTTTTTCGTCTTCTGTAGACTTCTAAAATTCCGACATGTAGTGTCTTAAAAAATAGATTGTGGTTGAGCAGCAATGAATATCAAGTACCTGGCCCATCTTCGACTAAAAACAAAATTAAACTGCTGATAATGCTAAAATTGTTTATCAAAATTGTAAGTTTAACTGTAATTCGTTCTTTAATTAAAAATTTTTATTTATGTTAAGATTTTCCTATTTTATTATCCGATCAAAATGGCTGGAAATTGATTTCCAAAAATCATCACTGTGGTAATTTTCCTAAATTATTCTGTTTCTTGAAAATCACTATCGCTACAAGAATTTTCATGAAATCACTCTGTTACTGGTAGATAAGACAAAAACATTACAATCTGATTGGCTCGTATTACGTAAAATGCGATTTTCTTCAAAATATCTCAAAAAACATTAATTTTAGAATTATTAGATAGTTTGGAAAGTAGAATTCGAATCTTTCATAGAAAATATGAGATGATATTTAAAGTGATGAAGTTAGAGCATATCTGGAAGTATTACAACTTTATAACTATAATATGGTTAATAAGAACTGATAAACACTAAGAAAAGATATACAGCGTTTATCAGTTATTACAACGGTTTCATTAACTTTATTAAATAGATCACCTCTGAAACGCACTACACGCAAATTATGAGATTAAATTTATTCCTAGTTTTACCATGACGTCTAATAGGACACCCTGTATGTTGGAACCAAAATTTCATAGTTTTAGTACATTAATTCAGTTCATTTTTATTATGTTGCTTCTTGATACACCCAATAGTAATTTTTAGCAACATATTCTAAATTATGTATGTATGGTATCCCTGTTCATTACACCATTATATGCCCAAATTTAATAATTTTTAAAATTATACAGGCAATCCATCGTAACCGTAGAAAAAGTTAAACGTTGCGCAGGTAAGGTACATGAGTAGGGACCTGGTTGTACACTCAAAGGTAAAATAATTTTGTAACTGTTGGTTGTTGCAGCATCAAACACTGGCAGTATAAGAAATCAACGTAGGTACACCGTAAATCGTTTAAAATAATGCTTCACATTAATTTATTCAATATAATTTTTAATATTATAATGTCGTTGTTTCGCTAATTGTTATTAGCATAATTATGCCTAAAAATGTTAATTTCGTAAGATTACAATTAAATATAAAACGTATCTAATGATAAATAAATGAAAACTAAAATTTTAAACATATAGTTACAGTTTCTAGTTACCGTCCTTATAATGTGAAATATTTCATTTTTTATCTTTCTAATTTTAATTTAATAACTACATTTTCGGCTGAAAATTCATATCATTGGAATGTAAAACTTTATTTTAACAATGACTAATTTTGAATAGAAAAGCTTCAATTAGGCTAGAAACCGCCGCAAATTTAATTATTTTTATTTTTTATTAGTACAAAATTAATATAAACTTTGACGTAATATACTATAGTATAGGTATTCAAATCTAAAATAAAAGATCGCTATGTATTTATTTTATTATTTGTATTTACCTAATTATTATTATTGTTAAAGCATAATGTATTAATATGTAATATGCTCGAGTTTTTGTTATATTGTGTACATACTAACTATATTTGAAAGCAAAACGTGGTAGTAAGAGATAAGTATTTATTTTATAAGCTTTTAAAGAATATATTATGTGAAGTTTAATTAATTTTGCAACAATTGTTATTTAATTGAATCATTTCGAGTAAACTGTTATGCGTGATAGATGTATACCTATTTTTAAAGATAATCAGCAGTAAATTTCGCAATCTGTACCAATGCAAGACATATAGGTATATAACATAACTTCTGCTGATTAGCTTTTATCTTGTTACGTTCAATATAATTCTGTCTAGTAAATTTTATTTTATTATCAACATAAGTTGAATTTAACATTCTCAAGAAGTATAGGTACATAATAGTAAAGTTTCCGATACTGATTTTTATACCCTCCGCTAAATAATCTGCCGTGTTTTCACTGATAAGCATAGATAATTTATACACAAAGTATAGATCATTACTGTAGATACATATAATATGAATGACGTGCATAACATTAACAGTTAAGATAAACATTTAATGCATAGTTTGTAAAATGTATGTTTAAATATACTTTTGACATCGCCTTTCGTCACCAAACATTTTAAAATATTAGTACGACATACATATACTTCAAGGGATTATATTCGAATAACTTATATAAATAGAGCTGTTTATTATACAAGATGTAGTTTTCTTGCGGCAGGGGACGATTTACATTGTTTTGGATGTGATATTCAGAATATGTATCTACGGCGTCCAATTGACTGAATGTCACAAGATTTTGTGTGCAATAAAAAAGCTTTTTATTTTTTTTATCTATTGGATCAATGTTTTTAAAAATTATGTCCTCTGGTGCTGAAGTTTTGGAAGTGTAAATATGAAAAAAATAATAATAAATTTCTTAAGAATTTTTTTTAGACACACTGTAACAACCGTGATTTAATCTAAAAAAAATGTATACTTTATATGATTTTTTTTAATTTTGAAGAAAAAGGTTAAAGTAAGTACTTATTTTGTTATAAAAGCCATGCAAATATTTACAGATCTGATTGTTTTTCTACTTAACTTACACCAAATACCTTCGTAATAATGAAATGATGTAATTTTAATTCAAAATCACAAATTTTGTAAAAGTAACCGATTTAATTTTGTGAAAATGATTGTTAGATTAAATGGCCAAATTTAGAAAAAAAACGTGCTGATTTAATATTTTTTTATCAATTTTTTAGAATTGTGTGATAGGTTCACTAACGATTTGGTCGCGGAGCAACCCAAGTAACTACTATTGATCGCCGGACTTTTTTTAATTAATAAATGTCTCTTTTTAAAAAATGCTAAATAAATTTTGTATGTAGAATAAACTCTATAAATCCTAAAGTAAGCTGCAGCAATAGTTTTACTATTTAGGTTTACGCTTAATACGTAGCGAAAATTACATTATAGAAATCTTATTTTGTACAATTTTTGTCTCATACATTATTCATTACTATAGACAAGCTTTTATAGTTTTTGAGATCATCATAGCCATCGTTTAATTTAATTGGTTTTGTTTACTTTGATTTAGATTAAATTTTAACATACGTTTATGACTTCTAATTGTTGTGCAAGATTTACGACGTTTTGTCGCCGTCAAGTTTACGCCAAGATTCAGTAACTTTTGGCTCATGGACGTGATGTTTTGACACGTTGACACTTGAAGCCAGGCTAGTTTTTTTTCATTTGATTTTTTGATGAAAATGTTTTTAAAAATTAAATGTTCTAACCTAATTTAATTTATTGTGAACTGCTAGTTTTTTCAGATAAAACTATAAGTACATTAGGAGCTAATTTTATTATACAAGGTGTCTAAACTAAAAGGTTGCGAAGTAAATGACAAGAAAACCAGATGGATTAAACAAATGTTACACTTTGGTCAATTAAATATAATGTTAAGTTGAAAATAAAAAATAGTTAAAAAGCTGACTGATAAATAATTGATATAGAAGTGTAAAAATAAATATATGGTCATATAAAAATTAAAGATTAGACAGTGAAATAGTTTTTGGGGTCTTGTGGAATACGAAAATGAGCTTGTAGGCTGCCGGATGCTCTAGTATCAGTTGTTTTAAAGCACCTGCAGGCTAAACGCCGGGTGTACATTATTGAGATTAGCTTGCGGGCTACATGCCGGATGCTCTAGTCTCAGTTATAGAAGCGCTTGCAGACCATAGCCGGATGTACTGGTTACCATGATCATGGATAAGTAGAGTAATTATTAGTTTATAGTTTTAAGATATTAGGTAGACAGGGGCTAGGTAAGGGTAGGTCAAGAGATTTAGACAGATATTAGTTTAATAAATTAAGCAATTAGGTAGGTGGTGGAGAAGTTTATGTGAGGGGCCAGTGGTAAGTCCGCCAAAGATGTATTTAACAGTAGGCGGTGTTCTTGTTGTTCTTGTTTCATCTCCCTACCCCTGAAAAGATCCCCATCTCTATAGTCCAGGCGGAAGCTGTGTATGATCAATGTGGAAGTTAGCCAGTTGTGCTCCAAATAGATGAGCAAATCACCTTTACTGTTTATAATTCATTACATCCTGATCATTAAAAGTTGCCCTTTGAGAATCATTAATAAATAAATTAAATTTAAAAAAATACAAGTTTTACACAAAATCCAAATTTTAATAAGAAGGGGGGCAATTTGGTTAAATTAGAACACGATAATAATCATCCTTCGAGCAAATGTAATCATCCCTTTAAAAATCTTAATTGGGAATAATGAGAAGTGGATATTACAAACCTTAATAAAAGTTGTTTCAAATTAGGAGCTAAATACAAAAATATCATAAACAACATATCATTCGGTTTAACATAAATAAATTATGTATATAGATGGCATTAAAACGGTGACTAATGCCAAAATGATGCGTTTTACATAAACGGTTCAGCCGTTTCGGAAGAGAAGACGAACATACAGACAGACAGACAAACCAAGCCACGACTTTATGTGTGTAGATTGTGTTGACTCGAATTCTCTTCATTTGTTATCTTTAATTTTAATTAAACTAAATGGAAATTATACGATAAATAATAAAAACTAAGAATACTTTTAATTGTTTTTCAACTACTAGTGACAATTATTGCGTCTCCCAGCCAACTGAGAGGTTGAATTTCTCTATTAGTGGTTAATAATTTTTCTATGGTTGACCTAGGTTAATAATGGACAATTTTAAATTTTTTGAGAATCTAAGAATAGGTGTTTAACAAAAACGAGTGAAACATAATTTTGTATATCCAGGAAATTATCTCTAACGTATTTGCTGCTTAAAATTACCTAACACGATAAAATTATTTGAATAAAAATGCCATTAGTTTAAAATTCGCGCCCCCATCCCATAACCGCAAAATGAATTTATTTATTTATTAAATATGATGGTAGAATCAGTTTTTTCAGGTTTCCCAAAGGAGATTTAACCAGGGGAGTTAAGTTACATCAAGAATTTTAAGTAAATTACAAACATTTTGTTGTAGGTGTTTTGAATGGTTAACAGAATCTGGAAGGTCCGATCTGTTGCATAAAAATGTCGACTCTAAAAACTTAACGAGTATGTGGCGAACACTTGACATTCCTAAATGAATTACAAGTGTCAATTTCTGAAACCCAATATTCAAATGATGCAAGGTATATTGGTGAAGCAATAAATGCTCGTTAACATCTCTAGCTATACAAAACTACTCAAGCTTGCAGCTCAAATACTCTTAGGTAAAGAAAATTACGGAGGAACATTCTTAAATTGCAACGTGAAAGAAAGCACTTCAATTGAAGTTAACATCTCCCAACGATTACTTCCCGAAAGCAGAGCACAAATTGTGACAGCCCAAGTAGACTTAAAAATAAACCACTAAGAAGCAGAAGATATACAGAGGAATACAAACAATTTTCACTAAATTATATTTTACGAGCCCCAAAATGTTAATTTTAAAGTCGGTTTTAAATTTTTTGCCAGCTCAAACTGCTACGTAATCATGGTTAGAGTTATATATAAAAAGTTAAACAACCCTTGTGCTACATCTTTACAAATACGATATGCAAAGGTGACAAATAGAAGTCGATAGTATTAAACTGCATTAAAAACCTACAACTACAATGCGGTGCCAATGTTAGGGCAGTAGTAAAATTTTCGAAACCTAATTAAAAGAATAGATGTATCACCGGAAAAACCATACCTTCTCGTAAACGATAAGAAAATCTATTATTTCTTCGATGTCTCCTATTTATTGAAGTCGGTGCAAAATAATGATTAAATACGATATAATCTTTAATAACAAAAAGCATCTTGGAAAGACATTAAAAGTAGTGGAAAAAATGGTATATACACCATGGTTGTGAAGTCCATTATTGCCTTGGTGTATAATATACTATAATTAACAATTACCAGGTGATGCATTGCAGAACTCCACATAACAAGTAGTATAAATACAAGAAATTTTTGGGATTATAAGACAAAAAAATTAACTCGAAAATGTAGAATAATATTTTGTTACAGATAATATTATTTTCAAACATTATTGTTTCATAATTGTTAGGATTACTTAATATTCTTGAAGATTGTTGTCCGTAACTTCGAATTTTAAGACATTATGTGATACGTATTACTCAATAAACATTATTTTGACATTTTGTATTATTTTGTGGAACTAATCTATTTGGAGTGAAACGAGTGCCAAAATTACAAGTGCGAAACGACGTAGGCAAAACGTCACATAATCAGTTCCATTCATGCACAAAACGTGGTCGTTGAAAAAAGTGTTAATCGGTTGTTAAAAACGATATTTCACATTTGTAATGTCTGATTTCAGTACCAGTTGTACAATATGCTATTGTTAAATGAAGCGCCAAAAAATGTGTATTGTTTGTTTTATTAATAGTATTGATAATTTTTTTTACTTCTTCTGACTAAATAAAAATTTAAAAGAAATTGTTTATGAAATGTCTAAAACATACATACATTTTGATAAATTATTTGTTAACAGAAATTTCAGATATATTAATATTGATATGTTAAAGTGATTGTACAATTGAGAATTTTCGTTTAAATTAAACAACATAAATAAAAATAAATTAAAATTCTCTCATGTGTTACTGCATTATAAAAATTTAAAAAAAAAGTGAAATTTTCAAACGAACTCATTCAAAATTTAAGTTCTACGTATTACAAATAAATTAAAATATAATTTATGTTAAGATCATAACTTTTTCTTTCATAAATTTGTAACCGCTATACCTTCCTACAATTTGAAGATTTTTCTTTTTTTCGGCTTAAAATAAATTTTTCCAGCATTTTTGTTTAAATTGTAGAAACTGGATAGTTATGAAAAATAAATAAAATCATGATTAACTTATGTTTGTGGAAATTTATTTTAATTAATTAGAATTAAAAAATTTTGAAGTGTTAGTTATAATATTTTTAATTTTTGTTATCGTTTTGTTGCTCCAAGGTTGTACAAAAGAAATTTAACAATACATGTGTTGGTATATGTACTTTTTAGTTATTCTCTCCAATTAGCATTATAAAGCTGTACTACTGGCAATTCATTTGGCTATCGTAGAGGGGCTAACATTTATTATTACATAAGTAGGAATGAAAATTATTATTTACTGGTATTGAACATTGAAGATAAATATAGTTTTGATGTTTATTTTTTCCTAAACACTTTAAGTATTTAAAACTAGATCACAGAAATACTCTAAATGTTTGCAATTTTTAAGCAATATAAATATTATTGTACAACTCAAATATATAAATGAAAATGTTGAACAAGTAGGCAAATTGAACAATTTTGTTTGATTGCTTACAACGGTTAAATTAACCTATTTATGTGGTAATCGAAATTTACATTTTCCACTAATTTCCATTTGAATTGACGCATAATATTCAAATTAATCATGCGTATATTAATGATCATTTCATTTTATTCGTCAAAGCAAGATGTTTTTATTTAAATTTTTTAAACTTACCTTTACTTTTCGGCCGCGTTTTGCGGCGATAGCCCGCGATTTTCTCCGTATTCTATCCAGTGGTGAAGCTATTAAGAAACTTTTCCACAATAAAAATTTTATTAGCACTTAATTGTTTCCTGTAAAAACTCTCGCCCGGTTTACGTTTTCAAATCTTTGTGAATTTTTAATTTTTTTTTAAATTAATAAATCATACGAGATTAATGCAAGACGCGGATACCGGAAGCGCACGTTCAATCACGAACAAGAGACGCCGTTGACTGGCGCTCGGCGTCGTTGATAAAACTGGGAACGGCGCTGAATCGGCGAAGAACGCTCCAGACGCTTGGTCCTGATACACGCCATACAAACAATCTATATTAATTTCGTGTTTGTTTCACGTTGATAACAACTCATGTATGTAACGTTAGTTATACCAAACCACAGTTTTGTTATAATTAACACGAACTTAGTGCAAATATGAAATAAACAAAGTAATTAATTCGATCGTTATGTACACAAGAATAACAAAACATCATCAACGAGGTATAATTTAAAGAAAGCTATAGGAATTAATTTGAATATTACAATAGAAAAAGAACAAGAATATTTTGTTAAAAGAACAAAAGATTATCTTAAATGGAGATTGTACAAACTTCCCTTATTCTTCAAATATTTTTTACTTTACTGACATTACATGATGAAAAGTTTTACGTTTTAATGGATGGTTTAGTTTGGAAAGTTAGTTTTGAGGAAGAAGTAAAATAATATTAAAAAATGTAATGAAACTATAAAAACACAATGTAAGAAAGCTCAAATCATGGTGCTAATAAAGGAAAAGTGTTCAAAAGAATTGGTTGATTTAAATACAAAGAAGACAAAATAATTAACAACAATGATACTGAAAGAGAATATAAATCCAAGAAAAACAAATTAATTTCTAGGAACAAAAAATGCGGTACATTTGTCTCTTTCTTACATATGATGCCATTGGACTTACCATGTTGCTTTTAGTATTAGACAAATTATATTTATTTAAGGATTTAATAATATCATAAACTGAATAAAGAGAAACCATTTGCGTTGGGTTTGTATTTGAAGGGTAAGATGATAGCGAGTGGTGTTTCAGATTAAATCTATTTGCACAATTTAAACTTGTCTTAACCTCTTGCCATTGTCTATTGTTTAATCAATAAAAATAAATTTTTATAAAGCACCAATTCTCAGGATAAATAAATCCTCTGTTACTACAATGCGGTTGTTAGAATATTTAGTCGGTGAGAGATGGACTAACCAATTTGTTATAAAAAGGCAGATTTTGCGTTCGTATCCACAAGCTAAATATAGAACAATTATTAGTAACAAAAGCTTACCACATCTGAAAAAGAAATTTTAATAAAACAATGTCATCCTTTCCACAAACAAATAAAATAAAGAAGGTCGACCAGGTAACAACCTCAAAATTATTTAGGTATACATTGTACTCTAGAAGATTTGCACGTTACAAATTCCCCCTAGCAAGATTTAAAATAAATCTTTAATCGGTCAAAGCCTAAATCTGAAATTAAAAATTCTAACTCCAAAAGAATGGTTTCTAAATCCTAGTTCTAACGTCAGAAGTAACTCTCATGTGTTGAGTTCTAATTCCGTTCTCTTTCTACCAACCTTCCAACTCATTTCAGGTTTTTTTTATCAAATATTATCAACTTGTTCTAGAAAATTGATGGACAAAGTGTCATCATCAGAAAACTTACGTTCCATTTATTAACAGTCACTAAGCGAGAATTTAGTTTCTGAATTGCTGCTAGAAATTAGATCATCTTGATTAGCAATACTACTACATATTAGAAGCAACGTCTGATAACATGTCGTTTTTTCTCAATTTAATATCAATTTATTGCTATATGAAATTCTTTTTAAGAAGAATTGCAGCTTCCACGACCGGAGTTATTATTGAAACAAAAACTTCTAACAGAATTTCTCGCCCTGATAAAGCCCTTTACAAAATGTGGCAAAACGTTGGCGACTACGATTACCTTTTCGACACGGTCCAATCCCGAAAGACGTTTTTTCTTTATTTTTTGTTGTTTTTTTAACGTTATCTATTATTGAAATTTGGAAACTTTAAAGGCATTATTTTCCTTATGTAAGAAGGTTTTTTTTACTACACCTGTTTATGTTGCGCTGTTTAAAATTGTATAATAACATTTGTCCTTGACTGCCATTTAAATGCATTAATTACTTCCAAATTGCCACTTTATCTTTACTTTTTGGATCAAACTGATATTACTTATTTGCTCACAAATGTAGTACACACACAAAAACACTAACACACAGCTTCTTGCTTTTCTACTTTTCTTACCATATGCATTTTTCTTTAACAAACCTAATATATTAATTAATACAAATTTTTCTAACATAAAACATAATTTTTTAGGGACAATCCCGGAATATCTTCAAATATAAGAAGAATATTAATTTAAATTAGGTTAACCTGTTTCATTCAAAATGTATTCAGACATCAAATATGTAAAAATAGCTGCTTGTACACTCATGAAATTTAAAACTTGGATACCACAATTTCTGTAAACAAAAGTTTGCACATTGTGAAGCGGGCTTAAGGGTATCATTTACAATTCTAACAGCAGGTAGTCTCAGCAGGGGTTATCTTATAGAAGGACTGTAGAATGAATCATTACACTAAGCACGTTTTAGAAAATAGGTAATTTACGTTGCTTACTTAATTTTTTCTTTAAAGAATATATTTGAAGGTATCGCTAATTAAACACCATAGCTCGATTAATTATCGAATCAAAATTTTGTTTAGGAAATGTTTACAAAATAAAATTAGAAATAATTTTGATTTAAAAACGTCTACAAGCAATAACTTTTAAATTAAATCAAAAAACTAAACATGGTTATTTGGGTTGACTGATTATTACTTATTTTTAAATAAATCTAACCTACTAATTATTGTAAGTTATTAAAAAAATCATTAAACTCTCTATTCATAATATTTAGTCCTTACAAAATGTATATTTTATGACGTTTCATTTTTTCTGTAGTTAATATAAAAAGTGAAAATAAAAACTAAGGCAATTCTTATTGTCAACGTATATATTTAGTTTTTGACAAGAATTTATTACATAATTATAATTAAGATACCAAGTTATAGTTTAAAATTAAATGAAAACTTTTTTTTTTAAATAAAGGTATTACTATATAAATAAATATAAGAAATCAATAATGGGTGTGACCTCCATTATTATTGATACATTCTTGGAGGCGTCTGCTCATTGACGCTATCAAGGTATCAATATAATTAATATTAATCGTTTCCCATGCGGTATCAATGGCTGCAATTAGTGCATTACGGTTTACTGGTATAAAATTTGGCCCTTGTTGTCTTCGGATAACAGCAAGTATTCGAGCCCAAACATTTTCGATAATGTTAAAATCTGGGCTTTTGCTGGCCAGGGTAACAGCTCCAAGTTATTTTCTCGTATCCAATTGCGCACAACCCGCGAAGTATGAATAGGGCGTTGTCCTTTAACAACAAAAATACATTATGAAAATGTTAATTCAACAGATCCCGAACTATTTTTTGGAGAAAGTATATTTTTACTAGAATTCTCTCTCTATGTCATAATCTAAAATATTTAAAAATTTTTTTTTTAAATCACCCTCATTAAAGAACGTACTTTAGATCCAGGACAAAATATCTTTAACAACCTGCAGTTCATTGATTATAGTAATTGGAGATAAAATAAATGTAAAGTAATTTCTGAATACTAAACTAGTTTTAAAATCAGTATAAATTATAACCACCTGGGTAAGTAACCTTGATTCAAAATAGGAGAAATTATTGTTCGCAAAATTAGCAGCCCGGAGAAATTTTTCTGAAAATGGGGTAAGTGATAAATAATCGCGCAAGCGGAAAAAACTACATAAATTTGTAGAGGGTTGTTGCTGAATGTAAATCTAAGCTTTTGGGATTCTAACCAACCTTCTCCAGTTTTTGAGACACAAATGGATTTGTTTGGATTGGCGGAAACTGACGTGTAAACAAGCACCTTTTTATGCTCCTGACTACCGGGTATAATTGTAGTTGGAACGTAAAAGGTGACGTAACAAAATTTATATTCTGCACACGGGTAGCTTTAAGTGCAGAAAGAATACCCAGGGTTTAATTTTCAAGACGTCTATTTACAATTACTTACAAATGTGGTTGTTATATGTACAGGGATTTATTTACATCGTATTTTTAATGCGGGGGATACAGCGGCAGCTTAGAAACGGCCAGTGGGAATACGGCGCCGGGCTAATACGGTTGACGGTTGAATCTCCACTTTTTTACACATCGAAATTTCTAGCTAAACAAATACTCGGGTTGCGGATTCGTGGCTTCTGTGTCTTGTGCTAGTGTCTCACTGAAACAGGTAAGTTATTATTAATTATTGGTGGCGGCCGTTTACAACCGCTTTTAAATTGATTGGTTAGACCAACAGAAAAACACCAAAAACTGCACCAAAAACTTGACTCGGACACGTGTTTCAACAGCTAAGCTGTTATCATCAGCGATACCGATACTTTTGATCTTTGATCGAGATGATTGGTTAGAACTTATTTCTACAGAGATCGCTTGTTATAACATACACAACGGAGTTTATTACTGCGACTTACGGCTTTGCAAACGACGGAAGTCCGTCTCAACGTGCCCAGGATGCCTGGTGGTCGTACTCGTACGGTGATGCCTGGCGAGCAAGCAGTGTATATCTGAGAAGTTATGTCCTCGGTGTTGGCGACGGTTTTGTGGCAGTGATACTTTGCCTAAGTCGGAGTCTGCTAGCACGTCCACTACAAAGTGCTATCAAATTGATTAGTTGCTGTCAAGGGGTCAGTGATACAAAACGGCTAGTTTTAAATGCAACGGTTTTGGAGGGAAAGCAGCTGCTATTGAATAGATCAGCCACAGTGCTTAGGGTTCGGGGTAACTAGGTGCTGGCTACATGGATTATTAACGGTGGTTGTTTTAGGTGTTTCTCCGGAGATCAAAAGAGTTTTGTGCCACGCCCGTACCGAATTGAATCAGCATTTGCAGTGGTTTTTGAGTTAGTAACTGCTACGCCCGTACTAATTAAATTAGCATTTGCATTGGTCTTAGAGTTAGTAACTGCAACGCCCGTATCAAATTGAATCAGCATTTGCAGTGATTTTTTAGTAAGCGGCGGATAGCTCTAGGCGGTTTTAGATTTGGGGTTCAGAATTCGGAATTAATGAGGACGGAGTTCTCAAAAAATGGTTAAGTTGAGAAGTCACGTCAAAGAGTGCTTTTTGGCATTGCGCTTGCGTTTATATAGAAGGCTATATCTTGAGCGGGAAAGTGGGCAGCGGTTGCATCGAAGTAATTTTAAGTGGGGCGGTGCGCACAAAGTTTGTGTTTGACGATACAAATTTTATGCCGTGAGATAATTTTTTTCTCGGCGGCAAATTTGAATTATAACATTGTCGGTTTCCTACAGACGAGTTTATGAGTCTTTGGAAGACGCCCATTCTGTTCAGTTTTTGACGTCCAACATTTTTGGTCCTATCCCGTGAGCACTTACATTGCGCGGATTTTTCCAGGTAACAATTTTGATCATACTCTCCAAATTGCTCAGTTATATGCTTTTCCAGATATGGCGTTTTAAAGAGCAAATTTTTTAAATTCCATTTGCGGCCATTTCCCTGTGTATAAGTGTGAATGCAACGCTTCAGCGTACTCAAGTTTTGCGTTTTTTTACGGTCAGCAATTTTGGTCCTCTCACAAATTCAAGAAATTGATACTTGTCGAGATATGGAATAAACACTGCTACATTCTTTCAAATTCGCGCGACGATATTTTTGGTAATGACCAACGACCTCAAAAATCAATCTAGATATCGGAGAAAAGGTGCTCTAAGTTGGATAAGTTTCCCATACGCAGGACCACTTCTTTCTTGGATATCTCAAAAAGTATGGATTTTTTGAGATTGATAACGTGAACCAAAAATTTCAGGCGCTCAAAAAGAAGTCTAAAATCAAAATTGAATAGCGCTCTTGTTTGCGAAAAAACGCGAAAATCGCGACTTTGAAAAAATGGAGCAGTTTTGGTCCAAGGGTCGATCTGAGCAATTTGCAAGATAGAACCAAACTTATTGCTTGCAAAAATCCACACACTAGCTAGAACTTTCTCGTTAGCCCCCTGCTTATGTAATTTCGGGTGCAGATTAGGAATAGAATATTGTGTGATATATCAAAACTGTTCAGAAAAATGTGGAGAATACTAAAATGAATGGTGGACATCTTGCGTATTCGTTCCAGATGTCCTAAACGGAAGTGACGTCATAACTTCCCAAAAATTATAGTACCACATTTTTACAAGTTTAAATCTTAAAATTTCGAGAAAAATGTTTTGTACAAATTTATTCCACGCATCAAAATCTTTTGAACGGTACTTCATTCGTCCAAAAAAAAAGTTTTACACTTTTCCAAGCTTAGATCGCAACATTTCGAAATAAATGTATTCTGCAAATTTGTTCTAGGCACCAAAATATTTCTAACGGTACCTCATACAACTCAAATATTCTAACCGGAAGTTTAACATTTATTTCGATTATAATTTTTGGGGAATATTATGACGTCACTTAGAACCTCTTGGACTCATATACGTTATGTCCACCATTCATTTTTGTTTTATTCACATTTTTTTAAACATTTTAATATATTACACAATATCCTATCATAAAAATACACACGGACGATAATTTTTTTACATTTTACGTTATCTGAAAAAAAGGATCTCCATAATCTCAAGCCATTAGATGTTTCATTGCCACAATGTTCGGACATCCTTAATACTGATTTTGATTTGGACTTTGGTCAGCCGTCAAATTCTGTTTTTCCTGTTGAAGAACCGGATGTATTCCCACCGTGCAATGCTTTAATCACATTGGCAAATGATTTCAATACTGAAAGGAATGATGATAACTATCCAGAAGTTTGTACTGTCAACAAGTCGAAGAAAAAACATTCGTTATTCCTTAATCACGATTTTGATTTGGGAGAATACATAAATCATTCAGTGCCTGATAAAATTTAGTTTTACTTGATAAAAAATCCTCGTGCTCAAAATGACTTTAAGAAAAACATCGATGAAAACAATACTATTAGAAGGTGTTTTCAAAAACTTGGTTTGAAAAATACGCATGGCTAGTATACTCGCCAAAGTCAAAGGGAAGACTTTGCAAATTTTGTACTCTTGTCAAACTACTTTTGAAAAGAGGAACATTTGGTGCTTTAGTAGTAAAAACCCACCAAAACTATAAACACTTTTATGAAGATGCCCAAGGAGATGAAAAAAGCAGTTTTTTTTGCTGTTATTTTTAGTGTCAGTTTGCTGATAATAATAGCTTAGGTATCGAAACACGTGTTCGAGTGTGTTTTTGGTGCAATTTCTTAGTATTTTCTATTTTGTTCCAGTATTTTACTATATTTATACTTTCTTTTAAATAACAATAAGTTTTGCGACACCTACTGTAGACTCGTGTTTACGATCACGTACGTAAATGCATTCGCATTAAACAATTTTGCCGACAGATGTGCCCTCTAATAGAGATATAATCAACAGCACGCATTTGTACAATAGTTAACTTACACTCGAGTTCTCTCACTCTTGAATAGTCCCAAAAGGACGAAACAGCTGTCGGGTAATTCTCGGTGTTTGTTTGCTATTGTATAACCCTTTACAAACTTTACAAGAGGAGATTCGAGATTTTTATTTTTACGAACACCAGTTGGCTGTAATTACTTAAAGATCGACTTACGTAACTGCTTTTACATACACGGTTGTGCTTTTGAAAACGGGTCATAGGGATTTAGCATTGTGAACTGGTTCTTTTCGAATTCCTGTATCAAAACGCAGCTAAAATTTTTGCCCATAGCGCTCGCTATCAGAAATCAGCTGAATTACACGGTCTTTTTGAAAATTTATCAATAAAAATTAGTAATTTTTGATGTTTATATATTGTAACCTTCCTATTTAATTTAGTTCTATTATTATTCGAACTTTTCTTTCAGCCTTATTGTCAAAACGTAGATATGTTGATAGGCAACCCAATACTATTTTTTTCATTATCAAAATTTAGTTTTTATTTATTGACAAGTTTTTGAAAACGACGTGAAATTCAGCTGACTCCTAATAGCAACAGCTATACGGACTAATTTTAGCTTTATTTTGATACCAAAACTATTCACCTATGACCCGTTTTTAAAAGCACCACCCTGTATATGTCGACAAAGGTGCTTAATACGAATGCATTTACGTACGTGATTGTTAACACGAGTCGACACTAGGTGTCGCAAAACTTTTTGGTCGTATATAATGTACTCTTCTGTAGGGAATATAGTACTTGTACAATAGTGAACTTACACTCGCGTTCTCTCACTCTTAAAGAGTACCAAAAGGACGAAACAGCTGTCGAGTGATTGTCGGTATTTGTTTGCTATTGTACAACCTCTTACGAACTTACACCAGGGGATTCGAAATTTTTATTTTTGCTAACATTTTGTTGGTTATACTTATCGAAAGATTTATTCTTAAACGTATAAAACATTTGCATGTTGTATGATGAGAATAATGATACCCAATTATTGAAATTAAAGATGTGAATGAACTAAACACTGAATTTAGTTTGCTTTATAGATATTATCATAAACATTAGTTATTCATTATCGCTACAAATGCATTTAGTAAAAATCAAGTGTAGTTGCAGTGTAGTTAGCGTTTACTCTTTCTGCAAATAATTATTGGTTACCATTTTTCTTAAAAGCATAACAAACAGAAAATAAAAACCTAGATCATATGAAAAAGTCATACTTAACTTTTAAAAGTTATATTCAAATCTCCATATCCTTAACCATTCGTCAAGAAAATATTGTGTGAATGTTTAATATTGTCAAAATTTAATTATTGTGACATTATGTATAATAACGCTATTTGCGATTTATATACACGGTATTAAACGACGAAAATATATATCTCCTGTAACTCCAGGTACGTATATCATAAAATATTAACGATGAAGTCTCCATTTTACTTTACATTAAAATCATATTTAGAAGGGATATACATAATGTCAACATAGCAATACTTTATACAACTTTACTTTCTGCTCTAGTTCTACCTTTAAAAGTTCTCTTCATATGACATATGCTTATCATTCTCATATAATAAACTAAATTCAAATTTTATTAAACAATGATTTTTGTTAAGTTTTATTCTTTATTCTTTTTGCGCTTTGAACAGATGTACATATTTAGTCAGAGTTACCTTTCTTTATTAGATGGTTGCTTATGAAATCTATCTGGTGGTAACTTCTGTCGGTACTGTACTTCATCTCACTAAAACGGTAATAAAATTCAAAAGCATTTTAAAATAAATTTTAAAATTGGTAACTTATTCCAAATTAAATCATAATGTATAAAATACTTAAAAGCTCAAAGCAGCTGTAAGTGTTCATTTGATAATCGTATTTTCGAAATACTTTTGAAACACTAGAGACAATTTTTTACAGTTTGTATGTTTTTTGCTGTACAGTTTTTGATTCACCTTTTGGGTTGTAATTTACCGATTGTTTTAATTCAACTCTGTATTGTAATTCACCTTTTGGTTTGTAGTTTATCGTTATTTTCTTATTTCCAATTGGGCTTGGAAAATTTTTCCGTGAGAGGCGATGCTATCAATACTACGAATTTTTAGCGAATGCACATACCTAAAACTAACAGCAGAGAAGCGTTCTACTAAACGGAATAAAGGTTTGATAACCGGTTGAGAAATGCTTTGCATCGCATTTTAGAGTAAATTGGAAACAACATCAGTGTGGTACAGTGGTAGTGTAGAAAAATTGTTATTTGAATGGGAATTAACTCTCACAAACGGAAAAGCCTATACAGGATTACGAGGTTTTAACCCCTCCCTCCCCAAACCTTAAATTTAAAGTGGTTGTATTGCGGGGGATTACAAGCTCAAAAATGAGTTTTTTAGAAACAAGTGGCGGAAATCCATGAGTCCAGGACTCTCTAAAAGACACCCAATTCGATTTAGTTTTTGACAATATACATTTTTGGTATTATTCCGTGAATTAATTTTTGAAGTTATGCCGTCGCGAAGAAAAAAATTTTTAAAATTTTTAAATTTTTAAAATTCTTTTCCTCGTGGCTCATTTTCACCTAATAATACGACGGAATGTCAAGCTAACTCACTCAGATCGCGCGGTTTTACGGGCAACAAGTTTGGTCCTATTCCGAAATTGCTCAGATTGATAATTTTTGAGATATGGATTAAAAACTGCTCCATTTTTGAAAGTCACGTTTTCTGTTAACAAAACCGCGAAGAAGTGTTTTTCGTGTTTTTTTGGGAACAAAGCACCGTGAAGAAGTTTGGGCGGCCATTAACTTCATAACTAACCTCGAAAAATAGAATATTTTCAAGATATCGAATTTTGAACCATACACTCTTACGCGCAATATGCTGCTGAAATATGAATACTGTTATAAATTCATATCTCAGGTAAGTAAGCTTTTGACTACGAAAGCGGCGTGGTATTGTTTCAGGGACAAAACTTGTATTCCCATGGGACGCAATAAGATTTCTGTTACTACTTTATCTCACGATCAGGATTTAAGACAAGAATGTATTGTTCTTCATGTCGTGTCTTTGATACTTCGCATCGGATAGGTGCAATTTGGTGCCGCAAAATTAGTTTTCGTCTGCCTTTTGTAGAGAAAATATCGTTTTCAAACTTTAAAGCAAACTTTTATTGTTTGGTTACTGTTCTGTCACTGTTCTTACGAGGTACAGCACACACACACACATTTGTGACGAGGAATGCAGCAACAAAGCGAATAGATGAAAATTTTGAAACCACCGCCGCGGATTCTGATTTTGAAGACGAGGAAATCGTTCAAAGAGAAGTTAAAGAACTACGGCCGAGAAAAATTTACAGGAAACTGAAGATATTGTTATGAATTAGGTCTCAGGGGACACAACGTTAAAACCAAACGCACCTGCACGCGTACCTTGATATATGCCGATATCGGTGATCGTGAAGAAAAATATCGTGCGTATGAAAATGAATCAAAAGAGTCGCTGTGTAAACTTTTTGTTGCTTTGTTTGCGATAAACTCGACTTTGAAAAAATGAAGTTGCTCGCAAAAAAACCTAGTAATTGTCAGTCCCATTCATTCCCGGAATAGGACTAAAAATGTCGGGCACCAAAAACTGAACAAAATAGGTATCTTTAAGAAACTTCTATACTTGTGAATTTCCGACAATCCAGGCAAATCAATTTGGTTCTGAAAATCCATTTTCAAGCTTATATCTCAAAAAATATCGATTTTTCGAGTTTAGTCGAAAGAACTTAAATTATAGCGTGCAAAATACCCCAAAAAACGACTACTTTAGTTCGCTTGTAAGAGCACGGCATCGCTAGTCACAGCACACCAAAGGAATTTAACCCTTTTCGCGATTATACTGGTTTTCGGGGGAGTTGGAATCTCGAAAACTCAGATTTATATTCAGCAAGAACTTTTCTATAAGCCTATGTTTGAGCGATTATTTCCCACTTACCGCCTTTTTCAGGACAATCTCCCCGGACTACTATTTATTTCTAGTATATACGATTATATCACACCATTAAAAAGTACAACGAGATTTATTTCTATCTAAATGTCCTAAAAAGTTTAGGCAAGCAAGTAAAAGGAAAAACAGGTAATTAAATTTTCTGTCATGCCATTTAGATGCGAAGGTAATGTAACCAAATTTCTTGGTTCATTCTAACGTAACAAAATATATCAAACAAGAAGAAAATTTGATATTTTCTTATTTACTTGAACTTATTTTGTTATCATGACGAAAATATTTAAAACAAGTAACTGCTCACAGAACTCCACATCGCAGATGATACGCATCCCCAAAAACGCTAGTGTACTTTCAGCTTACACAATAAATATCGCTTGATTACCATATCTTGGTAATTAACGATTTGATCAAAATATGTATAAACAAAAAGAGTAGATAATATAATTTATAACAATTTTTTTTTAATTATATTAATATTAAGATCAACTCTTTAGCTTCATTTTTGGTGTTAGTGTTTCTATAATCCGTGCAAGCAACGCACACTTGCATATATTTGTAATTTATTTATATAAATGTTACATATAATAATATTGTTCTTTTAATTTACGAAAATTTAAAATGAAACTCTAAAGTATTCATATGTTGATTTGCAATGATCGGATTTCATCTCTTTTTTAAATTATGCGCTTTCTCTTACAATCATTTGCAACGGATGGGATGTCAATTCAAGTCCCGGCAAAGTTGCGTCGGTAATACTAAATTATAATTGCATAACTAAACAATATAGCAATGAAAACGTGTACCGTTTTTCGCGCGCTGTCAAGCTCTTTCTTATGTGGTAACCCATCTTACGGAATAAGCGTGAACTACGTTTGGTAGCACATCAGGTTGATCCGCATTATGGCGCTAAATTTAAACGGACTCTAAATCTGTTGACCAGATCAGAGCCTAAACGCGTAAACCGATGATTATGAATTTTTTTGTGTGTGCTAAAGATTGCGAAAAAAACACTTGTTTGTAAGAATTTTTGCACGTTCTTCGCTTTTCACTTTTTTAAAATTAAAAATATGTCATTTTACATGTTATATTGTCTTTAGTGCGCAATAAAAATCGATTCACGCGTATAGTCCTGGATCTGGTCAGAAGTTTCAGACCATCTAATCTGCCACCTTAACATATTGGAATTTTGACAGTCAAGTTTTGTTTGAACAATACTTTTGATATTTTTGGAGAAAAAAAATAAAGAAAACGCAACGGATTTCCTATTCAGAAAGGTAAGTTTTACTTTTACTGACTGCTGAACGTTATGTTCGATTCCTAATCAGAATCGGTTAAGAAAGTATCAACTTATCGAAAATTAATTCGAAGACCGATTAAGGCAAGTTTTTCCTTTTACTTGAAGAACTTATTTACTTATTTTTTATTAATCTTTTTGTTTTTTTTCTTATTCACTTGATCTTTTTCCATCTTTGTCTTATACTTTTCTGCACTTTTTTATATTCTATTCATGTTGTTGACTTTTCATTTAACCATTTCTTCTTCTATTTCTTGTAAAAGTTGATGGTCCAAATCTTTCCCATTCCCTGTTACTAATTATAATTTTTCTGCAAACGGAATAAGTCTAACCCTTCACATTAGTCAAACTAATGCATAGCTGGACAATAAACTGAATTTTGAAAACTGGATATTATAAGTAGGAATTTTTCGCCAAATTTACTTTCGTTGGCTTTAAAAGATTGTAGTACAAATTTCAATGATGATTTAAAAACAAACTGATTTACGCACTTAATTCAATATATTTATGACAACCTATATTAACTATGAACTCACAGCAAGACTTTTTTTATGTAGCAGGTGTCTGACTACGAGAAATAACCATCTGTATCTCAAAAACTATTTATGGTACAGCTTAGGGAAAAAAATCTGTTTAACAAAGTCTCATAAGAGAATCTGCTGGAAATTATTTGCAAGTTTCTAACTCTACCAATAGAGGGCGCAGTTCACATTAATGACACAATAACATTATCTTTCTATAATAAATGCACAGTAATGGTACCACAAAATTTAAATATTTGTAATTTTAGATCAGTTTACGTCAGTTTGCTCCAGTACTTTTCCTCTAGCTTGAAAAATAACTGAAGAACGATGTTTTTGTGTTATTATTGTTAACTATACGCCTTCTATTGGTGGAGTAGGAAACTTGGAAATAATTTCCAGCAGTTTCTCTTATGCGACTTTGTTTAATTTCTAAGATGCAGTGGGTTACTTCTCTTAATTGGACACCTGGTACAATGGAAAAAATAAAAAGAAGAACATTGTAGCAATGAAATCTCTATTACCACCATATAACAAGATAAACCAAAATGTTAGCGCAGAAATGTAAGTTATATTCTAGAACAACCTATAATTATTTGCAAAATTATTTGAAAGAGACAAATCAGTGAAGACTTGTAATCAAGGGTTTCGGTCAACTATGGTGGAAAACGATTCAAAAAAAGTAACACCACGTTTAATATACATACTAGTCTTTAATTCTATACCTTATTTCTTGTTATTGGGCACATTATGACTTTTTTTCCATCTTTCCGAAAAATCCTTTCCATTTCATATTTTTCTTGTCCCATCTGTGCTTTTTGTTTTTTCTTTTTCTCCTTTTCTAAACCTGTTATTCACTTATCTGTATTTTTTCATAATTTTACGTTTTACCATCTCTCTTTTTTGCCTTGTCGTCATATTCTTTTTTCCATTTGTCCATTTTTTCTCGTGTTTTTATTTACAAATTCTCAGGATTGCTCTTTGTTTTTTGATTTCTTCTATTTCCTTATCTTATTTTTAATTATTTTTCGTACAGTTTTTCAATTTGTTCTGCTATTTTCCTTCCAACTCTTCAAAAGTTTATTTTGCTTTTTACACAGTTTTTTGATTTTTACTTTAAATAAAAGACATTTACTAGTTAGTAAACACAATAAATAGAAATAAAATATTCAGTCTCTCTGTTCTTGTCTTTATGAGGGCGCAACTGAAGAACTAAACCTTGATAATGCTTCTTTTTCCACCCTCTTTCGGTATCAACGAAGGTGGATTCTTTTCCATTAATTTTGTTTTATCTACAGGTTTACAAATCTCGTCGGTGATAGCCGATTTCTGGTAAAAAATGTAACAACTATTTTGTCTATAAAAACAACGGTAAACTCTTAAAGAGGAGTATTCAACTAAGATTTAATTGAACATGTTTTTGGCAATGTTTTTAAATGCACTTGATGGTGTACATTTTTTTTACATTTATTAATTAATCCGGTCACCTTACTCCAGTAGTCAAAATCATTAAGCCTAGCGCACTCACCGCACAGCATAATTTCAATTTCATGTGCCGGGTGATTCAAAATAACCACATTCTAGTATGCCGTTAAGTCCTCCTTCAATTTCTGCATCAGTGTACCTTCTTTAGTCTACACTTTTATTTTTCCCCACTTTTATCTATTCTTTCGTTTCTTTTTCATTCCCTATTATGCTCACCTCCGTCCGTATATAAAATCGATAAAAAATCACAAGTTCCATCGAGCTAAAAACTTTTAACCTGCATTGAATTTCCTATTCTTGGAATATTCACAAAAATATTTATTGTAGAACACATTTTTTCTTCAAATAAAAGATATTTAATTGTACATAACTTTAGTTTAATCTATTTTATGATTAAGTAATTGCTGGATTTTGATAACTATTTTTTTTTACTTAATTTTCGTTTTTTCCTGTTTGTACTAAAACTTAGTCTTAAATAGTGTTCAAAGGAGTAAACGCACAATTTGATTTCGAGGAAAAAGCAAAAGACCTTGTACTGAACTGAACATCGTCTTAAAAGTTATGCTTTGTTATAGAGTTAGCTATACTTATTTATTGCTAAAAATTCTTTACGGTACTTCCAGAGTTTTAAAGACAATGAGAAATTACGACATGTTACAAAATGGTTATTTTTATTCTTGTAACTTGTAACCATATTCTATTTTAATTTCCCAGAAAAATGTTTTATGTTGCTACTACATTATTAGTGTTATTCTTGTCAAGACCACTTCTTCAGTAAAAAAAAACGATACCAAAAACGATACCAAATCCACTCTGTATACTAATTTTTGTTTACAGTAGGAAAATGTTTCTTGGCTACACACTTGAAAAAAAACATGTTTTTATGAATACTTTTTAAAGTTATTAGTAAACTGCGAGAAAAACTTTTAATGCTTTACGATTATGCAGTAATGTCGGCAACATACCTTACTTCGTATACAGTGTTGTTTGCATACTTAAGAAAATATCTCCAATTACTGGAGTACGGAGAAGAACAAAAACAATTTAAATTAAAACTAAATCCTATAAGCAAAAATCAGACGTTATCTATTTTTGTTGGTTTTAAAATTAAAATGTGTAGTAATGCATAAAAATAAAATGGAAAGGATAAAAAGCAGATGTTGTCTTTCATTGTCAAAACTTTTAAACTTTTTTCTACATCACACCGATTAGTATTCAACCTAAAGTTTCTCATAAACAGTATTAATTAAAAATTTGTTTGTAGTTCAAAGCAAGTTTAATAATTTTGGATACTTATGTACAGGGTGGTTTAATTAAATAGCTTGTTCTCATAGAGTATCTCAGCAGAGAAAAAATGATGGGTAGTCTCCAACTTTTTTTTTATAGGTACCGAGTTGATTTTTTTAACTATACTAAACTATGAAGTCAAAGCATGCCCAATGTGGACAAACAATTTAAGCCATCCTCTACATTTTGGGCTTTTACTAATTTAAGCGCATTAATGTCATATACTTTAAAGTTTAACACAATTTGCTTGATTATTCAAGTTTTCATTAATCACTAATAAGTTTCTACATTACAAGCGCAAAGGAATTTAACGCTACAGTAAACGTGGTATGTAGTCATAAGTTTACAATTAAGACTTTCAAAACGTTTTATTTAAGAATGTACTTTAATATTTACCCGTTTCCCATTTTCTTTTATCTTCCGAAACGTGCTCCAGCTGTTTCCGTGTTTATTTTATTATTTTAATTCGCCAAGTGGAATTTATCAATAATAAAACTATTGCGTTTAATAAAAGCAAAGATTATGTACTATCGTAAAACATATTTTATGTACACTTGAAAATCAATTATCGTAAAACTACTACTTCTTATTAATAAATATTTAATTTGAAAGCAAAATTTTATGGTTGCGTATTTTAAAATAGGTAATATTAATTTATTAATTTATTTGTAAGTGGAGATCCCCGCATATTCTTTAATAGTAAATAGTGAGCTTACACTCAAGTTCTCTCACTCCTAAAGAGTTCCAAAAGGACGAAACATCTGTTGAGTGATTCTCGTGTTTATTTGCTATTTACAGTCTTACTAATTTACAGCAGGCGATTCGAGGTTGTTTTCATACCGGCGCTTAGTAGGCGATAATAATCGAAGAATCGACTTACATAAGTGTTTAGTAATGTTTAGTAAGATGTTCATAAGAAAAAGTCTGCACAAGAAACAAGAAAAATGGTTCAATAAGAAATAACATCTCAAGAATACCAAAAATTCAACTCTGACGTTTCTCGAAAACAAATGAACCGATTTTAGATACTCAAATGCCAAAATAAAGGATTTATTAGGACCTTTCAAAAAAGCTCATTTACCATACTTATCACCCGACAACCTTCATTATTTGGAAATTTTATGGTGGTAACTTCTAGGGTCAAGGAGTGAAACATGTATACTATGATTTTTTTGGTGGCTATTAAGGCGTAGTCTGTTGGAACTTTTTCTTTCAAATGTTTCATTTGCTGTTCCGTTAAACATCTTTAGTTTCGTAGTCGTAGAACTCGTTGCTCTAACTGACGTTTCTTCTAGTTCTGCGACAGTAATTATAGTCCTGGTAGTAATACTTATCGGTCCATGTCTGAATGGTTGGCTATTCATAACTGACTGATTTTACATGTTAGGTCTAGTATTTTTAAGCGTTGAATGCCAATTCAAATACCCTTTTTTTCTGTTTGACCGGTTTTTGTTCAATTTCTTTGGCTTCCACGTTTAACAAAACATAGTAGTAGGTTGTTGTGGACAGCATTCCCGTTTTGTTAAATTGCATATTGGGATTTTTTGGACGAAGGGCATATGCGGATTTGTCCCAATGATGCAAAACCAGTTTTTTGTGCTTTTTTATGCGATTGTCAAAGGTTCTTTTAATTGTCTCCACGTACACTAAACCACAAATGTTCATCATCTTATCGACTTTGATAGGAGGCGAATAGTGGATTTGAGGGAGGCCGGTTTATCCTTTAGAGAAATTGCCACTAGGACGAATAGGGATCTAAAAACTGTAGTGCGTGCTTGTAAAGCATGGTTCCAAAAAAAACAAGAAGAGCAAGAGTGACAAGTAGTCGCCCAAGAAACACAGAACGCCAAGATCCCCGATTAAGACTTTTGACAGTAACAGACCGTGTCAATTCGACCAGAGCGATTTTGGCTCAATGGTTCTCAAAACATGGAAGGCCTTTTGGAATGTGTACCGTTTATCGCCGCATTACAAGTTTTGTACTGTTTTCATATCGTCCGCACCTTTATTAATGAGCATCGACACAACTGATTAGCGTGGTGCAGAGGACGGCTGCAGTGTAATCTGGAGTGGAATACGGTGGTCTTTTGTGACGAATCCAGGTTTTGTTTGGGCATAAATGTCGGTCGAACAAGGGTAAAAAAGTCACGTGGTAAAAGACGTGATCCTCAATTTTCTATAGGGGGCATGTGCACTGCATGATTGGTGTTATGGTGTAGGGAGTCATTGCTCATGGTAGTAGATTTTATCAGAAGTAACATGCCCCCTCGGCAGTACATTCAAGAAGTAGTGGAAGCACATTTTCTATCCTACCTCAAGGCCCTTGACAATCTCTTTTTTAAACAAGACAATGCGCCACCACATGTAATAAGAGTTACGTTAAACTTATTTGTACAAAATTTAATCAATTTTTTACTTTAACTACTTTGTTAACATTATCTTTCATCTATCGAATACGTCTGGAAAATAATGGGTAAACGAGTGGTCCAGTTAACCGCATCCTCCACAAACCTTAGCGGCTCCTTGTAACGAAACACAGGTAGCTTGGGATGAGATACCTCAAGAATCAAACGTCCATTTCATTATTAATATGCCCACCAGCAAAACACATTTATAATGTTGTGGGAGTTGTACATGTTTGTTTTTCTTCATATTCTGATTATTTGTTTATCTTATCTTAATAAATATATAAACCAAAATTTATTGAAACATTCGCACATTACTAGGGGTGTTTATTTTTATGTCACCTAGTATATGTAGTAGTAAGCACGTGATAATATCTTTCGTAAATATATCTTTGATTAGTTTAATTAACAAAGGCATCTGGATATGACGTTACAAGCAAATGGTTACAGCAATCATAAAATTAGAAGAGCAATACATCCAAACAAATATAATACCAATATTTCTGCTCCAATTGGAAAATCCGTTATCCTATTCAATCCTTATGTGAAGAACTTTACGGATCGTATAAGCATAATACTAAAAATACTGTGGATACTGTTTTGCCTACACAGGAAGTTCAAAATCATTTACGTTTGGCTGGAGTTTACCGCATACCATGCTTATGTGGTTTAGTGTACGTGGGGAGAACCAAAAGAATCATTGACACTTGTATAAAAAAAAGACAAATCAAAATTGTCGTCTGCATTAACGAGATCTTTTCTGTCAGAAAACTGTCAACCACAACCCACTACTATGTTCGGTTAAACGTTGAAGACATAGAAATATACAAAAACTAGTCAAATTTTAACCGAAAAAAGACTGTATCCGTCAGTCAGCCATGAATAACCAACCATCGGCACGTGAGCAGTCAAGTGTAATTATAACGATCATAAATAGCAGATTTATGAGAAACATCAGACAGAAACTTGAAGCGAATTTTACAACCATACCACTGAGAATGTTTGCCATAGCAGCAAACAAAACGTTTGGAAGAAGATGAAGAAGTTCCAACAGACCAAAGTTTAATAGTTCAAAAAATCATAGCATAAATATGGATACCGGCCGTGAAAGTCTACATTTTTCAAGCAGGCAGTGAAAGTTAGAAACGATTTCTTATTAAAAAATTGTCCTCTTCGATACATTCCTGTGCTACAGTTTTCTAGTTTCTTGTCAAATTCTACCTAAGTTTTTCTCTTGTATTTTTATTTCATCTGTCCTCCAAATGTTTGTTGTTATCTGTTGTTTTTGTTGTACTTACTGTATACAGGATTTTCACATTTAAATTGGCACTATTGTTAACTTCGTTATTATTAGAGTTATAGAGTCGGTTGTAGCATTTGTTTTTCTCATCACTATGGCGAAAACAGAATAAAAATCGAACATCGCGTTTGCGAGTTATGTCAAATTGTTCCATTTTTTTAAACGGGTCACCCTGCATAAAATATTCTCAATCGATAGGAAATTAAATACTGAACACAGAGCGTCCCATTAGTTTTATTCTAAAGTCAAAAATGACAGAACTAAAGTCAAAAATTACAGAGCTATTGATAATTTTTCAAATTGGTTAAGGTGGCTGTGTTAGTTATAACTTCGCTTTACCATAAAGTAGAAAGTAGGAGGAATATCAGACCCGCGGGTGGTCGAGTAGTAATGCAAAGTACGTAGTTAAATTTACAAAGGGGTTCGAATCTTGGTCACGGCATACACTTAAAAATAGTATATTGAAAACAAGTGTCACAACAACACTTTTTGTCGCACGAAGACAAAAGTAGTTGTGACACGTGTTTTTCATACTATTTTTCTATTTCGCAAAAATTTACTTCAAGAAATAAATGTTAATACATGATCTAGTGTTTTTTGGTTTAAAGCTATGTTGGTAGAGTAGTTGATATCCTAATAAAGTTAGCAACAAATGCTGTTGAAAGTTTGCTATCTTCAAAATAATGTGTTGAGATTTTTAATCGCCGTTTAATTCACGACCGTACTTTGTAATTTTAATAAAATTATATACTTTAATAATTCTAGAGAAGAAATGCTATTGTGAACGCACCACAACCACAAATTTATAACCTAACTTCATCGTTTCTACTTTTTTGTAAGAGCTTCGACTTTTATTGCCAACAGTATTTTAATATAAGCTCATGTTGTAGTTGATTGAAGATAAAACGGCAATATGTATATATAGTCAATCATCAATTTTGTTTACATTAATGTAACTCATGAATGCGCGGTCGATGGAAGAATATTCTTTGTTAAGTTTTGTTTCTTAAATTAACATTAAATTTTCTTTGAATATTAAAATCTACTTAATAAGAACTAACCAAACAAAACCTCACTTAATTTTCTTACGTCAAAATTAAAACTGTAAATTATTTGGTTATACACTAAAGTTTATAAAATCCCTAAAACAGTACGGAAAGAGCATCTATTTCCGTATCGTGTGCAATACGGAAACAAAGCTATAAAAATTGCGAAATAGAAAAAAATTATTTCGTAATGTAATGTAAAGTTTACCAGTGAAACTTCAATTTGACATTTATACAAAAAACGATTGAAGTTTATAAAACTTATTTGAAAAACCATCAATACTTCCATCGTTTTTGACTTTAGGATGAAAAATAATAGGACACTTTTTGTTCAGTATACAATTTCCTATCGATTGAGAATATTGTATACAAAATGTCTGATTTGAAAAAAATGGAACAATTTGACGTAAGTCGCGAACGCGATGTTCAATTTATTCTATTTTCATCATAGTGATCAGAGAAACAAATGCTACTAGTTTGCTTATTCAACCCACCCTGTAGCTCTAATAATAACAAAGTTAGCAATAGTGCCGACTAAAGTTTGAAAACCTTCTATACTGTAAATACTACAGATTTTCTCGTTGCTCCCATCGCGTTCTGAAAACTTTCCACTTGCCTTATTTTTAGTTTCTTAGTTTGTTTATTTTTCTTGTATTGTTAGGTCTCATGACTGCCATATTATTATAGTTTTCCTTTCTCTTGAATTTGTTAATTCAATTGTCAGAATTATTTCTAATTTTACCTTTTTTAATTCTTCTTTGAATTTACTTTTTCTTTATGTATGCTTCTTATATTCCAGTTTCCGTATGTTTTTTTCTTTATTTTTATATCCGTTTTGATATATCATAAATGATATTACTATGCCTGGTATATTTGTCATCATATTATCATTCGACCTTGCCGTTTCTAATTCTCAGTTCGAGTTAGTCTCCCATGTCTATTGTTCATTGTCTGTTGTTCATTGTGTATAATAGAATTGATGATGAGCAATTCTAAGTCTTTTATTCTAATTGTTTTGTTTTTTTTCGTTTTTCTTGTTTCGTAATCGATGTTTTGATCTTCTTTAGACATATGATTTTTAATGAAAATTTTTGTTTAATAATGAAATACTTTAATTTTACCTTCCCTTTCTGTTAATTGTATCCTTGGTTTTTGATAATTATTTAAAAAAAAAGGTTGTTAATTTTGTTTACATTTTGTCAAGTATCCATAAAAAATGTCGATTTGGATTTTTATTAATTGTTTACTTTAAGATATTACGCGAACTAATTCTACATTGGCGACCCTGACGTGATCATCGTAAGTTTTGTTTTAATACACATTTTTTTACTTTAGAAATTAAAGATGACTACACAGAATATTATTATATCGTGGCTGCAATTAAAAGTAAAATCGTGACATTATATTAAAGCCTCCGAAACCAGAAAAGTTTTTACAGAGTTAGAAGATAAAAATTACAACGTTTGCTACAATCCCATCACTTGGACACTGTCTAATTTAGGGAAAATGCGCAACACATGTTGTTCAATTGTGTTCTCCTATTTCTCTTTTTTTCATTCGCTTCATTTATTCCGATTGATGGAAGAATCAAGCGCACACTTGTGTATGGCTATCCTTTTTTATATATTGAATACAATTTATACATTATTACCGAACGTTTTATTTCAAGAGTGTCATTTTGTATGTCTCTTATTAACTCAACAACAAATTTAGTTTCCTTGTACGAACAGTGTTTATACCAACTTAATGTAAATTAAAAGACCAAAATAAACGTGGTACGTAAGCTCAATCAACAAATAAATGAATAGTAACAATGTCCATATTTATGCTTTAAATTACAGACAACTGTCATTTTGTGATTTAAAGCATACATACTGTCATCGGTGTAAATCAAACGAATGGACTTTACATTGATATGGCTTTTTTGGCGTAGGTATAGAACATCGCCTCTGGAAACAGGTTTTTTTCCAGCAGAAATGTCAAGCAAGGTAAGGGATAACTTACCTTAAATTCTATCCAATCTAAACAAAATTAGCGATCCTCAACTGTATTTATCATATATAATAACTGCATTCTGTTAAAAATATGCCACAATTAAGCATAACATTTGAATGTCGCGCCACTCGCGCAAGAGTTAGGTATAGTTAAGTTGGCAGACTAGTTTTCTCATTTTAAGTGTTTAGTGATTTTTATAAAAAACTGAAATAATAATTAAATTTAATTTAACACAAGAAGAAGTACTTAGTAGTTATTTTGTATGTTTTCTATATACTTCAGAGAAAATTAGTACATATATGTATAAATTACATTTTCAGTATTATCTAATATACTAACTACTGAATTATTCATATTATTTACAAATAAGTTTTTATATATGATCTATTCAACAATAATTATAAAAAAATTGATAAAAAATTACAAATTACAACAATAGTAATTGCATCCATTGATGGATGAATTGCATGATGATGAGATTAGGAATGGGTAGCTATTGCGAATATAGTTTTTTGGTGGAAAATTAATTAGCAGAGGAACATCACTGCACGTTCTCGTCATTTGACACCTTAAAATTTTTTTATTTTGAGGAATGAATAAACTATTTCAAAACATATGCCAACACATTTTATATATTTATTTGAAAACAAGAAAAACCGTTAAATTGTGTTCTTCTAATTTTGAGGCTCATATTCAGCATTTATTATAATTTAGCGTCAGATTGAACCAATACGCTTTGCCCTTATTCTTTTTGGTTCACCCTGTAGTTGATATTATTATTGTTACAATTAAAAAACGCAAATACTAAATATTTAAGAAACATCTAGCCAACTGTGAAAAAATAATAAAATTTGTCAGATTTATTTAAACTTTTTCTGAAACCTTGTAGATCGATGAAGTAATGTTTCAATTATTTTTATAATTAAGCACAATTGCAAAACTCATTGTATTATTTGTTTAAATTCATAACTATGCTATAAATTGTTATTGCAAATTGTGGATGCACTTAGATTGTAGTGTGTATAATTTTATCCAAACATTTAATTAACAATATATTATTGTAGTTACATTATTGCCTAAATTTACCTAGTAATACTAATTAGATAAAACCGCAGGCTGACAACGGATTGAAATTCACTGAAATTACCAAAACCATTAATTCAATGCATAAAATAAAATATTTACTTACTTTTTTCTTTATTCAATGCTCCTATAATAATTTCCAGAATTTTTCCGTAGTGTGTCATTGTGATGTATGCTCAACGCAGACTAAGTCAAAAAATGTATGCTAGTTATTAGTGTCCTTCAAACTTTGACAAGAAATAATATCACAAGTTACGATTCTTGTTATTAATTCGACTATTAATTACAACTTCTATTATTAAAATTAATGCCTGGATTTCCTGTATTGCGTCTCAATAATAAACAGGTATTCACATCGAGTTTTTTGTTCACTTTATTTTAAAAAGCAGGTAGACTGGGAACTAGAAATGTTCTGTTTCAGTTTACTTCGCATTCTTCGAAACGTGTTTTACATTTTCTATTTTTTTGTATAATTTAATGGTGTCGTTAGTAAACTATTTATAGTAAGTCGTTTTAATATTTAACGTCATTAGTACAATGGGTTAAATTTAAAACATTTTAAATGTCCAAATTAAAAACTAAATTATGTAATTAATAATTTTAGTACTTAAAAAATGAAGAAAAAATATTACTTAGTAATTTGCTAATTTATTTTATCTGAAACATCAACAGTTCCAGTTTTTAGGCAACCCAAATGCCATGTTCAAAATGAGTATCTTTTTTATAAGAGTACGGGTAAGTAATTATTTCATTAAACTATCTGAACTAGGCTCTATTTTTACACGTCAAAATCTAATTCATATCTGGAAGTCAAAATTGCATAACATCTACAACTACACAGGCTAAAGTTACATCCGCGGCACATTTCAACGATAAACCCAGTGAAAATTACATTAAAATTTGTATTTAAAAATTAAATCATGGTGTTTTATACTGTTTAATAATTTTTATACATAGTTAATAATTAAAAACTAATCGCAAAGTTACGTACGGAACATTACGAACGCATTGAACTTTGAATTAATATTTTTTGCCGCCGCCAATCTCAAATACCACGTTACAGAGGAGGCTTTCCTCCATCAGACCCTTTTAGCCGTTTTAGATACTTTTGCTTTTTTTAGATTTTAATGAGGCTTAATGTTTGTATTCTATTACATTCAAACCTACCCTACCAAATTAAATTTTGAATTTATTATTTATTTTAATGAAGGACTTGCCGCCGCCAATCTCGGACACCACGTTAAAGACGATTTTTTTAAACACAAGCATTTTTTAGCTATTGACGAAAGTCAAAGATCGCATGTATGCTTGTCAAAATGCTTGACCCGTAAGAATTGAGGCTTTCAAGGCCAGAGTCGAAAAGGTAACCGTAGTTGCCAACATTTTGCCACCTATCGTAAGGCTTCATCAGGGCGAGAAACTTGAAACAAACAAAATAAAGTTTAAGGTAGACAACTGATAGTCAGGCAATCAACTTGCGACTAAGCCAGATTCTAAACTAAAATTAGAATTTAATTAGGTATCTTCTGAACCGAAAAGATACAAATTTCTACACCTCATCAGTCGATAGAGAAAATTTCATTCTATAGAATGTTAAAATATAAATTTCTAAAGTCTTGTAGTTTAGATTCCAAAAATTATCAAAAATCAAAGGTAGGATGCATACCTGTCAAAATTCTTTAAAATAGGTATCTTCTGAACCGAAAAATTTACAAATTTCTACACCTCATCAGTCGATAGAGAAAGTTTTATTCTATAGAATGTTAAAATATAAATCTCTAAAGTCTTGTAGTTTAGATTCCAAAATTATTAAAGTCAATGATCGCAGCTGTCAAAATGCGCAAGCACTTGCTTTAAAATAGATATCTTTTCAATAGAAAAGGTATAAAATTCTAAACCTTATCAGTCTATACCTTATCAGTCTATACCTTATCAGTCTATAGGATGTCAAAATATATATCTCCTAAGTTTAGTTTAGATTCTAAAAATGATCAAAGTCAAAGATAGCAGCTGTCAAAATGCTTAAACTCTTGCTTTAAATTAGATATCTAAAAAAATACAAAATTCTAAACATTATCAGTCGATAGAGAAAGTTTTATTTTATAGGATGTAAAAATATATTTCTTCTAAGACTTGTACAGTGCGTTTCTGAAAATAGAGGCCACTTTTACAATTTTCAAAAACAGATGTCGTTGTTTGGTAAGAATTCACTGGATTTTTTGCACAATATGGAAACGTTTAAATAATCTTTATGAAAGGTCAAAAATTTGACTGTCACGTCATAAACGACATTTTCCAAAATGAATTTAAATTTAGAGCAGAGAATCAAAGTTGAAACAAACTCATTAGATGTAAAAAAACCGTTGAAAAGAGAGCTGGCATATAGTATCAAGGTATGTATTTGAGTAGTAATTGAAAAACAGGTCCCTATGGAAGCAGCTAGGCAACTTCATTTACAGTTTAGATACAAGAAATGGCAGCGTTGCCACATGCAAAATATCTAATCTGCGGCACCTGTGTACACCATCTATTGAGTCTAATAGAAAAAGTGGCCCCCATTTTCAAAAACGCACTGTAGTTTGTTACGGTTTGAAATTTCATTAGATTTAAGTTCTTTTGTTTGATTTAAAATTAAAAAAAGTCGAAAATGTTGAACGGTCGTCACGGTTTCAAAGTTTGTAGGTGTCAAACAAAAATAAAGTCTATTAAGTTTTTTGGTCGATTTTAAGGCAATTTACAATTATATTCATGATTTTATTGAAAGAAGTTTTAATTAGAAATTAAGGATCGGTCCTGACCGGATATTTTACCCCATCTTATTACATTTTATTATTTTGTGTGATACTGAAGACCCGTTATTGCGGTAAGTCCTGTAATAACGATCTTTTCGATTTTACCATTGAGTTATTTTAGGGTCTTTGATTTGTTTGAAATTTTCATTTTGTTTCTTATTGAACCCTTCGTTTTATTTGGAATTTGGAATATTGTTACGTTTATTCAAAACAATAATTTTATCTGGTTTGGATTTGAAAATAAGGAAAAATTGTACTTTAGGTAAAGTGCTCGGATTTTTTTGAAATTTTTACCAAAAGTAGCCTACATGCCACTGATCATAAATATGCAATAAAATTTTGTCGCTCTCAAAAACTGAATTTTTTAAAAATAATTTTAGAAAAATTTTGAAAATTTTGGGACGTTTCAGACAATTCTAAGACTTTCATTTTTCAGTAAGAAAAAACTTTAAAAATTTTTCAAAAACTTTTGGGCCACCTAACAACTCTAACCCAACCAAATACGTCAGAGGTGTGACACAAAAGGGAGCGCGGAAGTTGAAGTAGAGTAAAAAGAGAAAGTAAGAGCAGGTGGGTTTGTTGTGTTTCTTGTGAAATGGATCACATTCGACAAATTTTTTTTAAGAAGAAAATTGTAGTAACTGTTACCTACCAACCAACACCGTTCACCGTTTACCTCAAACCACATGCAAACATATAATTTTTTTAAGAAGAAAATTGTTATAACTGTAACGTACCAACCAACACCGTTCACCCCCGACAACCAAAAAAGAAAAGTGTGAAATGTCGACTGAGCTTGGGTGTTTGAGGGAATTGAAAGGGGGTTAGGCAGGGTGTTCATGGAAGTCGTGAACGACCGTACTGCGGACACCCTGTTGGCATGTATTGAAAAATACATAGAACCGGGAACCACCATTTATTCCGATTGCTGGAAAGGGTATTCCGGGCTCACCGACCACCTCAACTACACCAACCTGCAGGAGAACCACTCTTTCCATTTTAACCGGATTCTACACCAACTCAATCGAGTCCACATAGTAACCTAACCTAATCTAACCAACCCCACTATTCTAGGCGACACGCCAAAGCGAGCGGCCCCTATCATAACCGGCATAAGACCTTCCTGAGAGGATACCTCGCCCGGTATATTTTCTTCAAGATGGTCAAATCTTTGAATCAAGACCCACTGATTCTGATATGCAATTTGATTTTATATAATTGTCCCCAAAATTTTCCAAAAGTTTTTTCTCACTGAAAAATAAAAGTCTTAGAATTGTCTGAAACGTGCAAAAATGCAAAAAAAAACCGACCCAAAAATTTTTTCGAAAATTATTTTTAAAAAATTCAGTTTTTGAGAGCGACAAAATTTTATTGCATATTTATGATCAGTAGACCAAGGGCTATCACTGGTAAAAATTTGAAGCAATTCAAGCACTTTACCTTAAAAATTAAAAATCGCTACTTATTTATTTATATATATTTTTTTTACGTCAAGTTTAATACGATAGAGACAGTTTGATTCTATAAGATGTAAAAATGTATATCTCCAAAGTCTTCTAGTTTAGATTCCAAAAATTATGCGTATATTACTCTCTTTCTAGTTAGTGCCTTCTCCGTTCGTAGGATGATCTTCTGTATAGTTGTAGTCCTAAGGTGTTGGTCCACAACAGCAATCAGAAGGTTATGCCAATATTCCGTACATTGCTGGTGTCACGGATACGTAAAAGTGCTCTACAGCACCGTCAGCAAAAATTGACCAGATTGTCACTAACATCAAGGATTTGATCCCTGAACTTCAATCCAAGGGCATCTACCAACTTCAATGCATACTAAGATTAATCATGTTTTTCGCCGTTCTGAGGTATTTAAAACGTTTTATTCCTTTTTCACTTTACTTAGGAATGCAGAACTATTAACGAAAACTATTATTCAATTTTTTTTCGGTGAATGTAGTTTCAATGATAAATATTCACTATAAATTATTAATTTTTCACATACATTCACAAAATTTTTCAGTGTATTACACAGAATATTGACCATTAACAAAACCAGGGTAAGTTCCTTAATTTGGGAGGTAAAGTGCAACACCTATTATTGGCTGAGAAAATTATGTCATAGTTACACATGGGTCAACATTCAATTTGCACAACTTCAAAGTTTTCCAATACCAAAACATTTCGCAATGATTTAAAGACGACTACTTTTAAGATCTATTACATTCAACGGATTACGATACAATTTTTGACAACCTTGAAAAAAAAATATTTTTATGCATTTACAAAAAATTCTGTAATGTTTCAGCGAGAGAACAGTTTCTTTGTAGAAAATAGTCGAAATAAAATATATGCTATTTGAAGACGATTTCTTTGTATCTTTCAAATTGGAGTTTTAAACTTTATTGTGCAGATATTATTATATAACCTATCACTTTAATATTTTTGAAATAATTTTTTGACATATTACGGTAAGCTTCGACGGCTAGAGTACTAAGTTTGACAAACATGCAGAAAAGATTGCGAGATTTATAGCTTTGAATCAACTTTGAGGGTTTTTTGCTTGTTTTGTAACAAATATTCATATAAAGAAAAGTTCTTATAAATATACAGTTCAGTGCCATTGAATTGAGTGGGTTATAGTTCCCCTAACATTCGAACAAAAATGGGTAACTGGATACCGTGCTTTAGACAATCAGGATTCAGTTATCCCAATCGAAAGTATCAATGTTTTAGTCCACTTTCAATTTTTGGTTGTTAGTGGACTCGAATTTGTTACACACTTACGTGTTTTATCTTTTACAGAAAATGGTACAAAATTACCAAAGAAAATTCAAAAAGAACGGCAACAAAATAATATGTACATTAAGCTGCAATTGGGTTTCGGACAATTCGCCCTCCACTGTTCGTCCCAGAACAATTATGGACAAAACAGTTTTGGAGTAGAAGTACTTGACTATGTATCTTTGTACATTACTATAAACAAAATTCAAACTTGCTTCAAAGACCATCGTCTTGACCCTGATTGGTTCGGATCATTTGCGAAAAGACATTATCTGTCAATTAAAACTTCTCAGAGCATCAAACAGATCAAGCTGATCCCTGAGTTGTTTATGACTATTAAGACAACCTTGAAGAAGTTGTTGACGAACTAGGACTTCACTGTAAACCGAATCAAATATTAGCTATGACGAAGCGTCGTTCTGTGTATATTCAAGGGCAAATGGGACGTGGATAATTGAATACCCTAAGAAGCTTTAACTCAAATAGAACTAGCTGCCTCTGAAAAGGATAGTTAAAAACAACTGGTTCCGTTAGACGCTATACTATTCTCACAACTGTTTTTAAGACTACTGATTTACGAAGATCTCGGGAATAGTACTTAAATCAACAAGGTAATGAGGCCAATCCTCCAAACCTTGCAATTTAAGGAGATATTGAAGTTTAACTTAAAAATCCTACCATATAGAGAGATGAAGAACATTATAATCCAGTAAATCAGAGGGATGTTGCAGTTCAAATTCAAAATTCCACAGTCCAGAGCGATGAAATTCTACATTTCAACTCAAATACAAATAACCATAATGGTCCTTCCACATCAAGAACAGTAAATTTTGAAGAATTGCTTTCGACAAATTGTGAAATAATAATTACCAACGACTACTTCCAACAGAAAAAAAGAAGAGGAACAACTAAAGAATAATGTTTGAAGCAGAAACAAGAAGTTGCTGATCTAAAAAATTCAAAAAAGCGAAAAGTATTTAAAAAAAGAACACTAGAAATTCGGAAGGAGAGAGTAGTTCATGCGACACTGAGATATCGCTTTATGACAGTAAAGATGAACTGGTGTTTCAAAACAATAATAATAACATTCTAAAACCTGGACATTACTGCCTCACTAAAATGGGTCAACCCTTTTAGACTTTATGTTGTTGTATTTGAGAAATTATGGTGATGGGTTAGATGTTAAGTCTAGCAAACGACATAGTTAGACATTTATATTCTTAGAGGCTGACGAAGAATCGAGCGTTCTAAAAAACAATTTGTCTGAGTTCACGTTTTAACTTAAAATGTTTTTACAATGTTTTTCAGAATAAACGAATAAACTCAGACGGTGATAGCTTTAATTTTATTATTAAACTCATAAGAGGGATTTGCCCTGGTGTTGAAATGCATAAAACAACGGTAGCAAAATAACTATTTTCTATAGAAATAAAGAACATACAACGTTTAAACAAATAATTTGGAAAGAGAAATTATGATTCTACCCTCCTCGTGTAATAAATTTTGAGTTTTTCTTAAAATATGTGTTTTTGAAGAGACTAACCTTTCAAAAAATAACTTAATATGGTGATAATATATTCTTCAAAATATGCATTTAATTGCATCAAAACAAAATTTTAACACATGGCGGGCATGCATTGATGCTTTCGGCAATAAAATATGTATGCGGTTCAAGGTTTAAAAAATTGTTGTTAAAAAGTTTATATTCACACATAAAATGCTTTTACTCATAAATGCACGGGGAACCATAGCCTGGCTGTGTAAGGCAAATACCCTCATAAAACGCTAATTTGATACATGTTTCTTTCCGTTTTTAGGAGTACAATAATCTATCTAACTACTCCACTGCACAATATAGGGGAGACTGAGTACACTTGATCCTCCGGGAAACTTGATCTCCAGGCCATAAATCGAAAACAACAGGTTATTTTCAATTTCTAAACTGGCAACACTGATCTTTACTGTCATTCTCAATGACCAAATTTTATTTTGACAATTTAGAATTGACAACTCCAGAGCAGTCAAAATCTTTTTGTGAGTATTTTAATTGTTATTTTGAGATATTATTGTTTATAATAAGAATCACATACTAACTTAAGGCAAACTGGTTGGTTCAAGTGTGTGTGTGTTGATAGTTTTTCTTTTAAATTGATATTTTATTTTGATTACGAAAACAATGGTTTTGTAAATAAACGGTTCCGGGTACACTTGATCACGGTGAGCACGGGTTTACTTGATCTCGGGATCAACTCTACCCGTGCTTCTATACATTATGTTAAGGATTATGTATTTAGGTTTTGTTTTGTTCGTTTTAGTGTTCGTCGAAAAGCTAAGAACATAAATAAGGCGTTAAGAAACGTAAATTAATTGATAATAAGTAAAACTAAAAGCTAAAACATGTGTTGCAGGGCAAAGGCATCGCCAAGTCATTTAATGTGCCTTTGATGACGTTAAAAAGATATGCCAGGAAACAAAAACAACAACCAGATGATAAAATAATCTATGAACGAAGAAGAGACTGAATTAGCCAATTAGTTGGCATATCAATTAGCTGTTCAAAATAATAAACCAGCTTGTAAAATACAAAAATGGACCAACAATAATGCCACACCAGACTGGTTCTACAACTTCATGCAAAGAAACTCGCATTTATCTCTGCGGGTACCTGAAGTCACCAGACTCAGCAGGTCCACGAGTTTCAACCGCCACAACATTTCAAAATTTTTTGAAAATCTGCGTTCAGTCTTAGCTAAACATAATTTCGGCCCAGAGGTCATTTAGAATATTGACGAGACAGAGCTAAATACAGTCCACAAACCTAAAAAGGTAGTGGCTACTAAGAGAATCAAGCAAATCGGAAAAATGACATCAGGAGAGCGTGGAGAATTGGTAACAACATACTGTGCAATAAATGTGATAGGAAACCATATCCCTCCATAGACGATTTTCCCACAAAGAAATTGGCAGAATCGTATGTTGAAAGATGCACCTGCAGGCACGGATGGAAGTACATTCTCTTCAGGATGGATGACGGCGGAAATTTTTGTAAAATTCCTAAAACATTTGAAGAAATGCAGCAAATGTTCATTGGACTTGCCGATGCTAATTATAATGAATAACCATGAGAGTCACATTAGCATAGAATCCTTAAATTACGCAAAAAAAATGATATTCATCTTCTCACAATACTTCCCCACACTTCGCCCAAAACTCAACCACTTGACAGATCTGTACATGGGCCACTCACAGCCTACTTTAGGAGTGCTTGCGACAACTGGATGATTCAGAATCCTGGGAGAAGTATAACGATACACAATCACAGTTACTCGGGCATGCTTTTCCAAGGGCATTTACTTCTCAAAATGTTCAGAGTGGGTTCCGAGTAACAGAGATTTTCCCATTCAATAATCAGATTTTTACTGAGGATGAGTTGCTCTCATCGTATGTGACGGACAGACCTATTAGAAATGAATCTGAAGTCCATCTAGAAACTGTTGATATAACCAATGAAAGTCAATTCAAGTGATGAAACAAATTTGCTATTGACATCACCACAACCTTTGACATCTACTGTGCCAAACAATATTCTGCCGTCGTGCCCTTCATCCTCATCTATCTTGTAAACGTAATTTAAAAGCATTTATAGAGTCGTCATCTGAAGAAGAAGATGATGAATTACCACCATCGGCAGAATAGACTTATGTTTCTGAAGACGAAGATCGTTATAGTTCACCATCTTGTGAATCTGAAAATGACAACGAAAATAATACGATGCCTGAAACTAACGACTGGGTAGTTGCAAATTTTACGTCGATGAGAAATCTGGTACATCGTTATGTTGGTCTCAGACAGATAATGGCTATATATTGTCAAATTTTTTCAAAAAAGATAGATGATCATAAATTTAAGTGGCCTGCTAATACTGACATTACTGAGATTGTCAGATATCATGTACCCTAGTCAATAGAGCAAATAATAAGTAAATTTTGAGAAAATAATAGTAGGATACCGCCTGCGCCATGTAATTGTAAATAGTATAAACTACCTTATATTCATGTTTTATGCGGAAAATGAATTGTCATTATACAGGGTAGTACTTTTGAACTGTGTGAACTGGTTTTTCGAATTCCTGCTCGCCCTTTCAAGTGACAAATGGTTTTGGTATCAAAACGCAGCGAACATTATTGCGCCTAGCGCTTGCTATCAGAACTCAGCTGAATTACACGATCTTTTTGAAAATTTATTCAAAAAAATTAGTAATTTTTGATCTTTATTTATTGTAACCCTTCTATTTAATTTAGTTCTAATATCATTCTAAGTTGTTCCTTGAGAATAAAACTTTTTATTTGCTTATTAATGACTTTTCCTTCAGCCTTATTGTCAAAACGTAGGAATGTTGATTGTTTAGGCAACTCAATACTATTTTTTTTCATTATCAAAACTTACTTTTATTTTTATTGACAAATGTTTAAAAACAACGTGATATTTAGCTGACTCCTAATAGCAACAGCTATACGAACTAATTTTAGCTTTATTTTGTTACCAAAACCATTAACCTATGACCCGTTTTCAAAAAGCACCACCCTGTATAGTTAATTAACATGTATATGCAAAAGAAACGTGGCAATTAGTTTATGCACAATTGCGATTTAAATTTTTAAAACAATATATTCAATCGAGGCTGAATGCTTGTGCGGTAGTCAATTGTCAGAAATAAAAAAAATTGTAAAACTGAAATAGAAAGGAACAAAACGTATATTCTTATTTTTCGATAAAATGATATTTAACACGCAAAAAATGCATGCAAAAATGACTAAAAATGACCAAGTGTGAGAAAACTGTAGAGTAGTGGGCGTACCCGCTTGCTAGCGCCGTTTGAGGGGATTGCAATTTATGTAAGCTGCGGACGGGTATTCTTACTACTTCTCCGTTGTCTTGCATTCGGTCATTTTCAGTCATCTATGCATGCATTTTTTGCGTGTTAAATATCATTTTATCAAGAAATAAGAATATACGTTTTGTTTCAACTTCACAATTTTTTTTATTTCTGACAATCGGACGACCACACAAGCATTCAGCCTCGATTGAATATATTGCTGTAAAAAATTTAAATTTTAATTGGGTATGAACTAATTTCCCGACAATTGCAGGGTTTAGCACACACTAAGTACGTATAATTACTTTTCTTGAAAAATTTATTCTACATCTCAAAAAATGACAAATCTACGAATTTTAAAAGAAAAACCCAAATATTTTACTTTTTCCGATTTTTCTCGGAAAATTATTACCTGATCGAGTCAAATTGGTGCTTATTTTATTTGTATTCTTATCTTCTACAACTTTTCTTTAATTAACATTGGTTTATTACTTTTCACTGAGGAAAAAAAGTTGAGAAAAAACACGTTTCTGTGCGTTTAAATCTTAATTATCTATATAATGACAATTCATTTTCGATATAAAACATGAATATAAGGTACTTTATACTATTTACAATTACATGGCGTAGGTGGTATCCTACTATTATTTTTGTCAAAATATATCATTTCGTAATGTTCAGAAAAAACGTGAAAAAAAAATACCAAATACACATTTATTTTATGATCAGATGATTTAGTAAGGTAGACTAGATAGTAATGTAAAAATATCCAAAAACACTTAATTTTTTTTAGATATTAGCGTTAAACAAAAACGGGGATCAAGCGAAGAGATTGTTAATTAATTAATTTTTCACGAGGTAACTGGATCTTCGTGTTCCAATTTATTTAGATATGTTTTTGACAAAATTTGAGCATTAGACTCATTGGCGGCTATTTCCCCTTTTGGAATAAAGATGTTAGAATTGGTTTTTAGTATAGATATACTTTTAGTATTTTCCTCAAAAACTGTGTTTCAAGTTACTCCGCCTCCCTTTATTAAAACAAAAACTTTTTTCTTTGAAACCAATAGTGATAACTTTGGAAAGCAAATATTAAAGATGGTTTTTGGGTGAATATGTTTTATTTAATTTCATTTACAGTTGATATTAAAGAGAAGCATATAACTATGTGGATTAGCTTTTATCGTTTAACCGAATAATAAAAAATTACATAACTTAATTTGCAAAAAATATGTAAACAAAAACACGTTTCACCATATATAAAATAGGATCACTTTTTAGTTGTAGGAATACAATTATCAATACGTTTCATTTGCAATTATTGAATTGCAACAATAATATTCCATTATACGTAACTTCATCAAAGTAGTATAAAATGTACCATACGAATAAATAAATAAAATCAAAGTATACAATGAAAATGTATGATTTATTGCTTAAAATACATAACCAGTTTTTAAAAATTTGATTCACAAAACACTAATGGCCGTATGCACCAACGCAGGTTAAACTTAAGTGTCGCTTAAAAACAATGATTGCTATGGTTTTAACAATAGTATCTAAAGCTTGTATTACATTATACTTTTTTCGTCTAGAAACTTTGACAAGTTTGTAAACTTGATGAACTTGACAAAACTTTGATAATGTAATACGGAAACTCCGTCCAAGTTTTGAAACTAGAAGCGGACCAAGTTTTCATCAAAGTTTACTTACTAGACTTGCGCGCTGGATCGAATTTAAGAGCTACCAACACTTACTCATAAACTAGTTACTTATGTGTTTTTGATGTTTGTTTATTTCTACTATGTGCTTCTACGGTTATAGCGTTAAAACACGGAGTTTTTTTTTAATTTTATTTAGGAGGTCTTACAACGCACGTTACAATTACAGTCAAAATATTGTTTATTTTTCTTAAATTGCTAATTACTTGTTAACACTTCTATAGAGTTTACGCAATAAAATTATAAAATCACACGAACAAAGTTGGAAGGGATTTCTAGTTTAGTATCCCGTCTAGTTTACAAACTTGTCAAAGTTTTCTAGACGAAAAAAGTATAATGTAATACAAGCTTAAGTTTTAAAACATCGCTTAAGTTTAAGCTTGGTTTAAGCTGTGTTGGTGCATACGGCCATTATTCATTCATTTTCAACCGACCTTTACATTGAAAAGAAGGTATGTGAGACACCAAACGTATTATTATACACCGCCAAATGGCATTGTTTATAATTCAACAACTAGAAAAGGTTAAATAACTTAAAAACACCACGACGTTCCAATTTATTAAATAATTAATATTTGCTTCGATGAAAATTGAAATGGAAGAAATAGACGATTACACAATTTGCGATTCTGTGGTACGTAAAAATACTTGCCATTAAAAACGTTACGAAAATTAACCTCAAATTCTTTTCAGTCTTCTTTAGTAGAAGGGTGCAGATTGCCTGTTCACATGTCTGGAACAGACGACTGGCGTAAGTTTGATCTACTTAACATTGCTAGCGAAATTAAACCCCATTCTAATTTAGCGTTGGCAGAAATAGTCAGTATTAAAGATGTTGGAATTGGTGGTAGGAGACTTTATTATGTACATTATGTAGACTGTAAGTAAAAGGTTGTATTATAGGTCAAAACTTATGTTTGCATTACAGTTAATAAAAGATTAGATGAGTGGGTAGGAGAAGAGTCTTTAGATACACGTGAAGGTTCATTTTCCTAGAAAGGATGGGGGTAGCAATACGGCGGCAGTTAGTGGTGTTTCTACACCAAAAAAAATTCACATTGGTGCTGGTGGATCCGTTTCGAGGTATTTTACTTGTAGCTGCAATGAATTTACATATTAATTTAGTGATTTTTAGACCTTCTAGTCCCGTACAACAGCCTCCGCAAGAGTTAATCAATGGTAGTGCTGTATTAGCGGCCGCTTTACAAAAACGAATGAATCGTAAGAGAAAAGGACCTTCCTTGGAAAGCGAAGATTCACAGGATGCTCCTATATCTCAACAGCCTTCGCCAGGACCTAGACAATCAGGAAGCATGGTAGCGCACCACGACGATGTAGTTACTCGAATGAAAAATGTCGAAATGATAGAATTAGGTAGACATAGAATAAAACCGTGGTATTTCGCACCATATCCTCAAGTGAGTTGTGAATGTAAAATATAATGTTGTTGGAAAATGTTTTCGTAGGAAATGGTTGGTTTAAAATGTATATACATATGCGAATTCTGCTTAAAATATAGAAAAAGTAGAAAATGCCTAGAACGACATTTAGCTAAATGTAATTTGAGGCATCCGCCTGGGAATGAAATTTACAGGAAAGGCAACATCACATTTTTTGAAATTGATGGAAGGAAAAATAAAAGCTACGCTCAAAATTTATGTCTATTAGCTAAATTATTTCTAGATCACAAAACGTTATATTACGATACAGATCCGTTTTTGTTTTATGTGATGACTGTATTTGATAACAGAGGTTTTCACATTGTCGGATATTTTTCTAAAGAAAAAGAATCAACTGAAGATTACAACGTGGCTTGTATTTTAACTATGCCTCCGTATCAACGTAAAGGGTATGGAAAGCTGCTTATAGAATTTAGTAAGTATCACCGCGCAGAACTAATCCAATTTATTTCCTACAGTATATGCTCTATAATCCAACACGTTCTACTTATAGTGGGTGCGCCATTAGTGGCGCGTCGGTCCCTTATCAAAAATACAAAAGTTGCTTTAAATTGGAAATAAATACTGGACATAACTTAAAAATATTTTGCTCTAATAGTACAGGAAAATTAGGGTTTGAATTGGAAAAAAATCCCGTCAGCAATTTTATGTTTGATATTGTTAGGGGACCTTACAAGGTGCCCAGAGCCAGTTTTTCATCACCCCCACCCTTGAGCATTTTGTGAAGGGGGGTTGTTTTCGAATTAATCTAGCGTTTAAACGGTTCACCGCACAAAAAAAAGTCCCAATAAAAAATTGTAGGAGATTTTCACATCTATCATTTATTTTAATGACATTTTGTGATAGGAAGTGATATTGATCCCTATTTATTTATTTAGTCGTGTGGTACATTTTAAATATTGTATTGTGATGTAAGTGTTTTGTATGGTGCCCCAGAAGATCAGTATAAACCTGTACAGTGTGGTGACGAAACCGTGTGCAATTGTGGATTGGTTCGTTTTGGCAAAGCATTTACTTTAAGGCTTAGGAAAACCACTAAAACCTAAACATGCCAACCCTACAATTTATGAAAACTAAATTTCACTTTTCAGGGGTGATAATGTCACTTTATCGGAAAATTGTAAATTATAAAAGTTGTTTCTACAGCTTTTGTAGGAATTTTTTCTCTCCTGACTACCCTTGTGTTTGTAGAGCTAAGGGTATTTTCTGTCAAAATTTTGTCACCTGCAGTGTCCTAGAAAAACTTTAATTTCTTAGAAATGGAAGGAAATCGGTAGGTAAACAAATTTTTCAAGATAGTTTGAACATAGACCAGGCTGTCAAACTTAATGTTTGAATTTTTTAGGTATTTTTGAAAAACTTAAATGTTGCAAACGTAGGGTAAACTTAGAGTCACTAGTGATATCTATCAATATCTTCCCTCTAATATGGTTTCAACATTCCCAGCAAGTGCAAAGAAGTTCTAATTAAAATAAATAATAATTAATGCTAAAAGTATATTTAACTAATGTTCAAAGTGGTAACCATTTTGTTCTAAACATACGCCTACTTTATCTGCAAAAGCATTTTTTATTATTATGTCATCTACAGTTGTCGATGGTTCTCGGTACCCAATACCTTTTCTTATAACCCCATAAATAAAAATCAAGTTTTGTCAGATCTAGTTAACCTAACAGGACCTCCGCGTCCTATACACCTACCGCCAAATTCCCGATTTAGAATGTTTCGTATACGTCCACTATAATGTGGAGGAGCACCATCTTGTTGCCTCCATATACGAGGTAAGATGTTTAAGGGTATATTGCGTTTAAATATCCTTCAAAAAAATACGGACCAATCACGTCATCTCCCAAAATACCACCCCACACATTATTTGACCAACAATGTTGATGATCTATACTTCGCACAAAATGGCCCTAATAATGTAAGTTATGTCTGTTTACACAACCGTTATTATGGAACGTATTTATTTATTTATTTTGCTTTAAATTTTTAGCACAGTGGTTATGCTTACATCAAAAGTTGCGTTATTTCCAGTAAACCTAATGTGCGGGTTCTCCACTATTGCTGTTAGTACTTCTTCGTTTTCTTCTGTTATTACCGTTTCCACGCTTCCAGTTCGTTCAAATCTTTCTTTAAGCTTCACTAAAGATCATCTTGCATCATATGGATATCGTGTTTTAAAAAATCTTGATGCTAAACGACTATCTTTTTCTCATTCTCCTAACACGAAAATCATATCGTCGTTGATACTGCAATAGGTCGTATATCAAAAAAATGCCACATTGCGGTTATAGTGCTAAAGTAATCAAAAAAAAAAATAAAAATGAATACAATAACTGTTTATAACCAACTGTTATTCACAATAAAAGTAACATAGAACGGTCTGATCTCCACATTTTCTGAAATTATAACTCTTAAAGTAACAAAATATTCGATTTTTTTTACCTCCTGAAAACTTGTTGATTTTGACATACAACCTATTGCAGTAATCAACGACGATATCTATCATTTAAGCTTGTGTTAATGACATATTTCTTTAAATAAATCAACAAATGTCAAAATAATCATAACAAACTTGAAACAATTGTATTATAGATATTGTTTACTCAGTCTACTTGATTTTATGTATTCTTCTTCGTTTTTTGCAGAGCATAAAATACAGTCTTAAATAAACAAACCAAACACCCAGAAATATGCATTTTAGGTAGCATATTTCTCAGAGAATTAAATGTACTATATTATTTGGTCTAAAAAAATTATAACCTTTCTATTTGAAAAAAAATACCCGTAAAGTAGCTCGAAACTTCCCACGCTTGGAATACGAAAAAAAAATTCAAACGCTAAAGTTTGACAGTCTGGTCAAACTATTTTGAAAATGTTGTTTACAAATCGGCTGATATCTCAAAAAATAATTATTTTAGAGAAAGACGACTTAATGAAATATATCCCAAACTTAATTGACTTTAAACATAAAATAATATACAGTGTGTAATAAGGAAGCTATGGACCGACGCGCCACTAATGGCGTATATTTTTGTGAATGAATTAAAATAATAAATTCGTTGAACTAACGAACTTGCACTGCATTTCTTTCTTTAATTTATGCTAGATTTTAATAAATACCTCTTTCGCGTCTACAGGTTACGAATTATCAAAATTTGAAGGAAAAACCGGTTCACCGGAAAAACCGCTTTCGGATTTGGGATTGTTATCGTACAGAAGTTATTGGTCACACACGATATTAGAAATTTTGACCTCCTTAACGCCGGTTGGTGACAACGAAAAACCTCAAATAACGATTAAGTAAGTGTTAAGTTGGCGCGTCAAGAAACGGAAACAAATAAATTTTGATTGCAGCGAAATGTGCGAATTGACCAGTATTAAAAAAGAAGACGTTATATCGACGTTACAAAATTTAAACTTAATTAATTATTATAAGGGACAGTATATTATTACGCTTAACAAAGAAATAATGGAAAGTCACTTGTCTGCAATGGAAAAAGATTAATTAGAATTGATCCGAAGTGTCTCACATTGGACCCCTAAAGATTGGGGTAAAAGAGCTAAATGGTGATATAGATGTAATATAATTAATAAATTTTTATAACTAAATTATATCGTTTCAATGGTTGAGGTTGCGAGTTTTCTAGATATTTCTGGTTACTTAAAATAATGTACTCTATGATTATAAATAACGATAAAGTTTTGGACTGCATTTAACAGAACTGCCAGTTATTACACTTTTTCTTTATTATTTTTAACCTTCCTTATTTTTCAGCGTTTGATTCTATTCTTTTTCCAAATAACGATAACCGCGGAAACTGCTCCCTAATATTTATTTGGTACAGGAAAATAAGGGTTTGAATTGGAAAAAATCCTGGTAGCAATTTTATGTTTGATATTGTTATGGGACCTTGGAAGGAGCCCGGAGCCAGTTTTTCATCACCCCCACCCTTGAGCATTTTGAGTTCACCGCACAAAAAGGATTTTCAGATCTATCTTTTATTCTAATGACGTTTTGTGATAGGAAATGATATATAGGGGGTTGAAGTTTATGAAAACTGTAAATTTCACTTCAAAATTGTAAACTATAAAAGTTGTTCTCTACCAACAACCCTTGTGGCTGTAGAGCTAGGGGTAGTTCGTGATTTTGTTTTTTCACCCTACAAAAAAATGAAAGAGGAACAAGTTGTAGATATTATGATCTATTTTTTTTACCAATGAAATTTTGTACTAAAACGACCAATTTATCTTGTACAGAGGGTTCAATTATAAAAAAAACCCTTCATTTTTGCATTCCAATGCAATAATAGCTATTTACATCAATACAATTTATTGGAAAATTATTCCTTATTATTTGTTCCACTTTTGCTTAAATTTTTTTCTTTATGTAAAAGATAAATCTGAAAATCCTCTACAATTTTTTATTGGGACTTTTTTTGTGCGGTGAACCGTTTAGGCACTAGATCAATTCGCAAAAACAACCCCCGTTCTCAAAATGCTCAAGGGTGGGGATGATAAAAAACTGGCTCCTTGTAGGGTCCCCTAACAATATCGAACATAAAATTGCTGACGGGATTTTTTTTCCCGAAATCGGCCTCTTTTTTGCCTAATTTTCCTGTACTAATTGCACGATGAATGAATTAATGAAACGTTAACTTCAGGAAAAATAACGAAACATAAAAAAATACAAATATCAGTTCTGTATATTTAAAAATATTAAAGCACAAGTTTAATGTCACCTCAACAAATTCACTTCCATTTTATTTTGAATACCTAATCAGAACAAGTAGAAAAACAAAAATACAGAGACTATTAACAAAAAAAACTGGTGACAATATACGCGGCAAATAAATTATTTAAATATCTTTCCTTGATTGAACTCTCGACCTTGTTTATCGGTTCCTGTCCACGAGAAATATTGCTGAACCAATTTTTTCGTTTCTTCTGCGCTGGCATCTAGTTTCTTCCAATCGTAGGATTCGTAGTCTATTTGCCAATCAGGGCTTAACTGTTGTGAAAAAAAAATTGAAACAAAATAATACTAGAATGAATTAAACTTACGGGAAAAGCTAACTCGTGACCTCTCCACACCCAAACGCCCGATATTGAACTATTATTATCGGAACCAAATAAACATACGGACGCAAACGCTTGCTTACGCATTTTGTCTAATCTCTGGTACATTCCTAAAATAGAAGTTGAGTTAAAATTTATCCACCAGTTCAATTTAAATTAATACCTGTGATAAGATTGCAGCTCATAAAAACTTTAGTTAGCTCTTCATTGTACTTGTATTCGCAAAACCAAATAGAGTAGTTTTCAGGATCGAACTTCTCCCAAAAGTAAGGAATCGATTTAACTTCATCTTCATTGGAATAAAATCGTTTATAATCGTCCATGTTAAATTTACTACAAATTTTAGTTTTATACTAAACTACAGTTACATGAATATTTCTTACCCTTTAGGGAGTGAATCGAAAGGATCCTTAGATTTTGGTTCGAGAGCGAGAGCGGCTTCTGCTGCATCGAGATCTTCTTCTGATTCTGGTTCTTTCTTGGGAGCAGGCTCTTTTTCTTTCTTTTCCTTTTTCTCCTTCTTATCCTTTCCAGCAGGCTTATCTGAATATAGAAACGACAATGAAACATTTGTATAGGCACGTGTTAATTTACTAGGGAAACTTACTTTTTTTATTAGATTTTTCACATTTTCTTGTTTCAGTATTAGCAGCTTTAAAGTTAATATTCTTTTAAATTTAAGAAGCTAAACCATTAACAAAAATAATTACCTTCGGGTTGTTGAAATTTGTTCGGGTCGATTTTAGCAGCTTTTGTACATAGTTTGACTTCTCCGACTACTTCGCGGAAATTGGGTTGCTTAACGATAGTGGTGAACCATCTATTTACATTTCCGAAAGGTTTTCTAAATTCAGTTTCGAGCACGTGAGTATATAAGTGCAATAAGTTGCAAGCAACGACGATGTCGGCTAAGGAAATACGTTCGCCGACGAGGTATGTGCGTGTTAATAAGTGGGCATTTAAAACGCCGAAAGCAGACTTGACGTCGTCCTTGGAACGATTAAACGACTGCAATAAAAAAAGAAAACAACGGTTATATGTAAATGTAATTATTATGGCAATTCGAAAATGTTAAGATTTCTTAGTTCCTTCTAACTTACGGAAGTTAAAGGTGTGGAAAATCTTTTTTAATATATCTCTTCGCTTTTATAAAATAACAACGAATTATTTTATCAAAATGTAGTAAAGAGAATTAAACGTGCTTCAAATAAATGAAATAACAAATAAAGTCTAATACAATTTCTTCACGAGCCGCCGTACACGAACCACATTTTTTTGCAGTGAGATAACCACAAATTGAGGTTAGCCAGACCTCAAATTGTGGTTAAATCAACCACATTTTTGCGGTTTGTTTGTGGTTGCATGCCAACTGCAGAAGCCCGTTTAGACTACAACGAACGCCTGTGTTGTAGTATATATATATGAACAACCACAGTTCTCAGAAATGCAACTGCATTTTTGTGGTCGGACCGACTGCAAATGTGGCTTGTACACGGCGGCTTTTAGTTGCTGATGTAGATGGCAAATTTTGATGTTGCATTGATTCCCGAAAACTGTCACAGTTAAACAATCGTTGGAGTTACGAAGCATATGTTTAGGACAACTGGTTCCAATCTCCTAGAGCGGTCGTACACAAGCCACATTTTTCATTTGAGATAACAACAAGTTGTTGTTAACCTGACCGCAAATTGTGGTTTGAGTCAACCACGTTTTAATTTTTGTAGTTGCATTGGCTTCATATAGCAGCAACCTGTGGCGACCACTCGGGCTGCATGCCGACTGCTGCGAACGGCCGTGTTTGCCATGTAGTAATATTTATAGGAAGAACCCCTTTGACTGTTAGAATTATACTCAAAATGTAGCCAAAGCTGCGGTATCACGAAACAACAAGTTTTATTACGATTGAGTTGTAAATGTTGAAATTTCTCCTAAGTTGGTATCTAATTAGCAGCTTTCTTCTCACTTGTGTTATACTTTATATTTGGAGAAAGAGCGAAAGGAAGTGAGCTATAAAAAATCCATGTGATTTTTTTAGCCGACGTTGCGACCATGTTTTATAGTACGGTCTTCTTCAAGGGCTCTAAAAAAATTCTAGTCGTGAGTTACTCGAATACATGTAAAATTTTTACAATCGTTGAAGTTTCTCTATTATACTGATTATGTGTAATGTTTCAAAACAAAAAAAAATTAAATTACGTACATTTTGGACGTGGTTGTACAAACAATAATTAAAAAAAAATAATAATTTTTATACCTTCAGCCCCATACTGGATTAGAAAAGAAACTAATGTAAAATAAACGTTACAACATTACTACCCCAGATTTTACAGCTGTTGAAGACCGTACTATGGTCGAAACGTCGCGCCGTAAAAAAATCACATGGGGTTTTGATAACTTCCGCTCTTTGTCCAAATAGAAGGTCTCACAAGTGAGAAAAAAGCTGCTAATTAAGTTGTATTGCATCAGATCAGCTGTTTTAAAGATATCGTGACTAAACATGGACAGTTAGACAACCGAACCAAATATATCCAATGGTTTCACGTAACAATAAATACTCCACTGAAGAAGAAAAAGTGGACATACTATCAACACATCTTGAGCAAGTGTTCACCCTAAATAACGAAGTACATGATGAACTCATCGAAAACTAAGTGAAAAGCGCAATTGATAACCTAAATTCACAAGATAATGATGAAATAGTCCCAACTTCTACCTAAGCGTAAATCCCCCGGCTTAAACCTCATCACCAATGACATGCTATAACATCTTTCAACTAAGGCAATAGTATATTTAACATCAATCTTTAATGCTTGCCTACGCATTGGACACTTCCCTACCTCATGGAAAACTGCGATAATTCTTCCTATCTATAAAGCTGGTAAACCCAAGGAAAATCCGGATAGTTACAGACCCATTAGTCTCCTGCCAACCTTGGTCAAGGTCAAGGAACTGGGGGTTGCATATAGATAAAAAACTAAACGAGTGCTATAACCGATTGGGAGCATTATACCCGCTTATCAACTGGAGGTCAAGTCTTCGTGCGGAGTGCACGGTTCTCCTCTATAAAGGAATTCTCAGACCTATACTTGCTTACGCCTGCCCCATATAGTCCAATACTTCAAAATCATCGTTAAAAAAGCTCCAAATAATGCAAAACAAAGTGCTACGAATTGATATCAAGTGTCCATGGTATGTACGCAACACCCAAATTCACTGGGAATTAAGTGTTCCAACTATAAATGACTTTATCCAAAAAACAACAGTGAAGTTTTCCCAAAACCTAGCTCTATGTTCTAGTGCGACAAGTTTAATCTTGGGAATGAAGACATCCACACACGCCTTAAGCGTAAATTACCACAGGACTTAATTTAACTGCTAACTCATGACAGAGGTATGTGTTTTTCACTAATTCCTCAATACTTCTCTGTTTTAATATAAATTAAATACTTAATGTTAGCTTATTATATTGTTAATCTATTGTATTTTAACTAAGCAGTGTATTGCATATTGAGTGCAGAGCCAGCTACAATAAATTTAAAAAAAAACATGGACAGACGGTCGGCTAAGCATCAGCATACAAAAATAATTCAAATAATAGTACCTATGCTTTTTTAATATTATTAATATTTTTGTAGGTATTGCAGTATCACAAATATAATATGATTACACAAACTCTGTAGTTTGTATATTAGAAGAAATCATTTTTTAAACGAAATGAAATGCTCAATATATATTTTGAAAAAAAAAACGGAATCTATTCGAAAATATTTTTAAAAAACTAAGAATACCTTTTTTCTTTGCGGATTATACGGATTACACTAGAGATGTGTGCAACTTACGTTGGAGGAAACTGTCTAAATCATTGATGTAAAATAAAAATAACATTGGTCCAACTGACTACCATTAAGGTACCCCTATATTAATGTCTAAGTGCTCGGATTTAAAAGTTTTTCGAATCCCATTGTTGTTTTGGGTAATTGTCTAACGTTACTCCTCTAATACCATATTTTGAAGTTTTCATAATATGTTCAAATTAACGCAATCGAATGTCGTATAGTAAAATGAATATACAGGCATCACTAGTAGATTTCTTGGTTTGAAATCCATACTAATTCCTTGATAAAATTTTATATTAGTTTGCCTTCATTAGTGAAGAAACTTTGGTACAAACTTTTTTTAGTAGCAGATATTTTCGTTAAATAAGGGTTGGTATGTTTAGGTTTTAGTGGTTTTCCTAAAGTAAGTAAATGCTTTGCCAAGACGAACCAATCCACAATTGCACACGGTTTCGTCACCACACTGTACAGGTTTATACTGATCTTCTGGGGCACCATACATAACACTTACAATACAATATTTAAAATGTACCATACGATTAAATAAATAAATAATTTTTGTAAATGGTATTTTTCGGTTTTTATCGGATATCTTCGGAACGGATCGGAATTTACGGCATGAAAATCTGCATTGCCCATTTAACCAAATCTTTATTATTATTAATAACAAAGATGCCCATACATTACTTCTCAGATTGGGACACAGTGTAAACTAAAATTATCACGTGAACACGTACTCGTTGAACCTTGCAACTGTAGTTAAATGTATTTCTTAATCTATATTTTTAGGTCAAAGTTCTCGCTCGCTTACTCAAATCTTGACGTAGACACTATTAAATATACACTAGGTTGTCCATGATAAGAATGAGCAGCATGGGGATCTTAAAAATTTTAGGAACCTTGTATCTTCTACCGTTTTCAAGATCCCCATGCTGTTCATTCTTATCTTGGATACTCATGGACAAAATTATTGAATATTTTTTAAGTAATTGTGATTACAAAAAATATTCTACAATTGTCCACGAGTATATTATTATTATTATAAGATGAATTGCCACTTGAGATTTGGTTTCATTCTATCAAAATAAAAAGTATACAGTAATGTATTTGAAACATTCAACAAAAATCATTCGCACTAACAAAAGTTCATTGTATTTTTAGTTTCAACATTAATTATTAAAAATAAATCAAGCAATTACTTGTTTAGGAAAATGTTCATAATTAAGAACGCTAATAATATAATAATACGCATGTTAAGTTGGCGGGTGGTGAGAATTGCAAATTGCACCATAGCCCCGCCTACCGTTACCACAAAGCAGCATTATGGTTCGTGTTTCATATTTTTTTTACAAGTGGTGGCATACAATTTTTAAAAAGCAATAATTGCATTTGATGGTACTAGACGGGGGAATACAACCCTCCATTTTTCTTAAATATGACCGCCTACCTCCCAAGAGTCACAAAATGTCAACCCTTTAAAATTTATATTTGTTTCATGACCTAAGGATGAAGTAGTTTTATTCAAAAACAAAAAAAAATAATAAGTACTTAATTTATAATATTGTTACGAACTCCGTTACTAATAAAGTTTCTTCCAACTAGAAATTTTTAACAAACAGTACTATATATTATTTTGGTAGCTAACCTAACCTATTTATTTTCAAAGAAATCCTCAAAAATCGATATTATGGCTTTTCGGATAACGTAACTATGCTATGTGCAATCTAACGATGCACGGTAATTTTTTGTTGAGGGGGAGGGGAAAATTATTTAGTTCTAACTCCACTCGCAAAAGCGCTGCTTTATATGTTTCGGAAGTATTCGATGATTTCCGACTTTAATTCCGCTAATCGTTAGTAGTTTTTTTTCTGATTAGCAGATGTTTTAAGTAACTGTCAACCACAACTGTCAACGAATTTGAATTTTTGAAATTTGAGCAACCGAATCGTAATTTAAAACGCCTCCAGTTTTTAGTTGTTGTGTGGTGAATTGTAAAACAGTTACAAAACATATAAGAAAACATCGGTTTCCTAAAGACCCAGTGGTAAGTTGAAATTTTTAACATTTCCTAACTAATAAATTATTTAAAATATTGTTGAGTAAACGCTTAATATTAATTTAAAACTTTCCAGTTGCTGAGAGAATGGATCAAATTTATTCAACGTCCAGATTTGACCAACAAAAATCTAGGAAACATGAGAAGTCATTTTTTACTTACGGTGAAATGAAATCGTACGATATTGCCTCAAATATTAAATTGATTGTAGGTACATTACAAAAAATTGAATTAAAAGTTGTAGCCACTGTTTCTGATCAATACGCTCTAAGTGTATCTGCAATTAATAAATTACAGTCCGAAACAAGAGCTCATTGTCTTAGAGGCAACATTGATAACAGATACTTTGGATACCTTGTCAGTAACGAAGAAATAATACATTTTTATGACTCTCCTAATTTGTTGAAGGGAATTAGAAATAATTTACTAAATTCGAATGTAACATTTAAATAGATGAAACATCAACAACAAATTGCGTCTTGGAAAGATGTTATACGTTTTTACGAGTTTGATAGTGGAGCCATTGATTTTCGGCTATGCAATAAACGTACAGATCAACCCATATACCAAGATTAAATGAAGAAAATTAAAGTGAAGAACGCTGCCCAAGTATTTTCTCAAAGAGTTTCTGCAACCATGAGACATTTTTCCACATCAATTCAATCAGGTAAGAATAAATTACTAAGTGGGAAGTCACATAGCTGAAAATGTAATTTTCAGGAACAGAACTATCTTCATCGCCTGCAGATACTGCTGATTTTCTTTTATTTATGGACAAATTGTTCGATAGTGTAAACGGTTCCATTATCCATCCTACAGTAGTAAAACTTTTACGTTGCACGGTAAAGCGAGAGTCTCCTCACATAGAATTTTGGAATGTAGCATTTAAAGTGTTAAGAGTCTATGAATTTTACAAAAATTGGGAAAACGGAAAATTTCGTTCCTCTATCGGTAAAAACTGGATTCACACTATCAAAGTCTTCAGGTGCTTGTGGCCAACACTGAACAAGGACTACAATTTTAGATTTGTTCTGCCCCGTAATATAAACCAGACCCTGTAGAATTTTTTTTCGTTGTATTCGTATGCAAGGCGGTAGAAACGTAAATCCAACTAGTAATTCGTTTGCAGCCTCTTTTAAAACATTATTAATAAATAACTATTTTTCTTCACACTGACCTGGAAGTAACTGCGAGCAAGATGAAAGTGAAGGGGCATTAAATACTTTGAGGGATATAATTTTTGCAAAACACTCTGAAAAAGGAATTTGTGCTCTTCCAGCAGAGGATGATTTTATTCTATTGGAAGAAACTAATTTTAAATTTTCAGACTTTCACTCAATAATGAAAATTTATTTACATTCCTACTTAGCAGGATTTGTTGCAGGAAACTTTTAAAAATAACAATTGCAACGTTTGTCGTAATATATTAATAACAGATAAAGATGAAGGATTGGTGGCTGTGAGAGCATGTAACTCCAAATGTCTCATCAGAGTTAGCGATTTTTATAGAAAAATTTCCACCAAAAGTTGCTATGTTCTTCAATTTTTTCTTCCAAAGCTATGCTGTCAAAAAAATGTTAAAGAACTTTTAAAAATTAAATTATTTAAGTACGTTTTAAGAGATCACCAAATGAATTGCAATGCTCATAATTTAAAAAAACTTATTTGCTGATTATATAGTATATTTTTATATTGTGGCATGGGTAGGTAATGTCAACAAAATTTTAAGAGGCCAAGATCAAAAAGACACCAGTAATAGCATTAAGAAAAAGGCACTAACTGTATTTAATAAGTTAAAAAAAGCAAAACAACAAAAAATTTAAAATATACAATTTTTTACATGTAATTATAGCTATAATTTACTGAATTTAATATTAAATAAATTTAATGTTTATGCTTTATTTTTTATGCCTATTCTAAATAACGTAAAAATTTGGTTGATGCGATAGGACTTACACAATTATCTTGAAAATACTTGAACAACATATTGTCAATTGTACAAATACCAAAGTTTGTATTTAACAATTGTGGAGTATCGCTACGAATTTTAATCAAAACAAAATAACACTAAAATTTAAAAATCCCGCCATTATGTACCCTTTCGTGCATACAGCGGCAGTTGCGGTTGGAGTGATAACTATTTTATTTTTTCCTAAAATAAGGATAGAGTTGGGCCATCTATATCCAATATACAGTATGCCCCCGGATGGGGTTGCCAAGAGGAAAAACTTTTTTATTCTTAATTTTTCGAGAAAAATGTATTCTTCATAAAATTGTTTGCTTGTTTCAAAACCGCGGAACCGGCTCTCTTCGTTCAAATTTTTATTTCCCTTCTAGAGAAAAATGGAAAAATAGGTTCATTTGGTTGAACAATTAAATCTCGTTTTCATGGCAACCGGTAACAAGATTTTTGACTTTTATTTATTAAATGACAATGTTGTCAAAAGAACAACGAATTTACCTTATTCAGTGTTACGGCATAGGTGATAAAGCAATTCGTCAAGTTATTGAGGAGTTTAACCAAAAATTCCCGGATCTCTTCATATCAAAATGTGGTGACAAAACAAAATCAAGAAATTTTTAACCACAGGCTCCATATTAGACATAAAAAAAACTAAGATAGTTCGGAATGAAGATGACGCTGCGGCCCTTATTGTGATGGATTCGGTTCCGAATAACCCAAAATTATCTTTACGACGAAGATCACTTGAATTCATAGAACATTAAAGCAGTTGAAATTTCATCCCTTCAAACCGATTTTCAATCACGCTTTAGAGCCAGGAGATAGTCCAAGACGATTGGATTTCTGCTTGTGGATGGGCACTCAACTAATGAATAATCAATACTTTTATCATCGAAATATTGTATTTTCTGATGAAGTCAATGGTACTGTTGCATCGCAACATGTAAGGTACTGGAGTCGTCACAATCCCCATTTCCAAATCGCTCGTAATAGGCAATATTTAGCGAAAGTAAACGTATGGTGTGCAATTTCTTACCATGGCATTATTTGACCAGTTTTTTTTTTGAAAATTCGCTTAATCAGCACTCTTATATAAATATGCTGCAAAATTTTCTAAGTGAACGGTTGGACGATTTACCTATTAACTATCGCGCCAGATGTTATTTTCAACAAGATGGTTGTCCTGTCCATTATGCGCAAATAGTGGTAAAAAGACTGACTCAGGAATTTATGGAGAATTGGATCGGTCGAAATGGTCCTGTTTTATGGCCACCGAGGAGCCCTGATTTGAGTATAGCAGATTTTTATCTTTGGGACCGCTTGACACAAATAGTTTATGCAAACAGAAAATTAAAGGAGTTATGATGAACTGCGTCGAAGACTTGAGTTCTGCGTTCAAAAATTGTTTTTTAATAAATAATCATTATTATTTCTTATTATTAGGTTAAATTGTTATTGTTATTATTAAGAATTGTTTAAATGTTTTTGAATTTCTTGAACAGATTTTGTGCAAAATATAATACAGAAATTTTGGTTCTTCTTGATATCTATAAAATCTGAATAAGTCAAAATCTGCCATAGTCAAATCAGGGCTCCTCGGTTGTCATAAAACAGGACCATTTCGACCGATTCCATTTTCCCCAAATTCCTGTGTCAGCCATTCTACCACTATTCGCGCATAATCGGCAAGACAACCATCTTGTTGAAAATAACATCTCGCGCGATAGTTAATTGGTAAATCGTTCAATCTTATATTTAAAAAATGTAAACGGCTCCAGTACCTTACATGATGAGATACAACAGTGCCATTTGAATTACTTAAATTCGTTGTTCTTTTGACAACATGAAAACGAGATCTAATTTTGCGGACTTTGAAAAAACTAAATGAACTTATTTTTCCATTTTTCGAATGGAAAGAAAAATTAGAACAAAGAGAGCCGGTTCCGCGGTTTTGAAACAAGCAAAAACTTTTATGAAGAATACATTTTTCTCGAAAAATTAAAAATAAAATTTTTCTCTTGGCAATCCCATCCGGGGACATACTGTATATTATTTATCTATGAACCTAACATTACCCAACCTAACCTAACCTATTTATTGTCTAAAAAAAATTGGTTTTTCCGGATAACCTAACCAGACCTCTAGATAATAAACCTTTAAAAAATGTTTTAAAAGTTGATCTTAAGCAACCACGGGAGGTCATTCACCGCTACACCCCACACAAAAAATTAGTCAATTACTCAAAATCATGTTTTCACAGGTTGACCTTTCGTGACCCTTGGAGGGCACGGGGGTCATATTTGGAGGGTACCATTGAACTCCCCATGTCCAGTATTATTGATATATTAGATATTAGAATTACAAAAATGCGGTAAATTACCTTTTTATTTGTAAAATTCAATGAAACGTAGTCTTTATTTTATTTCTTGTTGTTTTACTTAAACAATCATCTTTGCCGTTATTGTTATATAATTCAAATTTTATAAATTGTCATTCAATTACGCAAAATAATCACAAGAATTAAAATCTAGAATCCAAAAGCTTTTCAAAAAGGTACAAGTTGATATAATTTATACCATTTGGTTACCGATTTCATGGATTTATGACACAAAAGTGCCTAAAAATTTGGAGGTTTCATTTACATAACCTACAAGTCAAAAACTCTCACCCCTCAGTTTTAGAAATACAGGATAAACACCAGGGATATTATGCTAGGTCACCCTGTATAAGCTCTCAAAAGTCAGTGCTCTACACTTTTTACTTTGATAGTAGTATAATGTAAAAAGAAGTTTGTTCTGATTCCAAAAACAATGATGTAGGTACAGAATTTTACTTTTGAATAAAATTTATTACTTTTGGTGATAAGGCTATCAGCTTAAAAACTGATTCAGTAAATTATTGCTGGACTTAAAAAATCTATACGATAAGAACACGAGAACGTCTGATGAAATATCAATCATTGTTGTGACACTTACTACATACCTTTTTATTAAACTCCACTATTCCAAGAATGGGAAATACCCACGCACAAGAAGCTGGTAAGATATCGCTTTCGGCAAAGCAAATCCATTGAAGTACTTGAGCTCTATCGAATTCATTTTTGCCCCGAAGTTCATCGTTGGCAACATAATAAGCAATGGCATTTCCATCTTGCAAACATTTTCCATCGGTGGATTCAAAAGCAGGCACCTACAAACCGATATCACATAATAAAATTGTTCTAATTTTATAAATAATTACACAAACGAATTTAAATTTAAACTCACCTTACCGGATGGGAATTTTTCAAAAAGCGCTCGATTTGTTGGTTTCTCCGAATACGAAATCGGGGTCCACTTTAACATTGGCAGATGCATACTTAGCGGCAATAAGCGCTTTGTAGGCCCGGAAATTTTCAGGATATGTGTATAGAGTCTAAAAAATAAACTTTGTCAGTAATAGAAAAACACAAATCGAAACTATTTTCATTAAATCGGATATCAGATGGTCTATGAATCATGAAATAAAAACGTATTTTTCATACTTACACCCGAAACCATTGCTGACATTTACTGTAGGAGATATCAAAAGGGAGAGGGAATAAAATTTTGTTTGACAGTTGGAAGATTTGAGAGACATCTAGTATTGAATTCATATATTAATTTATCGACCGATGCGGATTTAGTAAACGGAACAGTTTTCTGTAATGCTCAATTATTTAAACTTACAATTATTGTTTTTTACTTTATTTAATTCTTAAACTCAAACTATGTTTGAACCGTAAAAAAATATGTCAATAAAGAGATGTTAAGAAACAATTAAAATTAAAAATAGTTATTTATGATACAAGTGTGTGAAGTAAGTCTTTACGCTCAAGTTACGGAGTTTAAAACACGAGCCGTCATTGTTTCATACAATATTTTATTGACGTTGGAACTAATTTTTATAAATAGAAACAATTACTATACAACATTTATTTTGAGTGTTTTGCATATTAATTGGGATCGTTGAAAACAAAAATTATTTAATAATGAAAGGCTTATTTTAATTACATATATTGCACTTATTTACACGATTTTATTTTTTACGCACAATTTATTTAAAAAGTAACATTTCACACACAATTATATATTAATAGTCTGATTACAGGTTAGACGTAAATAATAAAATCATAGAGGTATTGGAAAATCACAAAGTTATAATTAACATAAGGGGAGAGAATTTCTTTATTACGAAGCAGGAAAGAGGTACATAGATGGTACACCATGTACCGTTGCAAATAAATATATAGTTAAGGACTGTTGGGTGTTGATCCTTATTCAATTTTAAGACAAAAACTTTATATAAATAAAGGTCTTAAACGGCTTTGTTTTTATTATACGGGATATTAAAATAATTTTTGAAAAACTAAATAACTAGAAGATGCAAATTAATATGTCGTTTTTAACGTATAGGTACAGAAGAATTTTTTAAACCAATTTTGTAGTTAGTATTATTTTACCAGTGGCGGGCATAGATGTAGTGACTGAGAATTAAGTTAAAAATTATTATGGTTTCTTTTTTATATATGGTTTAACAATTAAATTAAAAGTATACAAAATTCATCTCTTGAGCTTTTTGCTCAAATTAACTCTTTCATGAAATTGTAGAAATAAAACTATGTATGATTATGTTTAATTACTGTATCTAATATCAATTTCTTAGCATAAATAATACAATTTATATGCGAGTAAATTTTACAAAAAGCGTTATGTTAGAAATAGTTTCTCCATATTCGCAATATAGGAGGAATCGTTTCCAAAATGCATGCCTCGTTGCCTTACTGAATTGCAATACTTATCCTACGGCAAGATACAATCGTGAACGATTCTCCCTAGTAATGGCCATAATCTTTGCTCCAATAACATCCACAAAAAAGTTTGTGGGAGCACTCCGAAAACCATTTTTGTCAATAACTTTCATACAGGATAGTCCGTGACTTCCCAGATCATCCATTTGTTTTCCGTAGGTGCATGTGGACTGAACACACCGACAGCATCCATATCGTAGGGATGCAGAAATCCTAAAAGCACTGTTTTTTTTCACATGATGGCTTATATTTAGCTTTGTCTATCTCAGACTCAAATATTATTGTTGTCAAACTGTCAAAATGGCATTAAAATCGTAGTTCCTTTGTACCGTAGCAATCACTGAAAATCGGTCATATCTCACATTCCAGCAATTGATCGCTTTGTAATAGCGGTTAATCAGAAATAAGGTGAAACATGATGATACTAATGTAAGTCGACTAATACTTTCCACCGAAGAAATAAATGCTGGAAGACATAGATCCTTCATTCTATGGATACTCATCCCTCTATGTTGTATAGGAAGTGAAATGTTTCCCAATGACTTTTAGAAAACTGGTTGTTTTTAATCTCCTCCATTGTGTCCTTGATAAATTTATCAAAATTATTGTATATCCGAGAATTACCATGTGAGAGTGGTACGAAGTGTACCCAAGACTACAGTCTTTGTTCTTTTGATCAAAAGTGACAAAAAATATTGTGTAGCTTTTTAACTTAATTCGATGTAATTCAATGCGTAGAACACTGTAGTACAAACCGTTTTTCTTCATTTCTCAAAATTGGTGCATAAACTACGTTTCTCCCATTGTCGTATTATTAAGATAGCAACTGATAGCATTTCTGTATTCTACACCTTCTTATTGTATATTCACCAATTTTTATTCAGATCGGAAACAAAATGTTTTTTTCCAGATTTTATACCCAAGACTATATGTAGCTTTTAATAATAATAATGATAATGGTTTAGTCATGCTTGAAATTTAAATAAATTTTTAATTAGTCAACAAATACAAGAAATGAAATTTAATTAAAAAACAAAATTTAAGAATTCTAGCACCGAAAATGGCGTCTTTACAATAAGGTGCTGTTTAATGGTATGCTTAAACTTAATTATCTCTAATTATTTGATACATTCTGGCAAATGGTTGTAAAATTAGATTCTATAATAGTTCATCGCATGTTGTGTTTTTAAGTCTAAAGTAAGGCTAGTATAAATCACGATTAATGTTTGTGTAATTAATCGTTTGTACTTAAGTGTGTTATTTATATAAATTTTAATAAAATTACATGTTTTTAAAAGTTATATTTGTTTTTAAAAATTTGAAATTGACACTATCATCAATTGACGAAGTTTAATTTTAAATTGACTACCAACTCGTTTCTGTAACCAGCCTTGACAAAGCCCACACAATGGTGGGCGAAACGTTGGCGATTACAACTTACTGAGTTGTGTTTTCTTCCTACCTCCACCTAGAAGGGCTCTTATAGAGTATACATATTATTAAAAAGTTTTTGGAGGCAACTTACTTGTACTATATCATATTGGTCTCTGTTTTGCTTAACAAAAAGTAAGGCTTGCAAAATATAAACTGCGGGAAACGTTAGCATTTTTAATTGTTTAAACAGTGGTTTGGTGTTTTCGCGATGTTTTGTACGGCATAGAACCTTAACTACGTTCTTTTGTAGAGCGAATATTCGCATGGCTGAGGTGGAATGTCCCCATAGCAAAGATAACATAGCTCATTTTTGAATGAAATAGATAATAGTACAGGCAGAGTAATAGATCTTGTCATGCGTTTAAATTTCGAAATAAATAAATTAAAGATGATACATATTTAGCGAGTTCATCTCATTGATTGAACCAGGTGAGGTTTGGAATTTCTATTTCTGTTTATGGCGTCCCACATAGCTTTGGTAGTGTTTGTCGATGATTTAATGTATACAGGGTGTTTAAAAAATACGTTCCAATATTTGGCCCACTTATAAATCTAATCAGTACAAACAAAAAAGTCAAAATAAACACAAGTCCCAAAATCAACCGTTTCTGAGATAAATGCAGTTTTTGGAATTAAAATTACTAAGCTCAGTTGGTGCGATTCGTCGTATTTATCACGTCAGCTATGGAAATAACAAAACAAAGTTTGTTTGTTTCTGTCAGTCTAGTTGCCGCATTTGTTGTAATGATTGTGTGACTGTCATTGTTGCTATTAAAGTCGTTGTTGCTGTTGCTCATTGTTGAAATTTTTAAATATGCCGGAATATAGGTACCAACGCAGAAATAGCAGACATGCATTTCATGTATGGCAAGACCGATGGAAATGCTTATGAGGCAAGTCGCCTTTATGCCGAGCATTCCCAAACCGGGTACTTCCGTGTGCCAAACTTTTTACAAATTTACATCAACGTTTATCCGAAAACCCGAACGCCATTGTTGAATCGAATCATCAACACCGATTTTCAATCAACGTTTGGCTTGGTGTGTTGGGAGACCATCTGATAGGACCTTGTTTCCTGCCTAACCGTACTTTGACTTTTTGCGTAATACCTTGCCACTGCTATTAGAAGATGTACCCCTCGACCACAGAATTAATATGTGGTTGATGCACGATGGAGCTCCTGCGCATTATGCAGTCTTGGTCAAAATTACCTAAACAAAATTACAATGGCAGGTGGATAAGGCAAGGAGGTCCAATTGCGTGGCCATCTAGATCTCCCGACCTCACTCCCCTGACTTTTTGCATTTGGGGGTATTTAAAGACATCACTTTATTCAAGTCCTGTGAATAATTTAGATGAGTTGAGAGAATGAATTGAACATGCCTGCCAGACTGTTCCTACAAATCCGGGACTCTTTGAGAGAGTACGACGTTCACTTTTACGGAGATTCAAAATGTGTATACAAATGGAAGAAGGACATGTTGAACATCTTCTTTAAGAATCATTTGTAATTAAAATGTTGTATTTATACTGATATTTGTTCTATTGAAAACCTCGTTGAAATAAATATAATCTTTGGTTTACCCACTTCCTTAGTAACTTGATAAATACGACGAATCACTTCTACTGAGCGTAAATTATTTTAATTTCAAGAACAGGTTGTATCTCGGAAACGGAAACAAGTGTAATTTAGCCAATATTGCTAGTAGGTAACTTGAGGTAAAATAAATATTTGTTACGACTATTACTGTTAACCAAAATTTCAGGTACCTAACTTTTTATTTACGGCTACAATCACCTTATAATCGAAGTGTTATCTGTTTTCAAATAAAAGTGTAATTGTAAATGTATTGCATCTGGTAGAGGACCGCCTTAAAGAATTTGTGTCAGCATCCGTCGTCTTTTGGAAACGCTTATTTTTTGCAATTGTAACATTTCTTTTGTTTTTGCATGCGGAGTATTCATATGCTTTATATCTTGCGATACAGGATTTTCAATATTATTGCGGTACTGCGCAAGTTATGATAGAGGCACGCGTTTCTATGTTAACCTTCTTTTTTGAAATTGATGAGATTACTTTGAGGGATCATATCTCGATATCTCAAAGTGTAATTACAAAACGATAAAAATTTTATATTATTCTTAAAACCATCAAACTAAACAAAAATTTATAAAACAAATTTATTTCACATTTCAGATTGAAAATAGGTTAAATTTTATAAAATTACCCGAAAACTAGTTACAATCTTCTCCTGAACAATCTAAACTTTTGTATATTTTTTTCTGAAAATATGAATTTTAAGTAAAACGCGACCAAGTTGAAGTCAATCGGTTAAATACACTCAGAAAATTAAGTTAAATTAAATACAACTTATAATGTAAACAAATCCATGTATTTGTGGTTATTATTTACATAAACAATTTATTCGCTTTGGACTCAGTTGGAAAATATGAATCTGCTGAGTTTTTCTTTTGAATCGAGAAGGACGTCTTCGGTTGTAATTTGTTTCGAACGTTGTTTCTAAGAAGAAAAAAATAACATAAATTCACTGATAAAAGATATGCTAAGTCAATTGTATTTAATTTTAAATATTCTTTTTAAAACTTTAATTTTCATTAATTACACACAACTTTTAGTACATTGTAATAAAACAACAAATAAGTTGTAAATGAGCTATTCAGCTTGTTTTGCATTTTGTTTTTGCACAAAACTTACAGTTGACTAAATATCATAAATTATATGCTATCAATTTTCAAACGGAATTTATGTGAACCGCTTCAAACGAGTGCATAATTCTTTATTTAATCAATTTAAAATTAAAAAAAAAAAACTATAGAATGATAAGTTAAAACACAAAACTATTTCAGTAGGTAAATAAAAATAATATGAATTTACTTTATAAGTACCTTCTTTCTCGAATTTTGCCGGCACTGCATTTTTATGTAATTGTTTTTTTTTATTGTTTATAATTATTTTTGACCTTAAAAATGTACTTCACAAATTAACTTATTTCCTAAAGCGTCAATATCTACAAAAGCAATAACAATGTTCCCACAATTTTTTGCCACTTGCCGGTGCGATGTACTTCTTTTATTGGAAATTTAAAAAAAACTTTTGTCTCTGTTCATCTTTAAATTGTTTTTGCAATTTACGTATTCGCACTTAGTCATTGTCACAACAAATCACAATAACTTCCAGACACCACAAATGGGCGGTTCAACGGTGGCTAATTCAACGCACGCAAGAAAGCAACTACAATATTTCGCTAAAAATCGACGGTGGGAGCTATCTACAAATCGGTGAAATTGTACGTTACATTTTCCCATCTGCGTTGCGGATCTTAAGTAACTTTATAATCAATGACTAAACACTGGAACCAGAAAGTGTGGCCCAAAAGAACATTGAAAATCGAAGAAAAAAACGTACATTTTGAATCTTTGGTTGATCCTAAAAAGGTCCTTCTACCACCGCTCTATATATCAAACTTGGCATGATAAAGCAGTTTGTGAAGGCATTGCCAAAAGATAGTAAGACATTTAAACACCTTTCAAGCAAGTTTTCTGGTCTGTCTGAAGCAAAGCTGAAGAAGGGAGTTTTTGTTGGGCCTGACATTTGTAAGCTGATTGAAGATAACAACTTTAAAAATGTGATGAACGATATTGAGAGGTTAGCAAGGAATTTTGTAAAGATGTAGTTGCAAAGTTTTTAGAGAATCAGAAGGACCCGGACTTTAAAAACATCGTCGAAAATATGTTGTGAAATTTTAAAAACCTAAGATGCTCAATGAGTTTAAAACTTCCTTTTTTTTAAACTCCCATTTGGATTACTTCCCAGAAAATCTTGGTGCAGTTAGTGAAGAGCAGGGTGGGAGGTTTTACCATGTAACGATGCGATTTTATTTATAAGTATCGCACCGTCACTAAATTAATTTAAATAATTAATTGTTAGAATACGACCGATTTTGGTATGTTTTTAACTATTATTAATTTTGTATCTTATTAATTGTAAACCCAAGGCAAAAGATAACGGGCGGCCCGTTCTACAAAATCCGATGAGCTTTACTGTTAAAGAGGCGGTTGGTTCCGAATATCAGTCCTGCTGCTAATACTGAGTAAGCTCGCAGTCTAATTTAACCGCCAAAGATACTTTGGCTATTCTCTCCCTGACCCGCATGTTGCAGAAATACCGCTTTATGATCTATTGACTTTCCATTTCTCCCATCAATGTGCTGTATTTGGAGTGACGTATTTTCGTGTCGTAGTACACCACTCGAATCGTTGCCCGTGTCGATATAGCGCATTTTCGTATGTCGACTCGGTCACACCCACTACCTACCGCATCCCTTAACAGACCGCAGTTCTGCTTATATACTGTAAACCTCACCCTATAACCGTCCAATCCGCTGACTGCTTTTGGGTTGCATGGTTGGTGCTTTACTTTAATAAATGCTGTTTTTTCTGTGAGACGAATAGCAACTTGTTTTGTGCTAAATAAAGCAGTTTTGAGTTTTATTGTATTTTTTTTATTTCTCGAACTGCTTCCCGTTAGACGATTAGAACACTGAAATTTTTAACCTCCACTGTAGCTGCCCGTCGAACAAACGGAGAATAAACTTCGTCATCAAATCTGGCGCCCGAGATCCGTCCGCTTTTGTTATTAACAGTAACTAACCGAATTGGGAAACAAGCGTTACAACCAAAATATCAAGGAAATGGAGAGAAGGTATCAAGGTCGATGGGATACTAATATGTTGGGCGACTACTGCTGGATGTTGCATACGTTCCACAAAAGGAAAAGCACAAAACGAATCTTCGAAATAAAAATGTATAATTGTGTATAAAGTAAATAAAATATTGTATGACTTATATTAATTAAATTTGTATCATTTTATGATATTTTTTTTTGAACATCCACCTGTATGGCGGGTTTTGCCTATATTTTAATATTTACTTTGCGGAAAATCCTTACGTGATGGGTCAAAATGGATGGCATTTTTAAACTCAGCACTACGAAATGCATAAAATTGACGCATTACCATTAAAAAAAATCAAAAAGTTTTAATTTGCGGGCGTATAGGTATACGGACGATATTGAAATATTATTAAAAAAATCTAGACCGATTTCAAGAATCACCATGTATGTACTGTTTACACCACGGCTGATATCGCCGTCGATTTACAGTATGTGCGTTTAGAACTTACCAACTTAAAAAAAAGGCACCTTAAAACAATATATTATGAACGAATTTGGGATCCATTGAGTATTGGAGTAATTTTAATGAAGAAAATAAAATTTTTTTTTTATTTTGTCATTGGCCAATACAAGTACTTTATTATGATTATTAAAAATAGATTAAAAAATTATTGCGAACTAGTTTCGAGTATTTGAAGTAATTATTATTACACTTATCTTCAGCGCAAACAAAAAACTGTAATATTATTAAAAACGGAGTTAACATTTGAAACAAATTATGACAAACTAATACACTACTAGGTAACCCTATTCTTTAAAAGACATTTCTATGTAAAAAAATTTTTGTCGATCATCTCAGCGATAACACTTATGATCCCATTACTAAAGGTTGCGAGGGGTAGCGAACCCACAAATGAATCGGAATACCCAATGGAATCCGAACAAAAATGCGTGAAACCTCCAAATGGAGGGATCTTATAAAATTTAGAAATATAAGTAAAGTTAACACCGTGAATTGTCGAACAACACCTTTAGAGAATAAAAGAACGACCATGTCACAGATTAATGATGTGGTGGGGTTAATTTCACACTATTACTTCACTTGGCTCTAAAAAATAAATTAATAATCATATCACTAAAACACTCAAAAATGAACTTCAATATTTTAACACAAATTTCACACTATCACTTCACTTGGCTCTAAAAAATAAATTAATAATAATATCACTAAAACACTCAAAAGTGAACATCAATATTTTAACACAAATTTCACACTATTACTTCACTTGGACTCTAAAAAATAAATTAATAATAATATTACTAAAACACTCAAAAAATGAACTTCAATATTTTAACACAAATTTCACACTATCACTTCACTTGGCTCTAAAAAATAAATTAATAATCACATCACTAAAACACTCAAAAATGAACTTCAATGTTTTACACAAATTTCACACTATCACTTCACTTGGCTCTAAAAATAAATTAATAATAATATCACTAAAACACTCAAAAGTGAACATCAATATTTTAACACAAATTTCACACTATTACTTCACTTGGCTCTAAAAAATAAATTAATAATAATATCACTAAAACACTCAAAATGAACTTCAATATTTTAACACAAATTTCACACTATCACTTCACTTGGCTCTAAAAAATAAATTAATAATAATATCACTAAAACACTCAAAAGTGAACATCAATATTTTAACACAAATTTCACACTATTACTTCACTTGGCTTTAAAAAATAAATTAATAATAATATCACTAAAACACTCAAAATGAACTTCAATATTTTAACACAAATTTCACACTATCACTTCACTTGGCTCTAACAAATAAATTAATAATCACATCACTAAAACACTCAAAAATGAACTTCAATGTTTTACACAAATTTCACACTATCACTTCACTTGGCTCTAGAAAAATAAATTAATAATAATATCACTAAAACACTCAAAAATGAACTTCAATATTTTAACACAAATTTCACACTATTATTTCACTTGGCTTTAAAAAAATAAAACTGATAAGCACCATATTAACACTTCGCGTAACACTAAAAAGTAGAATCAAGTAGAACCAATAAACATTTCACTAACACTTTACTTAACACGATTAACACTAAAACTTAAGCGGTGAGTAGTGCAGACTGTGGAATTGTGACGGCGAATCCGAGCGGTTGTGGCGAAGTGGAGCAGAGCATATAGTGGCGGCGTATTGAGAGTAGCGTAGGGTGGCGACGGCGGCTTGAAACGTCGAGTGGAGTTGCGCCGGATTAGAGCGACGCCAAACTGAACTGATAAAAACATCATTAACACTTCACTCAACACTAATTAAATAAAACCAATAAACACATCACTAACACTTCACTTATCGCGATTACACACAAAACTTAAGCTTCGGATGGGGCTCAAAAACGTATCACCATAACAGTCAAAAATGAACTTCAATATTTTAACACAAATTTCACACTATTACTTTACTTGGCTCTAAAAAATAAATTAAAAATCATATCAATAAAACACTCAAAAATGAACTTCAATATTTTAACACAAATTTCACACTATCACTTCACTTGGCTCTAAAAAATAAATTAATAATCATATCACTAAAACACTCAAAAATGAACTTCAATATTTTAACACAAATTTCACACTATCACTTCACTTGGCTCTAAAAAATAAATTAATAATCATATCACTAAAACACTCAAAATTGAACTTCAATATTTTAACACAAATTTCACACTATCACTTCACTTGGCTCTAAAAAATAAATTAATAATCATATCACTAAAACACTCAAAAATGAACTTCAATATTTTAACACAAATTTCACACTATCACTTCACTTGGCTCTAAAAAATAAATTAATAATCATATCACTAAAACACTCAAAATGAACTTCAATATTTTAACACAAATTTCACACTATTACTTCACTTGGCTCTAAAAATATAAATTAATAATCATATCACTAAAACACTCAAAATTGAACTTCAATATTTTAACACAAATTTCACACTATCACTTCACTTGGCTCTAAAAAATAAATTAATAATCATATCACTAAAACACTCAAAAATGAACTTCAATATTTTAACACAAATTTCACACTATTACTTCACTTGGCTCTAAAAATATAAATTAATAATCATATCACTAAAACACTCAAAAATGAACTTCAATATTTTAACACAAAATTCACACTATCACTTCACTTGGCTTTAAAAAATAAATTAATAATCATATCACTAAAACACTCAAAATTGAACTTCAATAGTGATGCAAGCGGTTGGCGGATTGTAGAGTGCCGCAGGATTACATCGACGAGTGGAGGTGGCGGCTTTGTGCAGAGCGTCGAGTTTCGTGAGCTTGGAAATCCGCCCTGCATCGGCGAAGACTATAATTAACTCTAAAAAATTAACTTGATAAACACATCATTAACACATTACTTATCGCGATTACAGAATAAAATTTAAGTGGCGAAATGGAGTAGAGCATATAGTGGCGGCGGATTGGAGAGTAGCGTGGGGTGGCGACGGCAGCTTGAAACGTCGAGTGGAGTTGCGCCGGATTAGAGCGAAGACCAAACTGCACTGATAAACACATCACTAACACTTCACTCAACACTAATTAAATAAAACCAATAAACACATCACTAACACTTCACTTATGGCGATTACACACTAAACCTTAAGCTTCGGATGGGGCTCAATAAACGTATCACCATAACAGTCAAAAATAAACTTCAATATTTTAACACAAATTTTACACTATCACTTCACTTGGCTCTAAAAAAATAAATTAATAATCATATCACTAAAACACTCAAAAATGAACTTCAATATTTTAACACAAATTTCACACTATCACTTCACTTGGCTCTAAAAAATAAATTAATAATAATATCACTAAAACACTCAAAAATGAACTTCAATATTTTAACACAAATTTCACACTATCACTTCACTTGGCTCTAAAAAATAAATTAATAATCACATCACTAAAACACTCAAAATGAACTTCAATATTTTAACACAAATTTTACACTATCACTTCACTTGGCTCTAAAAAATAAATTAATAATCATATCACTAAAACACTCAAAATTGAACTTCAATATTTTAACACAAATTTCACACTATCACTTCACTTGGCTCTAAAAAATAAATTAATAATCATATCACTAAAACACTCAAAATGAACTTCAATATTTTAACACAAAATTCACACTATCGCTTCACTTGGCTTTAAAAAAGTAAAACTGATAAGCACTATATTAACACTTCGCGAAACACTAAAAAGTAGAACCGAGTAGAACTAATAAACACTTCACTAATATTTCACTTATCGCGATTACACACTAAAACTTAAGCTTCGGATGGGGCTCAATAAACGTATCACCATAACAGTCAAAAATGAACTTCAATATTTTAACACAAATTTCACACTATTACTTCACTTGGCTCTAAAAAAATAAATTAATAATCATATCACTAAAACACTCAAAATTGAACTTCAATATTTTAACACAAATTTCACACTATCGCTTCACTTGGCTTTAAAAAAGTAAACCTGATAAGCACTATATTAACACTTCGCGAAACACGAAAAAGTAGAACCGAGTAGAAATAATAAACACTTCACTAACATTTCACTTATCGCGATTACACAGTAAAACTTAAGCTTCGGATGGGGCTCAATAAACGTATCACCATAACAGTCAAAAAATGAACTTCAATATTTTAACACAAATTTCACTATCACTTCACTTGGCTCTAAAAAATAAATTAATAATCATATCACTAAAACACTCAAAATTGAACTTCAATATTTTAACACAAATTTCACACTATCACTTCACTTGGCTAAAAAAAATAAATTAATAATCATATCACTAAAACACTCAAAATTGAACTTCAATATTTTAACACAAATTTCACACTATCACTTCACTTGGCTTTAAAAAGTAAACCTGATAATCACTATATTAACACTTCGTGAAACACTAAAAATTAGAACCAAGTAGAACTAATAAACACTTCACTAACTTTTCACTTATCGCGATTACACACTAAAACTTAAGCTTCGGATGGGGCTCAATAAACGTATCACTATAACACTCAAAAATGAACTTCAATATTTTAACACAAATTTCACACTATCACTTCACTTGGCTCTAAAAATAAATTAATAATCATATCACTAAAACACTCAAAAATGAACTTCAATATTTTAACACAAATATCACACTATCCTCAAAAATGAACTTCAATATTTTAACACAAATTTCACACTATCACTTCACTTGGCTCAAAAAAATAAATTAATAATCATATCACTAAAACACTCAAAAATGAACTTCAATATTTTAACACAAATTTCACACTATCACTTCACTTGGCTCTAAAAAATAAATTAATAATCATATCACTAAAACACTCAAAAATGAACTGCAATATTTTAACACAAAATTCACACTATCACTTCACTTGGCTTTAAAAAAACAAAACTGATAAGCACTATATTAACACTTCGCGTAACACTAAAAAGTAGAACCGAGTAGAACTAATAAACACTTCACTAACACTTTACTTAACGCGATTAACACTAAAACTTAAGCGGTGAGTAGTGCAGACTGTGGAATTGTGACGGCGGATCCGAGCGGTTGGTGAAGTGGCGGCGGATTGGATAAGCGCGTGGAGTGGCTGACGATTGAAGCGTCGAGTAGAGTAGCAGCGGATCAACTTAACCTAAAAAATAAATCTGATCAACACATCAACACTTTACACTTGCGATTACACGTTAAATCTTAAGCGGCAATGTGGAGCACAGCATGGAGTGACTGTGGTTTGGAGTGGCGACGGCTTGACTTGACACTAAAAAATAAAACTGATAAACATATCACCCACACTTTACTTACACTAAACAGATGAAGCTAACATCTAAAACTTGAAACTAAAACAATCGAAAAAACGTAAACTAAAAAAGTAATCGTGCACGCGGCTAAAATATATTTCGGGTGCTCGAAGACATACTTCAAAAATGAAAACTAAGAACGAAAATAAAACTTAAAACCTGACAAAGTGATGCAAGCGGTTGGCGGATTGTAGAGAGCCGCAGGATTACATCGACGAGTGGAAGTGGCGGCTTTGGGCAGAGCGTCGAGTTTCGTGAGCTTGGAAATACGCCCTGCATCGGCGGGGACTATAATTAACTCTAAAAATTAAATTGATAAACACATCATTAACACTTTACTTATCGCGATTACACAATAAAATTTAAGTGGCGAAGTGGAGCAGAGCATATAGTGGCGGTGGATTGGAGAGTAGTGTAGGGTGGCGACGGCGGCTTGAAACGTCGAGTGGAGTTGCGCCGGATTAGAGCGACGTCCAAACTGCACTGATAAACACATCACTAACACTTCACTCAACACTAATTAAATAAAACCAATAAACACATCACTAACATTTCACTTATCGCGATTACACACTAAAACTTAAGCTTCGGATGGGGCTCAATAAACGTATCACCATAACAGTCAAAAATGAACTTCAATATTTTAACACAAATTTCACACTATCACTTCACTTGGCTCTAAAAAATAAATTAATAATCATATCACTAAAACACTCAAAAATGAACTTCAATATTTTAACACAAATTTCACACTATCACTTCACTTGGCTCTAAAAAATAAATTAATAATCATATCACTAAAACACTCAAAATTGAACTTCAATATTTTAACACAAATTTTACACTATCACTTCACTTGGCTCTAAAAAAATAAATTAATAATCATATCACTAAAACACTCAAAAATGAACTTCAATATTTTAACACAAATTTCACACTATCACTTCACTTGGCTCTAAAAATATAAATTAATAATCATATCACTAAAACACTCAAAATGAACTTCAATATTTTAACACAAATTTCACACTATCACTTCACTTGGCTCTAAAAAATAAATTAATAATCATATCACTAAAACACTCAAAAATGAACTGCAATATTTTAACACAAAATTCACACTATCACTTCACTTGGCTTTAAAAAACAAAACTGATAAGCACTATATTAACACTTCGCGTAACACTAAAAAGTAGAACCGAGTAGAACTAATAAACACTTCACTAACACTTTACTTAACGCGATTAACACTAAAACTTAAGCGGTGAGTAGTGCAGACTGTGGAATTGTGACGGCGGATCCGAGCGGTTGGTGAAGTGGCGGCGGATTGGATAAGCGCGTGGAGTGGCTGACGATTGAAGCGTCGAGTAGAGTAGCAGCGGATCAACTTAACCTAAAAAAATAAATCTGATCAACACATCAACACTTTACACATTGCGATTACACGTTAAATCTTAAGCGGCAATGTGGAGCACAGCATGGAGTGACTGTGGTTTGGAGTGGCGACGGCTTGACTTGACACTAAAAAAATAAAACTGATACACATATCACCCACACTTTACTTACACTAAACAGATGAAGCTAACATCTAAAACTTGAAACTAAAACAATCGAAAAAAACGTAAACTAAAAGAAGTAATCGTGCACGCGGCTAAAATATATTTCGGGTGCTCGAAGACATACTTCCAAAAATGAAAACTAAGAACGAAAATAAAACTTAAAACCTGACAAAGTGATGCAAGCGGTTGGCGGATTGTAGAGAGCCGCAGGATTACATCGACGAGTGGAAGTGGCGGCTTTGGGCAGAGCGTCGAGTTTCGTGAGCTTGGAAATACGCCCTGCATCGGCGGGGACTATAATTAACTCTAAAAAATTAAATTGATAAACACATCATTAACACTTTACTTATCGCGATTACACAATAAAATTTAAGTGGCGAAGTGGAGCAGAGCATATAGTGGCGGTGGATTGGAGAGTAGTGTAGGGTGGCGACGGCGGCTTGAAACGTCGAGTGGAGTTGCGCCGGATTAGAGCGACGTCCAAACTGCACTGATAAACACATCACTAACACTTCACTCAACACTAATTAAATAAAACCAATAAACACATCACTAACATTTCACTTATCGCGATTACACACTAAAACTTAAGCTTCGGATGGGGCTCAATAAACGTATCACCATAACAGTCAAAAATGAACTTCAATATTTTAACACAAATTTCACACTATCACTTCACTTGGCTCTAAAAAATAAATTAATAATCATATCACTAAGACACTCAAAAATGAACTTCAATATTTTAACACAAATTTCACACTATCACTTCACTTGGCTCTAAAAAAAATAAATTAATAATCATATCACTAAAACACTCAAAAATGAACTTCAATATTTTAACACAAATTTCACACTATCACTTCACTTGGCTCTAAAAAAATAAATTAATAATCATATCACTAAAACACTCAAAAATGAACTTCAATATTTTAACACAAATTTCACACTATCACTTCACTTGGCTTTAAAAAAACAAAACTGATAAGCACTATATTAACACTTCGCGTAACACTAAAAAGTAGAACCGAGTAGAACTAATAAACACTTCACTAACACTTTACTTAACGCGATTAACACTAAAACTAAAGCGGTGAGTAGTGCAGACTGTGGAATTGTGACGGCGGATCCGAGCGGTTGGTGAAGTGGCGGCGGATTGGATAAGCGCGTGGAGTGGCTGACGATTGAAGCGTCGAGTAGAGTAGCAGCGGATCAACTTAACCTAAAAAATAAATCTGATCAACACATCAACACTTTACACTTGCGATTACACGTTAAATCTTAAGCGGCAATGTGGAGCACAGCATGGAGTGACTGTGGTTTGGAGTGGCGACGGCTTGACTTGACACTAAAAAATAAAACTGATACACATATTACCCACACTTTACTTACACTAAACAGATAAAGCTAACATCTAAAACTTGAAACTAAAACAATCGAAAAAAACATAAACTAAAAGAAGTAATCGTGCACGCGGCTAAAATATATTTCGGGTGCTCGAAGACATACTTCAAAAATGAAAATTAAGAACGAACATAAAACTTAAAACCTGACAAAGTGATGCAAGCGGTTGGCGGATTGTAGAGTGCCGCAGGATTACATCGACGAGTGGAGGTGGCGGCTTTGGGCAGAGCGTCGAGTTTCGTGAGCTTGGAAATCCGCCCTGCATCGGCGAAGACTGTAATTAACTCTAAAAAATTAAATTTAAGTGGCGAAGTGGAGCAGAGCATATAGTGGCCGCGGATTGGAAAGTAGTGTAGGGTGGCGACGGCGGCTTGAAACGTCGAGTGGAGTTGCGCCGGATTAGAGCGAAGCCCAAACTGCACTGATAAACACATCACTAACACTTCACTCAACAGTAACTAAATAAAACCAATAAACACATCACTAACATTTCACTTATGGCGATTACACACTAAAACTTAAGCTTCGGATGGGGCTCAATAAACGAATCACCATAACAGTCAAAAATAAACTTCAATATTTTAACACAAATTTCACACTATCACTTCACTTGGCTTTAAAAAAATAAATTAATAATCATATCACTAAAACACTCAAAAATGAACTTCAATATTTTAACACAAATTTCACACTATCCCACTCAAAAATGAACTTCAATATTTTAACACAAATTTCACACTATCACTTCACTTGGCTCTAAAAAAATAAATTAATAATCATATCACTAAAACACTCAAAAATGAACTGCAATATTTTAACACAAAATTCACACTATCACTTCACTTGGCTTTAAAAAAACAAAACTGATAAGCACTATATTAACACTTCGCGTAACACTAAAAAGTAGAACCGAGTAGAACTAATAAACACTTCACTAACACTTTACTTAACGCGATTAACACTAAAACTTAAGCGGTGAGTAGTGCAGACTGTGGAATTGTGACGGCGGATCCGAGCGGTTGGTGAAGTGGCGGCGGATTGGATAAGCGCGTGGAGTGGCTGACGATTGAAGCGTCGAGTAGAGTAGCAGCGGATCAACTTAACCTAAAAAATAAATCTGATCAACACATCAACACTTTACACATTGCGATTACACGTTAAATCTTAAGGGGCAATGTGGAGCACAGCATGGAGTGACTGTGGTTTGGAGTGGCGACGGCTTGACTTGACACTAAAAAATAAAACTGATAAACATATCACCCACACTTTACTTACACTAAACAGATAAAACTAACATCTAAAACTTGGGGAAACTAAAACAATCGAAAAAACATAAACTAAAAGAAGTAATCGTGCACGCGGCTAAAATATATTTCGGGTGCTCGAAGACATACTTCAAAAATGAAAACTAAGAACGAAAATAAAACTTAAAACCTGACAAAGTGATGCAAGCGGTTGGCGGATTGTAGAGAGCCGCAGGATTACATCGACGAGTGTAGGTGGCGGCTTTGGGCAGAGCGTCGAGTTTCGTGAGCTTGGAAATCCGCCCTGCATCGGCGGGGACTATAATTAACTCTAAAAATTAAATTGATAAACACATCATTAACACTTTACTTATCGCGATTACACAATAAAATTTAAGTGGCGAAGTGGAGCAGAGCATATAGTGGCGGTGGATTGGAGAGTAGTGTAGGGTGGCGACGGCGGCTTGAAACGTCGAGTGGAGTTGCGCCGGATTAGAGCGACGTCCAAACTGCACTGATAAACACATCACTAACACTTCACTCAACACTAATTAAATAAAACCAATAAACACATCACTAACATTTCACTTATCGCGATTACACACTAAAACTTAAGCTTCGGATGGGGCTCAATAAACGTATCACCATAACAGTCAAAAATGAACTTCAATATTTTAACACAAATTTCACACTATCACTTCACTTGGCTCTAAAAAAGTTTTAAATTAATAATCATATCACTAAAACACTCAAAATGAACTTCAATATTTTAACACAAATTTCACACTATCACTTCACTTGGCTTTAAAAAATAAAATTAATAATCATATCACTAAAACACTCAAAAATGAACTTCAATATTTTAACACAAATTTCACTATCACTCAAAATGAACTTCAATATTTTAACACAAATTTCACTATCACTTCACTTGGCTCTAAAAAATAAATTAATAATCATATCACTAAAACACTCAAAATGAACTTCAATATTTTAACACAAATTTCACACTATCACTTCACTTGGCTCTAAAAAATAAATTAATAATCACATTATCACTTAACACCTTCAAAAAATGAACCAAATAAAAACTAATAAACACTTCACTAACATTTCACTTATCACGATTACACACTAAAAACTTAACTTCGGATGAATCAATAAACATATCACTATAACACTCAAAAATGAACTTCAATATTTTAACACAAATTTCACACTATCACTTCACTTGGCTCTAAAAAAAATAAATTAATAATCATATCACTAAAACACTCAAAATGAACTTCAATATTTTAACACAAATTTCACACTATCCTCAAAATGAACTTCAATATTTTAACACAAATTTCATACTATCAACTTCACTTGGCTCTAAAAAAATAAATTAATAATCATATCACTAAAACACTCAAAAATGAACTTCAATATTTTAACACAAATTTCACACTATCACTTCACTTGGCTCTAAAAAATAAATTAATAATCATATCACTAAAACACTCAAAAATGAACTTCAATATTTTAACACAAATTTCACACTATCACTTCACTTGGCTCTAAAAAATAAATTAATAATCATATCACTAAAACACTCAAAAATGAACTTCAATATTTTAACACAAATTTCACACTATCACTTCACTTGGCTCTAAAAAATAAATTAATAATCATATCACTAAACACTCAAAATGAACTTCAATATTTTAACACAAATTTCACACTATCACTTCACTTGGCTCTAAAAAATAAATTAATAATCATATCACTAAAACACTCAAAATTGAACTTCAATATTTTAACACAAATTTCACACTATCACTTCACTTGGCTCTAAAAAATAAATTAATAATCATATCACTAAAACACTCAAAAATGAACTGCAATATTTTAACACAAAATTCACACTATCACTTCACTTGGCTTTAAAAAAACAAACTGATAAGCACTATATTAACACTTCGCGTAACACTAAAAAGTAGAACCGAGTAGAACTAATAAACACTTCACTAACACTTTACTTAACGCGATTAACACTAAAACTTAAGCGGTGAGTAGTGCAGACTGTGGAATTGTGACGGCGGATCCGAGCGGTTGGTGAAGTGGCGGCGGATTGGATAAGCGCGTGGAGTGGCTGACGATTGAAGCGTCGAGTAGAGTAGCAGCGGATCAACAACCTAAAAAATAAATCTGATCAACACATCAACACTTTACACATTGCGATTACACGTTAAATCTTAAGCGGCAATGTGGGCACAGCATGGAGTGACTGTGGTTTGGAGTGGCGACGGCGACTTGACACTAAAAAATAAAACTGATAAACATATCACCCACACTTTACTTACACTAAACAGATGAAGCTAACATCTAAAACTTGAAACTAAAACAATCGAAAAAACGTAAACTGAAAGAAGTAATCGTGCACGCGGCTAAAATATATTTCGGGTGCTCGAAGACATACTTCCAAAAATGAAAACTAAGAACGAAAATAAAACTTAAAACCTGACAAAGTGATGCAAGCGGTTGGCGGATTGTAGAAACCGCAGGATTACATCGACGAGTGGAAGTGGCGGCTTTGGGCAGAGCGTCGAGTTTCGTGAGCTTGGAAATACGCCCTGCATCGGCGGGGACTATAATTAACTCTAAAAATTAAATTGATAAACACATCATTAACACTTTACTTATCGCGATTACACAATAAAATTTTAATGGCGAAGTGGAGCAGAGCATATAGTGGAGGTGGATTGGAGAGTAGTGTAGGGTGGCGACGGCGGCTTGAAACGTCGAGTGGAGTTGCGCCGGATTAGAGCGACGTCCAAACTGCACTGATAAACACATCACCTAACACTTCACTCAACACTAATTAAATAAAACCAATAAACACATCACTAACATTTCACTTATCGCGATTACACACTAAAACTTAAGCTTCGGATGGGGCTCCAATAAACAATATCACCATAACACTCAAAAATGAACTTCAATATTTTAACACAAATTTCACACTATCACTTCACTTGGCTCTAAAAAAATAAATTAATAATCATATCACTAAAACACTCAAAAATGAACTTCAATATTTTAACACAAATTTCACACTATCACTTCACTTGGCTCTAAAAAATAAATTAATAATCATATCACTAAAACACTCAAAAATGAACTGCAATATTTTAACACAAAATTCACACTATCACTTCACTTGGCTTTAAAAAAATAAAACTGATAAGCACTATATTAACACTTCGCGTAACACTAAAAAGTAGAACCGAGTAGAACTAATAAACACTTCACTAACACTTTACTTAACGCGATTAACACTAAAACTTAAGCGGTGAGTTGTGCAGACTGTGGAATTGTGACGGCGGATTCGAGCGGTTGGTGAAGTGGCGGCGGATTGGATAAGCGCGTGGAGTGGCTGACGATTGAAGCGTCGAGTAGAGTAGCAGCGGATCAACTTAACCTAAAAAAATAAATCTGATCAACACATCAACACTTTACACATTGCGATTACGTTAAATCTTAAGCGGCAATGTGGAGCACATGGAGTGACTGTGGTTTGGAGTGGCGACGGCTTGACTTGACACTAAAAAATAAAACTGATAAACATATCACCCACACTTTACTTACACTAAACAGATGAAGCTAACATCTAAAACTTGAAACTAAAACAATCGAAAAAACGTAAACTGAAAGAAGTAATCGTGCACGCGGCTAAAATATATTTCGGGTGCTCGAAGACATACTTCAAAAATGAAAACTAAGAACGAAAATAAAACTTAAAACCTGACAAAGTGATGCAAGCGGTTGGCGGATTGTAGAGAGCCGCAGGATTACATCGACGAGTGGAAGTGGCGGCTTTGGGCAGAGCGTCGAGTTTCGTGAGCTTGGAAATACGCCCTGCATCGGCGGGGACTATAATTAACTCTAAAAAATTAAATTGATAAACACATCATTAACACTTTACTTATCGCGATTACACAATAAAATTTAAGTGGCGAAGTGGAGCAGAGCATATAGTGGCGGTGGATTGGAGAGTAGTGTAGGGTGGCGACGGCGGCTTGAAACGTCGAGTGGAGTTGCGCCGGATTAGAGCGACGTCCAAACTGCACTGATAAACACATCACTAACACTTCACTCAACACTAATTAAATAAAACCAATAAACACATCACTAACATTTCACTTATCGCGATTACACACTAAAACTTAAGCTTCGGATGGGGCTCAATAAACGTATCACCATAACAGTCAAAAATGAACTTCAATATTTTAACACAAATTTCACACTATCACTTCACTTGGCTCTAAAAAATAAATTAATAATCATATCACTAAGACACTCAAAATGAACTTCAATATTTTAACACAAATTTCACACTATCCTCAAAAATGAACTTCAATATTTTAACACAAATTTCATACTATCACTTCCCTTGGCTCAAATAAAATAAATTAATAATTCATATCACTAAAACACTCAAAATGAACTTCAATATTTTAACACAAATTTCACACTATCACTTCACTTGGCTCTAAAAAATAAATTAATAATCATATCACTAAAACACTCAAAAATGAACTTCAATATTTTAACACAAATTTCACACTATCACTTCACTTGGCTCTAAAAAATAAATTAATAATCATATCACTAAAACACTCAAAAATGAACTTCAATATTTTAACACAAATTTCACACTATCACTTCACTTGGCTCTAAAAAATAAATTAATAATCATATCACTAAAACACTCAAAAATGAACTTCAATATTTTAACACAAATTTCACACTATCACTTCACTTGGCTCTAAAAAATAAATTAATAATCATATCACTAAGACACTCAAAATTCAACTTCAATATTTTAACACAAATTTCACACTATCACTTCACTTGGCTCTAAAAAAATAAATTAATAATCATATCACTAAAACACTCAAAAATGAACTGCAAAATTTTAACACAAAATTCACACTATCACTTCACTTGGCTTTAAAAAAATAGAACTGATAAGCACTATATTAACACTTCGCGTAACACTAAAAAGTAGAACCGAGTAGAACTAATAAACACTTCACTAACACTTTACTTAACGCGATTAACACTAAAACTTAAGCGGTGAGTAGTGCAGACTGTGGAATTGTGACGGCGGATCCGAGCGGTTGGTGAAGTGGCGGCGGATTGGATAAGCGCGTGGAGTGGCTGACGATTGAAGCGTCGAGTAGAGTAGCAGCGGATCAACTTAACCTAAAAAATAAATCTGATCAACACATCAACACTTTACACATTGCGATTACACGTTAAATCTTAAGCGGCAATGTGGAGCACAGCATGGAGTGACTGTGGTTTGGAGTGGCGACAGCTTGACTTGACACTAAAAAATAAAACTGATAAACATATCACCCACACTTTACTTACACTAAACAGATGAAGCTAACATCTAAAACTTGAAACTAAAACAATCGAAAAACGTAAACTGAAAGAAGTAATCGTGCACGCGGCTAAAATATATTTCGGGTGCTCGAAGACATACTTCAAAAATGAAAACTAAGAACGAAAATAAAACTTAAAACCTGACAAAGTGATGCAAGCGGTTGGCGGATTGTAGAAACCGCAGGATTACATCGACGAGTGGAAGTGGCGGCTTTGGGCAGAGCGTCGAGTTTCGTGAGCTTGGAAATACGCCCTGCATCGGCGGGGACTATAATTAACTCTAAAAATTAAATTGATAAACACATCATTAACACTTTACTTATCGCGATTACACAATAAAATTTAAGTGGCGAAGTGGAGCAGAGCATATAGTGGCGGTGGATTGGAGAGTAGTGTAGGGTGGCGACGGCGGCTTGAAACGTCGAGTGGAGTTGCGCCGGATTAGAGCGACGTCAAAACTGCACTGATAAACACATCACTAACACTTCACTCAACACTCAATTAAATAAAACCAATAAACACATCACTAACATTTCACTTATCGCGATTACACACTAAAACTTAAGCTTCGGATGGGGCTCAATAAACGTATCACCATAACAGTCAAAAATGAACTTCAATATTTTAACACAAATTTCACACTATCACTTCACTTGGCTCTAAAAAATAAATTAATAATCATATCACTAAGACACTCAAAAATGAACTTCAATATTTTAACACAAATTTCACACTATCACTTCACTTGGCTCTAAAAAATAAATTAATAATCATATCACTAAAACACTCAAAAATGAACTGCAATATTTTAACACAAAATTCACACTATCACTTCACTTGGCTTTAAAAAAATAAAACTGATAAGCACTATATTAACACTTCGCGTAACACTAAAAAGTAGAACCGAGTAGAACTAATAAACACTTCACTAACACTTTACTTAACGCGATTAACACTAAAACTTAAGCGGTGAGTAGTGCAGACTGTGGAATTGTGACGGCGGATCCGAGCGGTTGGTGAAGTGGCGGCGGATTGGATAAGCGCGTGGAGTGGCTGACGATTGAAGCGTCGAGTAGAGTAGCAGCGGATCAACTTAACCTAAAAAATAAATCTGATCAACACATCAACACTTTACACATTGCGATTACAGTTAAATCTTAAGCGGCAATGTGGAGCACAGCATGGAGTGACTGTGGTTTGGAGTGGCGACGGCTTAACTTGACACTAAAAAATAAAACTGATAAACATATCACCCACACTTTACTTACTAAACAGATGAAGCTAACATCTAAAACTTGAAACTAAAACAATCGAAAAAACGTAAACTAAAAGAAGTAATCGTGCACGCGGCTAAAATATATTTCAGGGTGCTCGAAGACATACTTCCAAAAATGAAAACTAAGAACGAAAATAAAACTTAAAACCTGACAAAGTGATGCAAGCGGTTGGCGGATTGTAGAGTGCCGCAGGATTACATCGACGAGTGTAGGTGGCGGCTTTGGGCAGAGCGTCGAGTTTCGTAAGCTTGGAAATCCGCCCTGCATCGGCGAAGACTATAACTCTAAAAAATTAAATTGATAAACACATCATTAACACTTTACTTATCGCGATTACACAATAAAATTTAAGTGGCGAAGTGGAGCAGAGCATATAGTGGCGGTGGATTGGAGAGTAGTGTAGGGTGGCGACGGCGGCTTGAAACGTCGAGTGGAGTTGCGCCGGATTAGAGCGACGTCCAAACTGCACTGATAAATACATCACTAACACTTCACTCAACACTAATTAAATAAAACCAATAAACACATCACTAACATTTCACTTATCGCGATTACACACTAAAACTTAAGCTTCGGATGGGGCTCAATAAACGTATCACCATAACAGTCAAAAATGAACTTCAATATTTTAACACAAATTTCACACTATCACTTCACTTGGCTCTAAAAAAATAAATTAATAATCATATCACTAAGACACTCAAAAATGAACTTCAATATTTTAACACAAATTTCACACTATCACTTCACTTGGCTCTAAAAAATAAATTAATAATCATATCACTAAAACACTCAAAATGAACTGCAATATTTTAACACAAAATTCACACTATCACTTCACTTGGCTTTAAAAAATAAAACTGATAAGCACTATATTAACACTTCGCGTAACACTAAAAAGTAGAACCGAGTAGAACTAATAAACACTTCACTAACACTTTACTTAACGCGATTAACACTAAAACTTAAGCGGTGAGTTGTGCAGACTGTGGAATTGTGACGGCGGATTCGAGCGGTTGGTGAAGTGGCGGCGGATTGGATAAGCGCGTGGAGTGGCTGACGATTGAAGCGTCGAGTAGAGTAGCAGCGGATCAACTAACCTAAAAAAATAAATCTGATCAACACATCAACACTTTACACATTGCGATTACACGTTAAATCTTAAGCGGCAATGTGGAGCACAGCATGGAGTGACTGTGGTTTGGAGTGGCGACGGCTTGACTTGACACTAAAAATAAAACTGATAAACATATCACCCACACTTTACTTACACTAAACAGATGAAGCTAACATCTAAAACTTGAAACTAAAACAATCGAAAAAAACGTAAACTAAAAAGAAGTAATCGTGCACGCGGCTAAAATATATTTCGGGTGCTCGAAGACATACTTCAAAAATGAAAACTAAGAACGAAAATAAAACTTAAAACCTGACAAAGTGATGCAAGCGGTTGGCGGATTGTAGAGAGCCGCAGGATTACATCGACGAGTGGAAGTGGCGGCTTTGGGCAGAGCGTCGAGTTTCGTGAGCTTGGAAATACGCCCTGCATCGGCGGGGACTATAATTTCTAAAAAATTAAATTGATAAACACATCATTAACACTTTACTTATCGCGATTACACAATAAAATTTAAGTGGCGAAGTGGAGCAGAGCATATAGTGGCGGTGGATTGGAGAGTAGTGTAGGGTGGCGACGGCGGCTTGAAACGTCGAGTGGAGTTGCGCCGGATTAGAGCGACGTCCAAACTGCACTGATAAACACATCACTAACACTTCACTCAACACTAATTAAATAAAACCAATAAACACATCACTAACATTTCACTTATCGCGATTACACACTAAAACTTAAGCTTCGGATGGGGCTCAATAAACGTATCACCATAACAGTCAAAAATGAACTTCAATATTTTAACACAAATTTCACACTATCACTTCACTTGGCTCTAAAAAATAAATTAATAATCATATCACTAAAACACTCAAAAATGAACTTCAATATTTTAACACAAATTTCACACTATCCTCAAAAATGAACTTCAATATTTTAACACAAATTTCATACTATCACTTCACTTGGCTCAAATAAAATAAATTAATAATCATATCACTAAAACACTCAAAAATGAACTTCAATATTTTAACACAAATTTCACACTATCACTTCACTTGGCTCTAAAAAATAAATTAATAATCATATCACTAAAACACTCAAAAATGAACTTCAATATTTTAACACAAATTTCACACTATCACTTCACTTGGCTCTAAAAAATAAATTAATAATCATATCACTAAAACACTCAAAAATGAACTTCAATATTTTAACACAAAATTCACACTATCACTTCACTTGGCTTTAAAAATAAAACTGATAAGCACTATATTAACACTTCGCGTAACACTAAAAAGTAGAACCGAGTAGAACTAATAAACACTTCACTAACACTTTACTTAACGCGATTAACACTAAAACTTAAGCGGTGAGTAGTGCAGACTGTGGAATTGTGACGGCGGATTCGAGCGGTTGGTGAAGTGGCGGCGGATTGGATAAGCGCGTGGAGTGGCTGACGATTGAAGCGTCGAGTAGAGTAGCAGCGGATCAACTTAACCTAAAAAATAAATCTGATCAACACATCAACACTTTACACATTGCGATTACACGTTAAATCTTAAGCGGCAATGTGGAGCACAGCATGGAGTGACTGTGGTTTGGAGTGGCGACAGCTTGACTTGACACTAAAAAATAAAACTGATAAACATATCACCCACACTTTACTTACACTAAACAGATGAAGCTAACATCTAAAACTTGAAACTAAAACAATCGAAAAAAACGTAAACTAAAAGATAATCGTGCACGCGGCTAAAATATATTTCGGGTGCTCGAAGACATACTTCCAAAAATGAAAACTAAGAACGAAAATAAAACTTAAAACCTGACAAAGTGATGCAAGCGGTTGGCGGATTGTAGAGTGCCGCAGGATTACATCGACGAGTGTAGGTGGCGGCTTTGGGCAGAGCGTCGAGTTTCGTGAGCTTGGAAATCCGCCCTGCATCGGCGGGGACTATAATTAACTCTAAAAATTAAATTGATAAACACATCATTAACACTTTACTTATCGCGATTACACAATAAAATTTAAGTGGCGAAGTGGAGCAGAGCATATAGTGGCGGTGGATTGGAGAGTAGTGTAGGGTTGGCGACGGCGGCTTGAAACGTCGAGTGGAGTTGCGCCGGATTAGAGCGACGTCCAAACTGCACTGATAAACACATCACTAACACTTCACTCAACACTAATTAAATAAAACCAATAAACACATCACTAACATTTCACTTATCGCGATTACACACTAAAACTTAAGCTTCGGATGGGGCTCAATAAACGTATCACCATAACAGTCAAAAATGAACTTCAATATTTTAACACAAATTTCACACTATCCTCAAAAATGAACTTCAATATTTTAACACAAATTTCACACTATCACTTCACTTGGCTCTAAAAAAATAAATTAATAATCATATCACTAAAACACTCAAAAATGAACTTCAATATTTTAACACAAATTTCACACTATCACTTCACTTGGCTCTAAAAAATAAATTAATAATCATATCACTAAAACACTCAAAAATGAACTTCAATATTTTAACACAAATTTCACACTATCACTTCACTTGGCTCTAAAAAATAAATTAATAATCATATCACTAAAACACTCAAAAATGAACTGCAATATTTTAACACAAAATTCACACTATCACTTCACTTGGCTTTAAAAAAATAAAACTGATAAGCACTATATTAACACTTCGCGTAACACTAAAAAGTAGAACCGAGTAGAACTAATAAACACTTCACTAACACTTTACTTAACGCGATTAACACTAAAACTTAAGCGGTGAGTAGTGCAGACTGTGGAATTGTGACGGCGGATTCGAGCGGTTGGTGAAGTGGCGGCGGATTGGATAAGCGCGTGGGTGGCTGACGATTGAAGCGTCGAGTAGAGTAGCAGCGGATCAACTTAACCTAAAAATAAATCTGATCAACACATCAACACTTTACACATTGCGATTACACGTTAAATCTTAAGCGGCAATGTGGAGCACAGCATGGAGTGACTGTGGTTTGGAGTGGCGACGGCTTGACTTGACACTAAAAAATAAAACTGATAAACATATCACCCACACTTTACTTACACTAAACAGATGAAGCTAACATCTAAAACTTGAAACTAAAACAATCGAAAAAACGTAAACTGAAAGAAGTAATCGTGCACGCGGCTAAAATATATTTCGGGTGCTCGAAGACATACTTCAAAAATGAAAACTAAGAACGAAAATAAAACTTAAAACCTGACAAAGTGATGCAAGCGGTTGGCGGATTGTAGAGAGCCGCAGGATTACATCGACGAGTGGAAGTGGCGGCTTTGGGCAGAGCGTCGAGTTTCGTGAGCTTGGAAATACGCCCTGCATCGGCGAGGACTATAATTACTCTAAAAATTAAATTGATAAACACATCATTAACACTTTACTTATCGCGATTACACAATAAAATTTAAGTGGCGAAGTGGAGCAGAGCATATAGTGGCGGTGGATTGGAGAGTAGTGTAGGGTGGCGACGGCGGCTTGAAACGTCGAGTGGAGTTGCGCCGGATTAGAGCGACGTCCAAACTGCACTGATAAACACATCACTAACACTTCACTCAACACTAATTAAATAAAACCAATAAACACATCACTAACATTTCACTTATCGCGATTACACACTAAAACTTAAGCTTCGGATGGGGCTCAATAAACGTATCACCATAACAGTCAAAAATGAACTTCAATATTTTAACACAAATTTCACACTATCACTTCACTTGGCTCTAAAAAATAAATTAATAATCATATCACTAAAACACTCAAAAATGAACTTCAATATTTTAACACAAATTTCACACTATCCTCAAAATGAACTTCAATATTTTAACACAAATTTCACACTATCACTTCACTTGGCTCAAAAAAATAAATTAATAATCATATCACTAAAACACTCAAAATGAACTTCAATATTTTAACACAAATTTCACACTATCACTTCACTTGGCTCTAAAAAAAAATTAGTATCATATACTAAACACTAAAAATGAACTTCAATATTTTAAACAAATTAACTATACTTATTGGTCTAAAAAATAAATTAATAAATAAACTAAAAACCAAAAATGAACTAATATTTTAAACAAATTAACTATTAAAATAAAATATTTTAACCAAATACTACTTCACTCCCCAAAAAATAAAATAATAATATTCACTAAAACACTCAAAATGAACTTCCAATATTTTAACACAAATTCACACTATCTTTATATATTTACTAAAACTCAAAATGAACTTCAATATTTTAACACAAATTTCAACTACACTTCACTGGCCCAAAAATAAATTAATAATCATACACTAAAACACCAAAATGAACTCAATATTTTAACACAAATTTAACTATCTAATGAACTTTAATATTTTAACACAAATTTCACACTATCACTTCACTTGGCTCTAAAAATAAATAATAATCATAATTAAAACACCAAAACCATGAACTTCAATATTTATAACACAAATTTCATATATACTTCCTTGGCTCAAAAAAATAAATTAATAATCATATCACTAAAACACTCAAAAATGAACTTCAATATTTTAACACAAATTTCACACTATCACTTCACTTGGCTCTAAAAATAAATTAATAATCATATCACTAAAACACTCAAAATGAACTTCAATATTTTAACACAAATTTCACACTATCACTTCACTTGGCTCTAAAAAATAAATTAATAATCATATCACTAAAACACTCAAAAATGAACTGCAATATTTTAACACAAAATTCACACTATCACTTCACTTGGCTTTAAAAAAATAAAACTGATAAGCACTATATTAACACTTCGCATAACACTAAAAAGTAGAACCGAGTAGAACTAATAAACACTTCACTAACACTTTACTTAACGCGATTAACACTAAAACTTAAGCGGTGAGTAGTGCAGACTGTGGAATTGTGACGGCGGATCCGAGCGGTTGGTGAAGTGGCGGCGGATTGGATAAGCGCGTGGAGTGGCTGACGATTGAAGCGTCGAGTAGAGTAGCAGCGGATCAACTTAACCTAAAAATAAATCTGATCAACACATCAACACTTTACACATTGCGATTACACGTTAAATCTTAAGCGGCAATGTGGAGCACAGCATGGAGTGACTGTGGTTTGGAGTGGCGACGGCTTGACTTGACACTAAAAAATAAAACTGATAAACATATCACCCACACTTTACTTACACTAAACAGATGAAGCTAACATCTAAAACTTGAAACTAAAACAATCGAAAAAACGTAAACTAAAAAGTAATCGTGCACGCGGCTAAAATATATTTCGGGTGCTCGAAGACATACTTCCAAAAATGAAAACTAAGAACGAAAATAAAACTTAAAACCTGACAAAGTGATGCAAGCGGTTGGCGGATTGTAGAGAGCCGCAGGATTACATCGACGAGTGGAAGTGGCGGCTTTGGGCAGAGCGTCGAGTTTCGTGAGCTTGGAAATACGCCCTGCATCGGCGGGGACTATAAATTAACTCTAAAAATTAAATTGATAAACACATCATTAACACTTTACTTATCGCGATTACACAATAAAATTTAAGTGGCGAAGTGGAGCAGAGCATATAGTGGCGGTGGATTGGAGAGTAGTGTAGGGTGGCGACGGCGGCTTGAAACGTCGAGTGGAGTTGCGCCGGATTAGAGCGACGTCCAAACTGCACTGATAAACACATCACTAACACTTCACTCAACACTAATTAAATAAAACCAATAAACACATCACTAACATTTCACTTATCGCGATTACACACTAAAACTTAAGCTTCGGATGGGGCTCAATAAACGTATCACCATAACAGTCAAAAATGAACTTCAATATTTTAACACAAATTTCACACTATCACTTCACTTGGCTCTAAAAAATAAATTAATAATCATATCACTAAGACACTCAAAAATGAACTTCAATATTTTAACACAAATTTCACACTATCACTTCACTTGGCTCTAAAAAAAATAAATTAATAATCATATCACTAAAACACTCAAAATGAACTTCAATATTTTAACACAAATTTCACACTATCCTCAAAATGAACTTCAATATTTTAACACAAATTTCACCTATCACTTCACTTGGCTCAAAAAAATAAATTAATAATTCATATCACTAAAACACTCAAAAATGAACTTCAATATTTTAACACAAATTTCACACTATCACTTCACTTGGCTCTAAAAAATAAATTAATAATCATATCACTAAAACACTCAAAAATGAACTTCAATATTTTAACACAAATTTCACACTATCACTTCACTTGGCTCTAAAAAATAAATTAATAATCATATCACTAAACACTCAAAATGAACTTCAATATTTTAACACAAATTTCACACTATCACCTGCCAAAAAAAAAAATAAAATATATAACTAAAACACTCAAAAGAACTTCAATATTTTAACACAAATTTCATACTATCACTTCACTTGGCTCTAAAAAAATAAATTAATAATCATATCACTAAAACACTCAAAATGAACTTCAATATTTTAACACAAATTTCACACTATCACTTCACTTGGCTCTAAAAAATAAATTAATAATCATATCACTAAAACACTCAAAATGAACTTCAATATTTTAACACAAATTTCACACTATCACTTCACTTGGCTCTAAAAATAAATTAATAATCATATCACTAAAACACTCAAAAATGAACTTCAATATTTTAACACAAATTTCACACTATCATTTAAAAATTAATTTATCACTACAAAAAATGAACTTAATATTTTAACAAAATTAATATACATATTGGCTTTAAAAATAAATTAATACATATATTAAAAATAAAAGAAATTTACCCCCCCAAAATGAACTTCAATATTTTAACACAAATTTCACACTATCATTTTGGAAAATAAATTAATAATCATAACTAAAACACTCAAAAATGAACTTCAATATTTTAACACAAATTTCATACTATCACTTCACTTGGCTCAAAAAAAATAAATTAATAATCATATCACTAAAACACTCAAAAATGAACTTCAATATTTTAACACAAATTTCACACTATCACTTCACTTGGCTCTAAAAAATAAATTAATAATCATATCACTAAAACACTCAAAATGAACTTCAATATTTTAACACAAATTTCACACTATCACTTCACTTGGCTCTAAAAAATAAATTAATAATCATATCACTAAAACACTCAAAAATGAACTGCAATATTTTAACACAAAATTCACACTATCACTTCACTTGGCTTTAAAAAAATAAAACTGATAAGCACTATATTAACACTTCGCGTAACACTAAAAAGTAGAACCGAGTAGAACTAATAAACACTTCACTAACACTTTACTTAACGCGATTAACACTAAAACTTAAGCGGTGAGTAGTGCAGACTGTGGAATTGTGACGGCGGATCCGAGCGGTTGGTGAAGTGGCGGCGGATTGGATAAGCGCGTGGAGTGGCTGACGATTGAAGCGTCGAGTAGAGTAGCAGCGGATCAACTTAACCTAAAAAATAAATCTGATCAACACATCAACACTTTACACATTGCGATTACACGTTAAATCTTAAGCGGCAATGTGGAGCACAGCATGGAGTGACTGTGGTTTGGAGTGGCGACGGCTTGACTTGACACTAAAAAATAAAACTGATAAACATATCACCCACACTTTACTTACACTAAACAGATGAAGCTAACATCTAAAACTTGAAACTAAAACAATCGAAAAAAACGTAAACTAAAAGAAGTAATCGTGCACGCGGCTAAAATATATTTCGGGTGCTCGAAGACATACTTCCAAAAATGAAAACTAAGAACGAAAATAAAACTTAAAACCTGACAAAGTGATGCAAGCGGTTGGCGGATTGTAGAGAGCCGCAGGATTACATCGACGAGTGGAAGTGGCGGCTTTGGGCAGAGCGTCGAGTTTCGTGAGCTTGGAAATACGCCCTGCATCGGCGGGGACTATAATTAACTCTAAAAAATTAAATTGATAAACACATCATTAACACTTTACTTATCGCGATTACACAATAAAATTTAAGTGGCGAAGTGGAGCAGAGCATATAGTGGCGGTGGATTGGAGAGTAGTGTAGGGTGGCGACGGCGGCTTGAAACGTCGAGTGGAGTTGCGCCGGATTAGAGCGACGTCCAAACTGCACTGATAAACACATCACTAACACTTCACTCAACACTAATTAAATAAAACCAATAAACACATCACTAACATTTCACTTATCGCGATTACACACTAAAACTTAAGCTTCGGATGGGGCTCAATAAACGTATCACCATAACAGTCAAAAATGAACTTCAATATTTTAACACAAATTTCACACTATCACTTCACTTGGCTCTAAAAAATAAATTAATAATCATATCACTAAGACACTCAAAAATGAACTTCAATATTTTAACACAAATTTCACACTATCAAAAAAAAAAATAAAAAAATTACTTCACTTGGCTCTAAAAAATAAATTAATAATCATATCACTAAAACACTCAAAAATGAACTTCAATATTTTAACACAAATTTCACACTATCACTTCACTTGGCTCTAAAAAATAAATTAATAATCATATCACTAAAACACTCAAAATGAACTTCAATATTTTAACACAAATTTCACACTATCACTTCACTTGGCTCTAAAAAATAAATTAATAATCATATCACTAAAACACTCAAAAATGAACTTCAATATTTTAACACAAATTTCACACTATCACTTCACTTGGCTCTAAAAAATAAATTAATAATCATATCACTAAAACACTCAAAAATGAACTTCAATATTTTAACACAAATTTCACACTATCACTTCACTTGGCTCTAAAAAAATAAATTAATAATCATATCACTAAAACACTCAAAAATGAACTGCAATATTTTAACACAAAATTCACACTATCACTTCACTTGGCTTTAAAAAAATAAAACTGATAAGCACTATATTAACACTTCGCGTAACACTAAAAAGTAGAACCGAGTAGAACTAATAAACACTTCACTAACACTTTACTTAACGCGATTAACACTAAAACTTAAGCGGTGAGTAGTGCAGACTGTGGAATTGTGACGGCGGATCCGAGCGGTTGGTGAAGTGGCGGCGGATTGGATAAGCGCGTGGAGTGGCTGACGATTGAAGCGTCGAGTAGAGTAGCAGCGGATCAACTTAACCTAAAAAATAAATCTGATCAACACATCAACACTTTACACATTGCGATTACACGTTAAATCTTAAGCGGCAATGTGGAGCACAGCATGGAGTGACTGTGGTTTGGAGTGGCGACGGCTTGACTTGACACTAAAAAATAAAACTGATAAACATATCACCCACACTTTACTTACACTAAACAGATGAAGCTAACATCTAAAACTTGAAACTAAAACAATCGAAAAAACGTAAACTGAAAGAAGTAATCGTGCACGCGGCTAAAATATATTTCGGGTGCTCGAAGACATACTTCAAAAAATGAAAACTAAGAACGAAAATAAAACTTAAAACCTGACAAAGTGATGCAAGCGGTTGGCGGATTGTAGAGAGCCGCAGGATTACATCGACGAGTGGAAGTGGCGGCTTTGGGCAGAGCGTCGAGTTTCGTGAGCTTGGAAATACGCCCTGCATCGGCGGGGACTATAATTAACTCTAAAAAATTAAATTGATAAACACATCATTAACACTTTACTTATCGCGATTACACAATAAAATTTAAGTGGCGAAGTGGAGCAGAGCATATAGTGGCGGTGGATTGGAGAGTAGTGTAGGGTGGCGACGGCGGCTTGAAACGTCGAGTGGAGTTGCGCCGGATTAGAGCGACGTCCAAACTGCACTGATAAACACATCACTAACACTTCACTCAACACTAATTAAATAAAACCAATAAACACATCACTAACATTTCACTTATCGCGATTACACACTAAAACTTAAGCTTCGGATGGGGCTCAATAAACGTATCACCATAACAGTCAAAAATGAACTTCAATATTTTAACACAAATTTCACACTATCACTTCACTTGGCTCTAAAAAATAAATTAATAATCATATCACTAAGACACTCAAAATGAACTTCAATATTTTAACACAAATTTCACACTATCCTCAAAAATGAACTTCAATATTTTAACACAAATTTCATACTATCACTTCACTTGGCTCAAAAAAATAAATTAATAATCATATCACTAAAACACTCAAAAATGAACTTCAATATTTTAACACAAATTTCACACTATCACTTCACTTGGCTCTAAAAACAAATAAAATAATAATCATATCACTAAAACACTCAAAAATATTTTTTTAAAATTTTTTACTCTTTCTAAAAAATGAACTTCAATATTTTAACACAAATTTCACACTATCACTTCACTTGGCTCAAAAAAATAAATTAATAATCATATCACTAAAACACTCAAAAATGAACTTCAATATTTTAACACAAATTTCACACTATCACTTCACTTGGCTCTAAAAAATAAATTAATAATCATATCACTAAAACACTCAAAATGAACTTCAATATTTTAACACAAATTTCACACTATCACTTCACTTGGCTCTAAAAAATAAATTAATAATCATATCACTAAAACACTCAAAAATGAACTGCAATATTTTAACACAAAATTCACACTATCACTTCACTTGGCTTTAAAAAATAAAACTGATAAGCACTATATTAACACTTCGCGTAACACTAAAAAGTAGAACCGAGTAGAACTAATAAACACTTCACTAACACTTTACTTAACGCGATTAACACTAAAACTTAAGCGGTGAGTAGTGCAGACTGTGGAATTGTGACGGCGGATCCGAGCGGTTGGTGAAGTGGCGGCGGATTGGATAAGCGCGTGGAGTGGCTGACGATTGAAGCGTCGAGTAGAGTAGCAGCGGATCAACTTAACCTAAAAAATAAATCTGATCAACACATCAACACTTTACACATTGCGATTACACGTTAAATCTTAAGCGGCAATGTGGAGCACAGCATGGAGTGACTGTGGTTTGGAGTGGCGACGGCTTGACTTGACACTAAAAAATAAAACTGATAAACATATCACCCACACTTTACTTACACTAAACAGATGAAGCTAACATCTAAAACTTGAAACTAAAACAATCGAAAAAACGTAAACTGAAAGAAGTAATCGTGCACGCGGCTAAAATATATTTCGGGTGCTCGAAGACATACTTCCAAAAATGAAAACTAAGAACGAAAATAAAACTTAAAACCTGACAAAGTGATGCAAGCGGTTGGCGGATTGTAGAGAGCCGCAGGATTACATCGACGAGTGGAAGTGGCGGCTTTGGGCAGAGCGTCGAGTTTCGTGAGCTTGGAAATACGCCCTGCATCGGCGGGGACTATAATTAACTCTAAAAATTAAATTGATAAACACATCATTAACACTTTACTTATCGCGATTACACAATAAAATTTAAGTGGCGAAGTGGAGCAGAGCATATAGTGGCGGTGGATTGGAGAGTAGTGTAGGGTGGCGACGGCGGCTTGAAACGTCGAGTGGAGTTGCGCCGGATTAGAGCGACGTCCAAACTGCACTGATAAACACATCACTAACACTTCACTCAACACTAATTAAATAAAACCAATAAACACATCACTAACATTTCACTTATCGCGATTACACACTAAAACTTAAGCTTCGGATGGGGCTCAATAAACGTATCACCATAACAGTCAAAAAAAAAAAAAAAAAAAAAAAAAAAAAAAAAAAAAAAAAAAAAAAAAAAAAAAATAAATTTATATTTTTTAAAAAATTTTTTTTTTTATTTTAAAAATTAAATTTAATTTTTTTAACAAATTTTTCACTATCTCTTTTCTTTTTTCTATAAAAAATATTTTTATTCATATCTCAATAACACTTCAAATGAACTTCAATATTTTAACACAAATTTCACACTATCACTTCACTTGGCTCTAAAAAATAAATTAATAATCATATCACTAAAACACTCAAAAATGAACTTCAATATTTTAACACAAATTTCACACTATCACTTCACTTGGCTCTAAAAAAATAAATTAATAATCATATCACTAAAACACTCAAAAATGAACTTCAATATTTTAACACAAATTTACACTATCACTTCACTTGGCTCTAAAAATAAATAAATTAAAATAATAATCATATCACTAAAACACTCAAAATGAACTTCAATATTTTAACACAAATTTCACACTATCACTTCACTTGGCTCTAAAAAAATAAATTAATAATCATATCACTAAAACACTCAAAAATGAACTTCAATATTTTAACACAAATTTCACACTATCACTTCACTTGGCTCTAAAAAATAAATTAATAATCATATCACTAAAACACTCAAAATGAACTTCAATATTTTAACACAAATTTCACACTATCACTTCACTTGGCTCTAAAAAATAAATTAATAATCATATCACTAAAACACTCAAAATGACTTCAATATTTTAACACAAATTTCACACTATCCTAAAAAACAAAATATCTAAAATGAACTTCAATATTTTAACACAAATTTCACACTATCACTTCACTTGGCTCTAAAAAATAAATTAATAATCATATCACTAAAACACTCAAAAATGAACTTCAATATTTTAACACAAATTTCACACTATCACTTCCCCTAAAAATAAAAAATAATTAAATAACTAAAACACAAAAAAAAACTTTTAAATTCACTTGGCTCTAAAAAATAAATTAATAATCATACACTAAAACACTCAAAATGAACTTCAATATTTTAACACAAATTTCACACTATCACAAAACACTTGGCTCTAAAAATAAATTATAATAATCACAAAACACCAAAAATGAACTTCAATATTTAACACAAATTTACACTATCACTTACTTGGCTCAAAAAAAAATTAATAATCATATCACTAAAACACTCAAAATGAACTTCAATATTTTAACACAAATTTCACACTATCACTTCACTTGGCTCTAAAAAATAAATTAATAATCATATCACTAAAACACTCAAAAATGAACTTCAATATTTTAACACAAATTTCACACTATCACTTCACTTGGCTCTAAAAAATAAATTAATAATCATATCACTAAAACACTCAAAAATGAACTTCAATATTTTAACACAAATTTCACACTATCACTTCACTTGGCTCTAAAAAATAAATTAATAATCATATCACTAAAACACTCAAAATTGAACTTCAATATTTTAACACAAATTTCACACTATCACTTCACTTGGCTCTAAAAAATAAATTAATAATCATATCACTAAAACACTCAAAAATGAACTGCAATATTTTAACACAAAATTCACACTATCACTTCACTTGGCTTTAAAAAAATAAAACTGATAAGCACTATATTAACACTTCGCGTAACACTAAAAAGTAGAACCGAGTAGAACTAATAAACACTTCACTAACACTTTACTTAACGCGATTAACACTAAAACTTAAGCGGTGAGTAGTGCAGACTGTGGAATTGTGACGGCGGATCCGAGCGGTTGGTGAAGTGGCGGCGGATTGGATAAGCGCGTGGAGTGGCTGACGATTGAAGCGTCGAGTAGAGTAGCAGCGGATCAACTTAACCTAAAAATAAATCTGATCAACACATCAACACTTTACACATTGCGATTACACGTTAAATCTTAAGCGGCAATGTGGAGCACAGCATGGAGTGACTGTGGTTTGGAGTGGCGACGGCTTGACTTGACACTAAAAATAAAACTGATAAACATATCACCCACACTTTACTTACACTAAACAGATGAAGCTAACATCTAAAACTTGAAACTAAAACAATCGAAAAAACGTAAACTGAAAGAAGTAATCGTGCACGCGGCTAAAATATATTTCGGGTGCTCGAAGACATACTTCAAAAATGAAAACTAAGAACGAAAATAAAACTTAAAACCTGACAAAGTGATGCAAGCGGTTGGCGGATTGTAGAGAGCCGCAGGATTACATCGACGAGTGGAAGTGGCGGCTTTGGGCAGAGCGTCGAGTTTCGTGAGCTTGGAAATACGCCCTGCATCGGCGGGGACTATAATTAACTCTAAAAATTAAATTGATAAACACATCATTAACACTTTACTTATCGCGATTACACAATAAAATTTAAGTGGCGAAGTGGAGCAGAGCATATAGTGGCGGTGGATTGGAGAGTAGTGTAGGGTGGCGACGGCGGCTTGAAACGTCGAGTGGAGTTGCGCCGGATTAGAGCGACGTCCAAACTGCACTGATAAACACATCACTAACACTTCACTCAACACTAATTAAATAAAACCAATAAACACATCACTAACATTTCACTTATCGCGATTACACACTAAAACTTAAGCTTCGGATGGGGCTCAATAAACGTATCACCATAACAGTCAAAAATGAACTTCAATATTTTAACACAAATTTCACACTATCACTTCACTTGGCTCTAAAAAATAAATTAATAATCATATCACTAAGACACTCAAAATGAACTTCAATATTTTAACACAAATTTCTACACTACCCAAAAATGAACTTCAATATTTAACACAATTTCACACTATCACTCAACTTGGCTAAAAAAAAAAATAAACTAATAACATACACTAAAACACTCAAAAATGAACTTCAATATTTTAACACAAATTTCACACTATCCAAAAACCACTTCACTTGGCTCTAAAAAAATAAATTAATAATCATATCACTAAAACACTCAAAAATGAACTTCAATATTTTAACACAAATTTCACACTAAACCCACCCACACAAAAAAAAAAAAAAAAAAAAAAAAAAAAAAAACCCAAAATGAACTTCAATACTTAACACAAATTACACACTAAAACTTCACTTGCTCAAAAAAATAAATTAATAATCATATCACTAAAACACTCAAAAATGAACTTCAATATTTTAACACAAATTTCACACTATCACTTCAAAAATGGCTTCAAAAAAAAATAAATTAATAATCATATCACTAAAACACTCAAAAATGAACTTCAATATTTTAACACAAATTTCACACTATCACTTCACTTGGCTCTAAAAAATAAATTAATAATCATATCACTAAAACACTCAAAAATGAACTTCAATATTTTAACACAAATTTCACACTATCACTTCACTTGGCTCTAAAAAATAAATTAATAATCATATCACTAAAACACTCAAAAATGAACTGCAAAATTTTAACACAAAATTCACACTATCACTTCACTTGGCTTTAAAAAAATAAAACTGATAAGCACTATATTAACACTTCGCGTAACACTAAAAAGTAGAACCGAGTAGAACTAATAAACACTTCACTAACACTTTACTTAACGCGATTAACACTAAAACTTAAGCGGTGAGTAGTGCAGACTGTGGAATTGTGACGGCGGATCCGAGCGGTTGGTGAAGTGGCGGCGGATTGGATAAGCGCGTGGAGTGGCTGACGATTGAAGCGTCGAGTAGAGTAGCAGCGGATCAACTTAACCTAAAAAATAAATCTGATCAACACATCAACACTTTACACATTGCGATTACACGTTAAATCTTAAGCGGCAATGTGGAGCACAGCATGGAGTGACTGTGGTTTGGAGTGGCGACGGCTTGACTTGACACTAAAAATAAAACTGATAAACATATCACCCACACTTTACTTACACTAAACAGATGAAGCTAACATCTAAAACTTGAAACTAAAACAATCGAAAAAAACGTAAACTGAAAGAAGTAATCGTGCACGCGGCTAAAATATATTTCGGGTGCTCGAAGACATACTTCCAAAAATGAAAACTAAGAACGAAAATAAAACTTAAAACCTGACAAAGTGATGCAAGCGGTTGGCGGATTGTAGAGAGCCGCAGGATTACATCGACGAGTGGAAGTGGCGGCTTTGGGCAGAGCGTCGAGTTTCGTGAGCTTGGAAATACGCCCTGCATCGGCGGGGACTATAATTAACTCTAAAAATTAAATTGATAAACACATCATTAACACTTTACTTATCGCGATTACACAATAAAATTTAAGTGGCGAAGTGGAGCAGAGCATATAGTGGCGGTGGATTGGAGAGTAGTGTAGGGTGGCGACGGCGGCTTGAAACGTCGAGTGGAGTTGCGCCGGATTAGAGCGACGTCCAAACTGCACTGATAAACACATCACTAACACTTCACTCAACACTAATTAAATAAAACCAATAAACACATCACTAACATTTCACTTATCGCGATTACACACTAAAACTTAAGCTTCGGATGGGGCTCAATAAACGTATCACCATAACAGTCAAAAATGAACTTCAATATTTTAACACAAATTTCACACTATCACTTCACTTGGCTCTAAAAAATAAATTAATAATCATATCACTAAGACACTCAAAATGAACTTCAATATTTTAACACAAATTTCACAAAAAAAAAATAAAAAATAAAATTAAAAAAAAATTATATAATTTTAAAAAAAATTTAAAACTATACTTCACTTGGCTCTAAAAAAATAAATTAATAATATAATAAAAATAAAAATGAACTTAATATTTTAAACAAATTTAAACCACTTTCTAAAAAAAAAACCTAATACTCCTCTCACAAAAACCCCAAAAAAAAAATCAAAATAAAAAAAAAATAAACACAAAAAAAAAAAAAAAAAAAAAAATTAACTAAAAATAAATAATATTAAAAAAACCAAAAAAAAAAAACAACAAATCAAAATGAACTTCAATATTTTAACACAAATTTCACACTATCACTTCACTTGGCTCTAAAAAATAAATTAATAATCATATCACTAAAACACTCAAAAATGAACTTCAATATTTTAACACAAATTTCACACTATCACTTCACTTGGCTCTAAAAAATAAATTAATAATCATATCACTAAAACACTCAAAAATGAACTTCAATATTTTAACACAAATTTCACACTATCACTTCACTTGGCTCTAAAAAATAAATTAATAATCATATCACTAAAACACTCAAAAATGAACTTCAATATTTTAACACAAATTTCACACTATCACTTCACTTGGCTCTAAAAAATAAATTAATAATCATATCACTAAAACACTCAAAAATGAACTTCAATATTTTAACACAAATTTCACACTATCACTTCACTTGGCTCTAAAAAATAAATTAATAATCATATCACTAAAACACTCAAAATGAACTTCAATATTTTAACACAAATTTCACACTATCACTTCACTTGGCTCTAAAAAATAAATTAATAATCATATCACTAAAACACTCAAAATGAACTGCAATATTTTAACACAAAATTCACACTATCACTTCACTTGGCTTTAAAAAAATAAAACTGATAAGCACTATATTAACACTTCGCGTAACACTAAAAAGTAGAACCGAGTAGAACTAATAAACACTTCACTAACACTTTACTTAACGCGATTAACACTAAAACTTAAGCGGTGAGTAGTGCAGACTGTGGAATTGTGACGGCGGATCCGAGCGGTTGGTGAAGTGGCGGCGGATTGGATAAGCGCGTGGAGTGGCTGACGATTGAAGCGTCGAGTAGAGTAGCAGCGGATCAACTTAACCTAAAAAAATAAATCTGATCAACACATCAACACTTTACACATTGCGATTACACGTTAAATCTTAAGCGGCAATGTGGAGCACAGCATGGAGTGACTGTGGTTTGGAGTGGCGACGGCTTGACTTGACACTAAAAAATAAAACTGATAAACATATCACCCACACTTTACTTACACTAAACAGATGAAGCTAACATCTAAAACTTGAAACTAAAACAATCGAAAAAACGTAAACTGAAAGAAGTAATCGTGCTTTACGCGGCTAAAATATATTTCGGGTGCTCGAAGACATACTTCAAAAATGAAAACTAAGAACGAAAATAAAACTTAAAACCTGACAAAGTGATGCAAGCGGTTGGCGGATTGTAGAGAGCCGCAGGATTACATCGACGAGTGGAAGTGGCGGCTTTGGGCAGAGCGTCGAGTTTCGTGAGCTTGGAAATACGCCCTGCATCGGCGGGGACTATAATTAACTCTAAAAATTAAATTGATAAACACATCATTAACACTTTACTTATCGCGATTACACAATAAAATTTAAGTGGCGAAGTGGAGCAGAGCATATAGTGGCGGTGGATTGGAGAGTAGTGTAGGGTGGCGACGGCGGCTTGAAACGTCGAGTGGAGTTGCGCCGGATTAGAGCGACGTCCAAACTGCACTGATAAACACATCACTAACACTTCACTCAACACTAATTAAATAAAACCAATAAACACATCACTAACATTTCACTTATCGCGATTACACTAAAACTTAAGCTTCGGATGGGGCTCAATAAACGTATCACCATAACAGTCAAAAATGAACTTCAATATTTTAACACAAATTTCACACTATCACTTCACTTGGCTCTAAAAAATAAATTAATAATCATATCACTAAGACACTCAAAAATGAACTTCAATATTTTAACACAAATTTCACACTATCCTCAAAAATCAATATTTTAACACAAATTTAACACTATAACTCAAAATGAACTTCAATATTTTAACACAAATAAAAAAAAAAAAAAAAAAAAAAAAAAAAAAAAAAAAAAAAAAAAAAAAAAAAAAAAAAAAAAAAAAAAAAAAAAAATAAAATATAAAAAAAAAAAAAAAAAAAAAAAAAAAAAATTCACACTATCACTTCACTTGGCTCAAAAAAATAAATTAATAATCATATCACTAAAACACTCAAAAATGAACTTCAATATTTTAACACAAATTTCACACTATCACTTCACTTGGCTCTAAAAAAATAAATTAATAATCATATCACTAAAACACTCAAAAATGAACTTCAATATTTTAACACAAATTTCACACTATCACTTCACTTGGCTCTAAAAAATAAATTAATAATCATATCACTAAAACACTCAAAAATGAACTTCAATATTTTAACACAAATTTCACACTATCACTTCACTTGGCTCTAAAAAAATAAATTAATAATCATATCACTAAAACACTCAAAAATGAACTTCAATATTTTAACACAAATTTCACACTATCACTTCACTTGGCTCTAAAAATAAATTAATAATCATATCACTAAAACACTCAAAAATGAACTTCAATATTTTAACACAAATTTCACACTATCACTTCACTTGGCTCTAAAAATAAATTAATAATCATATCACTAAAACACTCAAAAATGAACTTCAATATTTTAACACAAATTTCACACTATCACTTCACTTGGCTCTAAAAAATAAATTAATAATCATATCACTAAAACACTCAAAATGAACTTCAATATTTTAACACAAATTTCACACTATCACTTCACTTGGCTCTAAAAAATAAATTAATAATCATATCACTAAAACACTCAAAATGAACTTCAATATTTTAACACAAATTCACACACCTTCCCTTCTCAAAAAAAAACCCAAAAAAAAAAAACCAACCACCAAAACAACAAAAATGAACTTCAATATTTTAACACAAATTTCACACTATCACTTCACTTGGCTCAAAAAAAATAAATTAATAATCATATCACTAAAACACTCAAAATGAACTTCAATATTTTAACACAAATTTCACACTATCACTTCACTTGGCTCTAAAAAAAATAAATTAATAATCATATCACTAAAACACTCAAAAATGAACTTCAATATTTTAACACAAATTTCACACTATCACTTCACTTGGCTCTAAAAATAAATTAATAATCATATCACTAAAACACTCAAAAATGAACTTCAATATTTTAACACAAATTTCACACTATCACTTCACTAAAAAAAAAAAAAAAAAAAAACAAAAAAAAAAAAAAAAAAAAAAAAAAAACAAAAACACAAAAAAAAACAAAAAAACACAAACACACAACCACCCCACACAACACAAAAAAAAAAAAAAACAAACACTTTTTTGAGCTCTAAAAAAATAAATTAATAATCATATCACTAAAACACTCAAAATGAACTCAATTTAAACAAATTTAACAATACTTCACTTCTCTAAAAATAAATTAATAATATATAAAAAAAAACTAAAATGAACTTCAATATTTTAACACAAATTTCACACTAAAAAAATAAACTAAAAAATTAAAAAAAAATTTAATTCACTTCACTTGGCTCTAAAAAAATAAATTAATAATCATATCACTAAAACACTCAAAAAAAAAAAAAAAAAATAAAAAAATTATTTAAAAAAAAAAAAAAAAAAAAATAAAATGAACTTAATATTTTAACACAAATTTCAACTATCACTTCACTTGGCTCTAAAAATAAATTAATAATTAACAATTAAACAATCAAAAATGAACTTCAATATTTTAACACAAATTTCACACTATCACTTCACTTGGCTCTAAAAAATAAATTAATAATCATATCACTAAAACACTCAAAAATGAACTTCAATATTTTAACACAAATTTCACACTATCACTTCACTTGGCTCAAAAAAATAAATTAATAATCATATCACTAAAACACTCAAAAATGAACTTCAATATTTTAACACAAATTTCACACTATCACTTCACTTGGCTCTAAAAAATAAATTAATAATCATATCACTAAAACACTCAAAAATGAACTTCAATATTTTAACACAAATTTCACACTATCACTTCACTTGGCTCTAAAAAATAAATTAATAATCATATCACTAAAACACTCAAAATGAACTTCAATATTTTAACACAAATTTCACACTATCACTTCACTTGGCTCTAAAAAATAAATTAATAATCATATCACTAAAACACTCAAAATGAACTGCAATATTTTAACACAAAATTCACACTATCACTTCACTTGGCTTTAAAAAAATAGAACTGATAAGCACTATATTAACACTTCGCGTAACACTAAAAAGTAGAACCGAGTAGAACTAATAAACACTTCACTAACACTTTACTTAACGCGATTAACACTAAAACTTAAGCGGTGAGTAGTGCAGACTGTGGAATTGTGACGGCGGATCCGAGCGGTTGGTGAAGTGGCGGCGGATTGGATAAGCGCGTGGAGTGGCTGACGATTGAAGCGTCGAGTAGAGTAGCAGCGGATCAACTTAACCTAAAAAATAAATCTGATCAACACATCAACACTTTACACATTGCGATTACACGTTAAATCTTAAGCGGCAATGTGGAGCACAGCATGGAGTGACTGTGGTTTGGAGTGGCGACGGCTTGACTTGACACTAAAAAATAAAACTGATAAACATATCACCCACACTTTACTTACACTAAACAGATGAAGCTAACATCTAAAACTTGAAACTAAAACAATCGAAAAAACGTAAACTGAAAGAAGTAATCGTGCACGCGGCTAAAATATATTTCGGGTGCTCGAAGACATACTTCCAAAATGAAAACTAAGAACGAAAATAAAACTTAAAACCTGACAAAGTGATGCAAGCGGTTGGCGGATTGTAGAGAGCCGCAGGATTACATCGACGAGTGGAAGTGGCGGCTTTGGGCAGAGCGTCGAGTTTCGTGAGCTTGGAAATACGCCCTGCATCGGCGGGGACTATAATTAACTCTAAAAATTAAATTGATAAACACATCATTAACACTTTACTTATCGCGATTACACAATAAAATTTAAGTGGCGAAGTGGAGCAGAGCATATAGTGGCGGTGGATTGGAGAGTAGTGTAGGGTGGCGACGGCGGCTTGAAACGTCGAGTGGAGTTGCGCCGGATTAGAGCGACGTCCAAACTGCACTGATAAACACATCACTAACACTTCACTCAACACTAATTAAATAAAACCAATAAACACATCACTAACATTTCACTTATCGCGATTACACACTAAAACTTAAGCTTCGGATGGGGCTCAATAAACGTATCACCATAACAGTCAAAAATGAACTTCAATATTTTAACACAAATTTCACACTATCACTTCACTTGGCTCTAAAAAATAAATTAATAATCATAACACTAAGACACTCAAAAATGAACTTCAATATTTTAACACAAATTTCACACTATCCTCAAAAATGAACTTCAATATTTTAACACAAATTTCACACTATCACTTCACTTTATTTTAAAAAATAAATTAATAATCATATCACTAAAACACTCAAAAATGAACTTCAATATTTTAACACAAATTTCACACTATCACTTTTTTTTTTAAAAAATAAATTAATAATTATATATTAAAAAATTTAAATTAAATTTTAATATTTTAAAATAAATTTTAAATTATTATTTAATTGGTCTCAAAAAAATAAATTAATAATCATATCACTAAAACACTCAAAATGAACTTCAATATTTTAACACAAATTTCACACTATCACTTCACTTGGCTCTAAAAAAATAAATTAATAATCATATCACTAAAACACTCAAAAATGAACTTCAATATTTTAACACAAATTTCACACTATCACTTCACTTGGCTCTAAAAAATAAATTAATAATCATATCACTAAAACACTCAAAAATGAACTTCAATATTTTAACACAAATTTCACACTATCACTTCACTTGGCTCTAAAAAATAAATTAATAATCATATCACTAAAACACTCAAAATGAACTTCAATATTTTAACACAAATTTCACACTATCACTTCACTTGGCTCTAAAAAAATAAATTAATAATCATATCACTAAAACACTCAAAAATGAACTTCAATATTTTAACACAAATTTCACACTATCACTTCACTTGGCTCTAAAAAATAAATTAATAATCATATCACTAAAACACTCAAAATGAACTTCAATATTTTAACACAAATTTCACACTATCACTTCACTTGGCTCTAAAAATAAATTAATAATCATATCACTAAAACACTCAAAATGAACTTCAATATTTTAACACAAATTTCACACTATCACTTCACTTGGCTCTAAAAAATAAATTAATAATCATATCACTAAAACACTCAAAAATGAACTTCAATATTTTAACACAAATTTCACACTATCACTTCACTTGGCTCTAAAAATAAATTAATAATCATATCACTAAAACACTCAAAAATGAACTTCAATATTTTAACACAAATTTCACACTATCACTTCACTTGGCTCTAAAAAAATAAATTAATAATCATATCACTAAAACACTCAAAAATGAACTTCAATATTTTAACACAAATTTCACACTATCACTTCACTTGGCTCTAAAAAATAAATTAATAATCATATCACTAAAACACTCAAAAATGAACTTCAATATTTTAACACAAATTTCACACTATCACTTCACTTGGCTCTAAAAAATAAATTAATAATCATATCACTAAAACACTCAAAAATGAACTTCAATATTTTAACACAAATTTCACACTATCACTTCACTTGGCTCTAAAAAATAAATTAATAATCATATCACTAAAACACTCAAAATGAACTTCAATATTTTAACACAAATTTCACACTATCACTTCACTTGGCTCTAAAAAAAATAAATTAATAATCATATCACTAAAACACTCAAAAATGAACTTCAATATTTTAACACAAATTTCACACTATCACTTCACTTGGCTCTAAAAAATAAATTAATAATCATATCACTAAAACACTCAAAAATGAACTTCAATATTTTAACACAAATTTCACACTATCACTTCACTTGGCTCTAAAAAAATAAATTAATAATCATATCACTAAAACACTCAAAAATGAACTTCAATATTTTAACACAAATTTCACACTATCACTTCACTTGGCTCTAAAAAATAAATTAATAATCATATCACTAAAACACTCAAAATGAACTTCAATATTTTAACACAAATTTCACACTATCACTTCACTTGGCTCTAAAAATAAATTAATAATCATATCACTAAAACACTCAAAATGAACTCAATATTTTAACACAAATTTCACACTATCACTTCACTTGGCTCTAAAAAAATAAATTAATAATCACATCACTAAAACACTCAAAATGAACTTCAATATTTTAACACAAATTTCACACTATCACTTCACTTGGCTCTAAAAAATAAATTAATAATCATATCACTAAAACACTCAAAAATGAACTTCAATATTTTAACACAAATTTCACACTATCACTTCACTTGGCTCTAAAAAATAAATTAATAATCATATCACTAAAACACTCAAAAATGAACTTCAATATTTTAACACAAATTTCACACTATCACTTCACTTGGCTCTAAAAAAATAAATTAATAATCATATCACTAAAACACTCAAAAATGAACTTCAATATTTTAACACAAATTTCACACTATCTCAAAAATGAACTTCAATATTTTAACACAAATTTCACACTATCACTTCACTTGGCTCAAAAAAATAAATTAATTAATCATATAACTAAAACACTCAAAATGAACTTCAATATTTTAACACAAATTTCACACTATCACTTCACTTGGCTCTAAAAAATAAATTAATAATCATATCACTAAAACACTCAAAATGAACTTCAATAATTTTAACACAAATTTCACACTATCACTTCACTTGGCTCAAAAAAATAAATTAATAATCATATCACTAAAACACTCAAAAATGAACTTCAATATTTTAACACAAATTTCACACTATCACTTCACTTGGCTCTAAAAAATAAATTAATAATCATATCACTAAAAAACACTCAAAAATGAACCTTCAATATTTTAACACTAAATTTCACACTATCACTTCACTTGGCTCTAAAAAATAAATTAATAATCATATCACTAAAACACTCAAAAATAAAACTTCAAAATTTTAACACAAATTTCACACTATTCACTTCACTTGGCTCTAAAAAATAAATTAATAATCATATCCACTAAAACACAAAAAAAAAAAAAAAAAAAAAAAAACACACAAACAACAAAAAATGAACATCAATATTTTAACACAAATATCACACTATCACTTCACTTGGCTCAAATAAAATAAATTAATAATCATATCACTAAAACACTCAAAAATGAACTTCAATATTTTAACACAAATTTCACACTATCACTTCACTTGGCTCTAAAAAATAAATTAATAATCATATCACTAAAACACTCAAAATGAACTTCAATATTTTAACACAAATTTCACACTATCACTTCACTTGGCTCTAAAAAATAAATTAATAATCATATCACTAAAACACTAAAAAATGAACTTCAATATTTTAACACAAATTTCACACTATCACTTCACTTGGCTCTAAAAATTTTTTTTTTTTTTTTTTTTTTTTTTTTTTTAAAATAAATTAATAATCATATCACTAAAACACTCAAAAATGAACTTCAATATTTTAACACAAATTTCACACTATCACTTCACTTGGCTCTAAAAAATAAATTAATAATCATATCACTAAAACACTCAAAATGAACTGCAATATTTTAACACAAAATTCACACTATCACTTCACTTGGCTTTAAAAAATAAAACTGATAAGCACTATATTAACACTTCGCGTAACACTAAAAAGTAGAACCGAGTAGAACTAATAAACACTTCACTAACACTTTACTTAACGCGATTAACACTAAAACTTAAGCGGTGAGTAGTGCAGACTGTGGAATTGTGACGGCGGATCCGAGCGGTTGGTGAAGTGGCGGCGGATTGGATAAGCGCGTGGAGTGGCTGACGATTGAAGCGTCGAGTAGAGTAGCAGCGGATCAACTTAACCTAAAAAATAAATCTGATCAACACATCAACACTTTACACATTGCGATTACACGTTAAATCTTAAGCGGCAATGTGGAGCACAGCATGGAGTGACTGTGGTTTGGAGTGGCGACGGCTTGACTTGACACTAAAAAATAAAACTGATAAACATATCACCCACACTTTACTTACACTAAACAGATGAAGCTAACATCTAAAACTTGAAACTAAAACAATCGAAAAACGTAAACTGAAAGAAGTAATCGTGCACGCGGCTAAAATATATTTCGGGTGCTCGAAGACATACTTCCAAAAATGAAAACTAAGAACGAAAATAAAACTTAAAACCTGACAAAGTGATGCAAGCGGTTGGCGGATTGTAGAGAGCCGCAGGATTACATCGACGAGTGGAAGTGGCGGCTTTGGGCAGAGCGTCGAGTTTCGTGAGCTTGGAAATACGCCCTGCATCGGCGGGGACTATAATTAACTCTAAAAATTAAATTGATAAACACATCATTAACACTTTACTTATCGCGATTACACAATAAAATTTAAGTGGCGAAGTGGAGCAGAGCATATAGTGGCGGTGGATTGGAGAGTAGTGTAGGGTGGCGACGGCGGCTTGAAACGTCGAGTGGAGTTGCGCCGGATTAGAGCGACGTCCAAACTGCACTGATAAACACATCACTAACACTTCACTCAACACTAATTAAATAAAACCAATAAACACATCACTAACATTTCACTTATCGCGATTACACACTAAAACTTAAGCTTCGGATGGGGCTCAATAAACGTATCACCATAACAGTCAAAAATGAACTTCAATATTTTAACACAAATTTCACACTATCACTTCACTTGGCTCTAAAAATAAATTAATAATCATAACACTAAGACACTCAAAATGAACTTCAATATTTTAACACAAATTTCACACTATCCTCAAAAATGAACTTCAATATTTTAACACAAATTTCACACTATCACTTCACTTGGCTCAAAAAAATAAATTAATAATCATATCACTAAAACACTCAAAAATGAACTTCAATATTTTAACACAAATTTCACTTATTTAAATACTATCACTTCACTTGGCTCTAAAAAATAAATTAATAATCATATCACTAAAACACTCAAAAATGAACTTCAATATTTTAACACAAATTTCACACTATCACTTCACTTGGCTCTAAAAAATAAATTAATTAATCATATCACTAAAACACTAAAAAATGAACTTCAATATTTTAACACAAATTTCTTACACTAAAAAATGAAACTTTCAATATTTTAACACAATATGGAGTTCTCACTATCCAAAAAGTGGGAGGCACTTCACTTGGCTCCAAAAAAATAAATTAATAATCATATCACTCTAAAACACTCAAAAATGAACTTCAATATTTTAACACAAATTTCACACTATCACTTCACTTGGCTCTAAAAAATAAATTAATAACATATCACTAAAACACTCAAAATGATCACTTCAATATTTTAACACAAATTTCACACTATCACTTCACTTGGCTCTAAAAAATAAATTAATAATCATATCACTAAAACACTCAAAAATGAACTTCAATATTTTAACACAAATTTCACACTATCACTTCACTTGGCTCTAAAAAAATAATTAATAATCATATCACTAAAACACTCAAAAATGAACTTCAATATTTTAACACAAATTTCACACTATCACTTCACTTGGCTCTAAAAAATAAATTAATAATCATATCACTAAAACACTCAAAAATGAACTTCAATATTTTAACACAAATTTCACACTATCACTCAAAAATGAACTTCAATATTTTAACACAAATTTCACACTATCACTTCACTTGGCTCAAAAAAATAAATTAATAATCATATCACTAAAACACTCAAAAATGAACTTCAATATTTTAACACAAATTTCACACTATCACTTCACTTGGCTCTAAAAAATAAATTAATAATCATATCACTAAAACACTCAAAAATGAACTTCAATATTTTAACACAAATTTCACACTATCACTTCACTTGGCTCTAAAAAATAAATTAATAATCATATCACTAAAACACTCAAAAATGAACTTCAATATTTTAACACAAATTTCACACTATCACTTCACTTGGCTCTAATAAAATAAATTAATAATCATATCACTAAAACACTCAAAATGAACTTCAATATTTTAACACAAATTTCACACTATCACTTCACTTGGCTCTAAAAAATAAATTAATAATCATATCACTAAAACACTCAAAATGAACTTCAATATTTTAACACAAATTTCACACTATCACTTCACTTGGCTCTAAAAAATAAATTAATAATCATATCACTAAAACACTCAAAAATGAACTTCAATATTTTAACACAAATTTCACACTATCACTTCACTTGGCTCTAAAAAATAAATTAATAATCATATCACTAAAACACTCAAAATGAACTTCAATATTTTAACACAAATTTCACACTATCACTTCACTTGGCTCTAAAAAATAAATTAATAATCATATCACTAAAACACTCAAAAATGAACTTCAATATTTTAACACAAATTTCACACTATCACTTCACTTGGCTCTAAAAAATAAATTAATAATCATATCACTAAAACACTCAAAAATGAACTTCAATATTTTAACACAAATTTCACACTATCACTTCACTTGGCTCTAAAAAATAAATTAATAATCATATCACTAAAACACTCAAAAATGAACTTCAATATTTTAACACAAATTTCACACTATCACTTCACTTGGCTCTAAAAAAATAAATTAATAATCATATCACTAAAACACTCAAAATGAACTTCAATATTTTAACACAAATTTCACACTATCACTTCACTTGGCTCAAAAAAATAAATTAATAATCATATCACTAAAACACTCAAAATGAACTTCAATATTTTAACACAAATTTCACACTATCACTTCACTTGGCTCTAAAAATAAATTAATAATCATATCACTAAAACACTCAAAATGAACTTCAATATTTTAACACAAATTTCACACTATCACTTCACTTGGCTCTAAAAAATAAATTAATAATCATATCACTAAAACACTCAAAATGAACTTCAATATTTTAACACAAATTTCACACTATCACTTCACTTGGCTCTAAAAAAATAAATTAATAATCATATCACTAAAACACTCAAAATGAACTGCAATATTTTAACACAAAATTCACACTATCACTTCACTTGGCTTTAAAAAAATAAAACTGATAAGCACTATATTAACACTTCGCGTAACACTAAAAAGTAGAACCGAGTAGAACTAATAAACACTTCACTAACACTTTACTTAACGCGATTAACACTAAAACTTAAGCGGTGAGTAGTGCAGACTGTGGAATTGTGACGGCGGATCCGAGCGGTTGGTGAAGTGGCGGCGGATTGGATAAGCGCGTGGAGTGGCTGACGATTGAAGCGTCGAGTAGAGTAGCAGCGGATCAACTTAACCTAAAAAATAAATCTGATCAACACATCAACACTTTACACATTGCGATTACACGTTAAATCTTAAGCGGCAATGTGGAGCACAGCATGGAGTGACTGTGGTTTGGAGTGGCGACGGCTTGACTTGACACTAAAAATAAAACTGATAAACATATCACCCACACTTTACTTACACTAAACAGATGAAGCTAACATCTAAAACTTGAAACTAAAACAATCGAAAAAAACGTAAACTGAAAGAAGTAATCGTGCACGCGGCTAAAATATATTTCGGGTGCTCGAAGACATACTTCAAAAATGAAAACTAAGAACGAAAATAAAACTTAAAACCTGACAAAGTGATGCAAGCGGTTGGCGGATTGTAGAGAGCCGCAGGATTACATCGACGAGTGGAAGTGGCGGCTTTGGGCAGAGCGTCGAGTTTCGTGAGCTTGGAAATACGCCCTGCATCGGCGGGGACTATAATTAACTCTAAAAATTAAATTGATAAACACATCATTAACACTTTACTTATCGCGATTACACAATAAAATTTAAGTGGCGAAGTGGAGCAGAGCATATAGTGGCGGTGGATTGGAGAGTAGTGTAGGGTGGCGACGGCGGCTTGAAACGTCGAGTGGAGTTGCGCCGGATTAGAGCGACGTCCAAACTGCACTGATAAACACATCACTAACACTTCACTCAACACTAATTAAATAAAACCAATAAACACATCACTAACATTTCACTTATCGCGATTACACACTAAAACTTAAGCTTCGGATGGGGCTCAATAAACGTATCACCATAACAGTCAAAAATGAACTTCAATATTTTAACACAAATTTCACACTATCACTTCACTTGGCTCTAAAAAATAAATTAATAATCATAACACTAAGACACTCAAAAATGAACTTCAATATTTTAACACAAATTTCACACTATCCTCAAAAATGAACTTCAATATTTTAACACAAATTTCACACTATCACTTCAAATATTACTTCCCTTGGCTCAAAAAAAATAAATTAATAATCATATCACTAAAACACTCAAAAATGAACTTCAATATTTTAACACAAATTTCACACTATCACTTCACTTGGCTCTAAAAAATAAATTAATAATCATATCACTAAAACACTCAAAAATGAACTTCAATATTTTAACACAAATTTCACACTATCACTTCACTTGGCTCTAAAAAATAAATTAATAATCATATCACTAAAACACTCAAAAATGAACTTCAATATTTTAACACAAATTTCACACTATCACTTCACTTGGCTCTAAAAAATAAATTAATAATCATATCACTAAAACACTCAAAATGAACTTCAATATTTTAACACAAATTTCACACTATCACTTCACTTGGCTCTAAAAAATAAATTAATAATCATATCACTAAAACACTCAAAATGAACTTCAATATTTTAACACAAATTCACACTATCACTTCACTTGGCTCTAAAAAAATAAATTAATAATCATATCACTAAAACACTCAAAAATGAACTTCAATATTTTAACACAAATTTCACACTATCACTTCACTTGGCTCTAAAAAATAAATTAATAATCATATCACTAAAACACTCAAAAATGAACTTCAATATTTTAACACAAATTTCACACTATCACTTCACTTGGCTATAAAAATAAATTAATAATCATATCACTAAAACACTCAAAATTGAACTTCAATATTTTAACACAAATTTCACACTATCACTTCACTTGGCTCTAAAAAATAAATTAATAATCATATCACTAAAACACTCAAAATGAACTTCAATATTTTAACACAAATTTCACACTATCACTTCACTTGGCTCTAAAAAATAAATTAATAATCATATCACTAAAACACTCAAAATTGAACTTCAATATTTTAACACAAATTTCACACTATCACTTCACTTGGCTCTAAAAATAAATTAATAATCATATCACTAAAACACTCAAAATGAACTTCAATATTTTAACAAAAATTTCACACTATCACTTCACTTGGCTACTAAAAAATAAATTAGTAACTCATATCACTAATACACTCAAAAATGAACTTCAATATTTTAACACAAATTTCATACTATCACTTCACTTGGCTCAAATAAAATAAATTAATAATCATATCATTAAAACACTCAAAATGAATTTCAATATTTTAACACAAATTTCACACTATCACTTCACTTGGCTCTAAAAAATAAATTAATAATCATATCAATAAAACACTCAAAATTGAACTTCAATATTTTAACACAAATTTCACACTATCACTTAACTTGGCTCTAAAAAATAAATTAATAATCATATCACTAAAACACTCAAAAATGAACTTCAATATTTTAAACACAAATTTCACACTATCACTTCACTTGGCTCTAAAAAAATAAATTAATACCCATATCACTAAAACACTCAAAATTGAACTTCAATATTTTAACACAAATTTCACACTATCACTTCACTTGGCTCTAAAAAATAAATGAATAATCATATCACTAAGACACTCAAAAATGAACTTCAATATTTTAACACAAATTTCACACTATCACTTCACTTGGCTCTAAAAAATAAATTAATACCCATATCACTAAAACACTCAAAATTGAACTTCAATATTTTAACACAAATTTCACACTATCACTTCACTTGGCTCTAAAAAATAAATTAATAATCATATCACTAAAACACTCAAAATTGAACTTCAATATTTTAACACAAATTTCACACTATCATTTCACTTGGCTTTTAAAAAATAAATTAATAATCATATCACTAAAACACTCAAAATGAACTTCAATATTTTAACACAAATTTCACACTATCACTTCACTTGGCTCTAAAAAAATAAATTAGTAATCATATCACTAAAACACACAAAATGAACTTCAATATTTTAACACAAATTTTACACTATTACTTCACTTGGCTCAAATAAAATAAATTAATAATCATATCACTAAAACACTCAAAAATGAACTTCAATATTTTAACACAAATTTCACACTATTACTTCACTTGGCTCTAAAAAAATAAATTAATAATCATATCACTACGGTGATAAAAAGGTGGAGGTTGCCCAAATAATTTAAATTAAACTGAGATAAAACTTAAAACTAGACGAGAATCGCACGCGGTACAAAAAAAGGTTGAAGTTGCCCGAATATTTAAAACTAAAAACAAAAAAAAATTTAACCGAAATCTTAAACGCGGTAGAAAAAAAGGTGGTAGTTGCCCGAATATTTAAAATTAAAAATGAAAATAAATCTTAAAACTAAACGGAAATCTTGCACGCGGTAGTAAAGAAAGGTTGAGGTTGGCCGTATATTTAAAACTAAAAACAAAAGAAAGAATTTAAACTAAACGAAATAATTGCACGCGGTAGAAAAAAGATGGAGGTTGCCCAAATATTTAAAACTAGAAACAGAAAAAAAACTTTAATTAGACGGAAATCTTGGTCGCCGTAGAAAAAAGGTGGAGGTTGCCCGAATATTTAAAACTAAGAATAAAATTGCTAAATGGATAAACCGCCAAATGGACAAAACGCCAAATTTGTGTACAAGTCGCCGAAAAGCTTTTGTAGATATATCACCGAAAAATGACAAAAGCCGAAAATGCTTCTGTAGACAAATCGCAGAATATGATCAAAACGCCGACAAGTAGAAAACTACGCCCTAGCGATCGTAACATGGGGTTGCCTCCGAATTCCAACTTAATCTGAGGACGAAAAACCGAAAAAGTTTTACCTTGGTCCAAAAGTTGATAGTTTGAGAAAGATTATAATTTTTTATTAGTTTTTCTTGAATAATTTTCTTATTAGCCTGTACTATTTGCACGAAATGGTGTACTCGGTGGTTTTTTGGGATGAGAATTCGAAATCTGTTCTCATTTTTGTACCTAGTAAATTACTGGCCACTTACAACACTTTTTTGCGTTTAAAATGTACTAAATTTTCTGTTCATTTTTGTATAAAACTTTTATTTGAATATTATTATTCTCCAACTTCTTCTGCCCCAAAAAGGTATGCTTAATAGATGTCGCCTCGTGCAACCGTTTCTGAGATAATTGAAGTTTTGTTTTATCTTTAATTAAATAGGCAAATTCACCATTGCCTTCCTTCACACTTTATCCATGCTTAGGACTGCTCCGAATTAATAATTGGCGGTGTTTAAAGATCAAACAATAAATTTAAAGACAACAACAACAACAATAATGTAAACGCAAGCTGACCAAGAGGATAAAGAAAAAAGATAATCACTTAACGTAAGTTGTTTGGTTTTACAATAAATGATCAATATAGGCCAAAATTTGAAATGTACCCTCTTTAAAAGGGCTTCATTTCGAAAAAACTTAAAAATACAATTATCTCAGAAACTGTTGCTCGGAGCGACATTTATCAAGTATACCTTTTTGGGGTAGAAGTTGGGGTATAAAAATATTCAATGATAGATAAATATTTCCTCCTATAAGTTTTATTTAAATGATTTGTTCTTGAGGAAGAGCACCAAAAAACCACTAAATCGTTTTTATCAGGCAACGTTTCGTGCAACGGATGTGAACTTCCTCAGACCTTTAAAACAAAGAAACGGTTTTCTAATTTTTGGCGTTTTGACCACATTCGGCGGTTTGTCCAGACTCATTTCAGTGTTTCGCCAATTTGTCCACAGACACTTTTCGGTGATTTGTCTACAAATTCGGCGATTTGTCCATTCCGTGATTTGTCATACACTCACAAGAATATGCTCGTTCCACTACTTATATGTTCACTTCATTACAAATACATTGCGTATGTTAAGAACGCATGTTTAGTGTTGTTGTAGTATCTAAGGTTACTAAATAATTTTATTTCTAATTTCCTCGTTCGACAAATCTTTAATTATATTATTGTTGTTGGTTGTATTAGTTATGGTTTTTGTAAATGGAGTGTTTCATTAATAAAGAATTATTATTATTATTACTTTTGTTTCAAAAATTATTAAATTAGTGTTTGTGGGCATCTACTAACACTGTTAAAATAAAGAAAAACCTGAATGAAATTACTATTAGAAATTCAAAAAATCATTTTCCCGCTTTAAAAAAATTTGTGACGTGTGACGTAAAGAGTGTAGGTCTTATCGTCTTTATTTAACGAAATACACTTTCATTATTTTAAAACAAACTTATTTTAATTAAAAGTAACTCACGCACTTCAATCTCGACTTTTTTATTTCTACTTTGACGTCAGACCCTCGGCTTCAGACTATCCTAAAGCACTCTCGCCCTGCTTGTCTTCGGATTGCATCGAAACCGCTACATTCCCATATTCGGTCTTTCCTGACGGTTCGTCAGCCTCGGACGACGAAGCTTCATGCGGTACTCACATCTTCAAAATTCTGCATAAGTGGGTGTTATTTTAGGACCATCGACACCACCAACTCTTTCTACGTCGTATGTATCGTTTCATTTGATTCTCATTACTTTAGGCACTGATTATAAAGGTAACTTTATAATCAATGCTTTAGGCCTAAAAACTTTGTCTTCAACTTCATTCCGAGACCAATTGAGTTCGTTTAATAGCCACTAGATCTCCAATCTTGTAGACTGAATTTTCTTTCTGTTTTTGTTAAATAACAATCTGTTATCTTGAATTTTCTTAATCTGGTACTTTGCATTTTTTCCTAACTCCTCTCTTTTTTATCAAAGCGTGATATAATTTCTTCTTCTAATATCATCTTCAATTGCTGCTCGTCCTTCGTTTTCATTTTTACTCTAAACATCAGCTCAAATGGCGTTGTATCAATTGCTCTTTGGTAAGAAGAGTTAATTAACGACTGCTACATGTTAATGTGTTTGTTTCACTTTGTAGGATCATTTATGCTCATCTTTGTTAATACAGAAATTATTACCCGATTTAGCCGTTCAACTTGTTCATTAGCTCTTGGCAATCCCGTTGTAACTGTGTGGTGCTTGATATTTTTTTCTTCACAGTAGTTATGGAAGTCGTGCATAATAAACGCCGTTTTTTTGTCAGAAATTATTTGGCGAGGGTTTCCAAAATAATATTTTGCAACTGTAGTTTCAAAATCACGTCAACCGTTGTCGTCGATTTAATTGGGTAGAGCCACACATACTTGGTGAAACCATTTATCACTGCAAATATAAATTTATAATTCTTATGTGTTGACTGTAGTGGTAAATGATCAATATGATAAGTGTGGAGCAGTACTTCAATAAAAGAATACAACTTGCCACTTTGGGTGCTTAAGTCTTTCTTTATTATAGTCTTTTGAAATATATTACAGTATGTTACGATCTTAAAATGATTTCCCAGCAAATTCACTAGAAATTTTTTAATGGCTTCAATTACCGCTAGAACTTCTAACTCGTAACTACAGTACTTTTTCCGCAGGTGACGTTTTCTTACTTGCGTAGTAAAATAGATGTAACTGATTATCGTCTTCTCTGATACTTGTAAAGTAGTACAATTCTTCTTGACTTGCATCAGTATGTACTTCCGTGTCTGCATCTTGATAAAAGTATTTTCAATAAAAAGACTGGCTTCTCGGACAATTTTTTCTTCAACTTGATAAAATACTTCATCTTCAAATTTATCAACTACACTGGTTATTTTTTAATAAGTCGCTCAGTGGTTTTGCTATTTGTGAGTAGTTTGGAATAAATTTTCGGAAATATTCAGTCAGTCCTAAGAAACTTTGCACTTGCTTCGTGGTTGTCTTGGTACTGGAAATTCTTTTACTGTTTTAATTTTAGATGTTTTTGGGTGTTCTTCTATAATATGCCCTAAGAAGTGCAGTTTTTGGTGTTTCTCTGTTTCTTAAATAGACGCTGCAGTTTAATGTTTCATTCCTTTGATTAAGAACTTTATTCTTTTTACAAGAAATTGATTTTTTTTCATATTTATGTGTAATCATATTCTTCTGCAATTTGTAAAATCATCTTCGCTCTTTTGACAGCTTCTTTTTCATCTTTAGCTGGTATTATTAGGTCATCCATATATAGCAAAGCGATGCCATTTTTTAGACATGTTTCGAAATATTAAATGAATATGTCCTTAAAATGCAGATGGGCTATTACACAACCAAAATAGAACCTTTGTGTGTACTAACCATTGTGTGTTACAAAAGCAGTATACTTCCAACTTCAACGTGGAAGAATTCGTTCTATGATACTAAAAACTCGAGTTTCTTATAACCGGTCTAATATGTCTTCAATTATCGGAAGCGGATATCGGTCTTAGACAATTACTTTGTTTATATTACTATAGTCCAGGGGTGGCCAAACTTTTGACCTGTGAGGTCTACTTGTGCTCGAAAATACTTCCTGCGGTCGACTGCAAGGTAGAATTTAGAAAAGAGAAATAAAACATTTTTGTAATAAGTTTGTATGTATTTATTTATTGAATATTACATACTTAATTCGAATTTTTCATTGCGTTTTACGCTTTTGAGTGGATGTTTGACACTGCATATTCTCCACAAGTTTATCATATTGGGGAGTGTACGAAGTAACTGCGATGCGCAAACAGGAAGTTAAGTGAGCGTTTGTTAAGCGGGAATGATTTTTGGTTTTTATTGCATTCATAGTTGAAAACGTTGATTCGCAACAATAGGTAGAACCAAAAAATAAAGTCATATATAAAGCCACCTTTCTTAGGCATGGAAACTTTTCTTTGCAAATCACTTTCCAAAATTCTGTACTACCAGATGCTCTAGCTTTCAGAAATATATCGCTTCTCATTTTTATTATTTCTTCTTCGACCACAAGAGATTCAGTATCGGTTAAGTTGCCGATTTTAACGGTCAAGCTGTCAATGTCAATGTTTTCATTGAAAGGGAATACCATGAAACTTAGCACTTCTTCGAGAGCGGCAAAATCTGAAAACCTACTTTCGAACTCCAGATGCAAATTCTCCAGCTGTTCAGTAAAAGTTTTGTAGTCTCGATTTGAATTGTGCGTACATTCTTCTTCCATGTTTTTATAATTTTTTAGTTCACCTCGTTTTAATTGTAATGCATGCATTTGAATTTGACTTTTAAAAGATGTGTTGTCAATGACGGTTTTGTCTTTCCCTTGAAGATTTAGGTTCAACTCATTGAGTTTTTCTGTTATGTCACAAAGAAAGGCCAGCTTCATAAGCCATTTTTCATCTTCAAGCTCAGGTATATTTTCTCCTTTTAATTGAACGAATGTTTTGATTTCTGGCAGTGTTTGGCGAAATCTCTTCAAAAAGGCACCACGGCTAAGCCATCTAACATCTGTATGTAGCAAAACGTCTGAGTGTTCGGCTTCTGTCTCTTCAAGAAGAGCTCGAAATTGACGCATTTGCAAACTTCTGGCTCAAATAGAATTAACTATTTTAAAAGCAATTTTCATAATAACATCTGATTCCAGAATTTTAGAGCACAAAACTTGCTGGTGTATGATGCAGTGATAGTTGGTGAAACTTGGAATGTTGTCATCATTTTTGCACAATGAAGTAAAACCAATTCTTTGTCCCAGCATAGCGGGTGCTCCATCTGTCGTGATAGCAACTAGTTTGTGTATCGGAAATGCAGTATTTTCTACAAAACTCTTAAAAGATCTGTAAATATCTTCACCTCTGGTTTGCCCCTTCAATGGAATCATTGACAATAATTCTTCTTTTGTTGTCATGTCTTCAAAACTAGGCGCACGAAAACGCACAATTCAGCAATGTTGGTTACATCGGTGGATTCATCAAACTGTAGTGACAAGAAACAACATTTCTGCAAGTCTTCATTAAGTAATTGTTCCAAATTTTCACTTAAAGCTTCACTGCGTCGCATTACTGTGTTCCGTGAAAGTGAAATATCATTTATTGCTGTAATAATTTCTTTTTGTTTTTAAAGTCATTAAAAAGTGCTTCTCCAGCTCTCTGCATGGCTTCCTTTGATCATTTCTCCATCTTCGAAAGGTTTCTTTCGTTTTATTAATATTTCTGTAACAGCAAATGATACCAGTGTTGCAGCTTTTGATTTCGAATCTGGTTTTGTAAAAAGATTGTTGTGCGTTTAAACTGCTTTTTAATTCACGTACTTTTATCTTTCGGTTTTCACTGCGAAATGGAAAATCAGTGGCGTATTTGGAATGTGTAGTTTTAAAATGCCTTTCAACATTAGCTCTTTTCGGTAATGCGACACTTGAGTTACAGATTAGGCACACACTTTATCCTTGACCATAACGAAAAAATTCCTCTTCCCACTCACTGTGATAATGGTAAGTCTTATTTTTTTTAGCACTCGAACTAGATGGCCCACTCATTCTGATAAAATAGTTAAAAAACACTAAGTCTCAAGGCCCCTACGTTAACTTTTAATAATAGCGACGCAACAAATTAGTTGTAAATACCTACGTTCGCAATCAAGTGAAACTAGTACTGGCTCTTGTTATTATTTGGCCGACTGACTCACACACACGCACGCAACAATATACCACGTTACGAGTTACGACAGACCGAAGCGTGTGAGTACCTACTTGTATAGACGTGTTCTAGGCGCGAAAAAGAACATTTTAAAATAAATGATATTATTTTTAAATATTTTCTGTTCAGTTTATGTTTACTCTAGCGGGCTACCTAAATCGTCTTCGCGGTCGACCGGTAAACCGCGGTCGACCTCTTGGCCATCCCTGCGTATAGTCGATACGTAGTCGTAGAGATTCGTCTCTTTTCTTCACAACAATTACGGGGCTTGCATAATCCGATTAACAATTCCAGCTTTAATCTATTCTTCAATTTGTGTGATTGTCTATTTCGACATTGGCATTGAAATAACCCGATGGATGCACTATTTTTCCACCAAATCCGGATAAATTCACTTCCGTGGTCTTAATAGATGGTGAACAGATTTGCTAATAAATATGGTAACCAATTGTATTTACTGAACTGCCAAGTATCTATAAATGCGTTGATTAAAACATCGTCAATTTTAATGAGTTTGTAACAAGAACGTGCTTTTACATTGCGTAGACATTGAACTACGGCATTCAGTAGCTTTATGTCCAAAACTAAAACATCTTTCTCTTTTCGTCGTACACCATTCCGTCTTTCTTCTTCTCGTCTTCTGTCTTCTACATCTTTTTGTCTTCGCTTTCCTCTTCTTGCGTCTTCTTTTCTTACATCTTGCCATCTTCTGTCGTCACGTCTGTCGTCTTCGTCTTTTGTACAAGCTTCTATCGTCTTCACTTTTTTTATTGATTACGTTATTGCCCGTACGAGCTCTTTTCGCCATGCGGTTCTTCATTTCTCATAATCTCTTAATTTTATTTTTAAAACCACACTGAGAAAAATAGGTTTATACGCCAGTTGTACAAGACGTGCTTGTATAATAAGTATCTGAATTTCATATAGAACCTATACGGTGCAACGTTAGAGTTAAAAAAACATTACATTCGGATAAAAAACCTAAGAGTTCAAACTTCTGGGGTTTTGGAATAGAAGGTTGATTTGTCACCACAAATAAATATCGTATAAGACGAAATCGCTAATGTTTCTAGACTCTGGCAGATATACTTAATACAACAATTCATTTACATTGTATTACTGAGACGTTAAACTTAAATATCTGCTTATTTATTATTAACATTTTATTCAGACGAAAATTAACGAAATCGCAATCGGTTATTTTGTCTTTGGTAAAATTGCTGATGGCGCGTTTTGCTTCTGGCGTAGCTTTGATGCAATCTGACATCTGTATGCTCTTAGTCACGTTCGCTTTCGGTGGTGCATTTGTAAAAAGTGCGAGTGATATGGATTTTTGAAAGACTTTTTGAAGACGATGACCGTCATATTTACGTTGAACGATTTTTAAGTAAGTATATAACGAGTGTAAGTATTAACGCATTAATAATATCCATAGCCACACATACAAATTCACATTCTCACATAAGTGCGCCATTGCAATTGTTTATGGTCCAAGATTTTACGTTCAATTTTCAAAAGCAAAAAGGCACTGAGCGTTGTGTTTTGTTGTATTAGGTAAAGAATACAGACTTTTACAAAAATGATATCAAAACGACAATTCACTAACAATCACAAGTTTATCAAAATGAACAATTTCTGTTTGCTGATGCAGTCACACATACCCTCTGTTCAGTGAAAGAAACCTTTGTTAATTACGATAAATGCGTAATGTGACTCCCACAATTCCATTAACCAAACGTTCTATAGATTACCCGAAACAATTTCACCAGCGAAGCACGAATGAGATGATCAAACCAAAACATTTTAGTTTGCTGTTTTTACAATAATTATACAGTCTAGTAATGCTTATTTTTTGTTTTTGAAATGATACCGTCAATAATTTTGCTGTCAGTGGAGAAATGTTTATATTTTAAGGTTATTATAAGTTTGTATTTTTCCAAGTGAATGAACTAAAAATTGTATGTTAGTTTTACCATTGGTTTTACGAATATCTTTACGTCATTATTTAAGGAAGTAGTACCTACGAAGACTTAATTAGAAAATTATTGTTACCATAAAAAAACTAGCGAAGACGTTCCCGTCATAACTAAACGTTACGTCATAATAAAACTGTATAAAAATATGCATTTTCCAAATATAGGGTCATTTATATAACTATCTTACATCTTTAACAGTTTTTAAATTTTTGGTTAAATGTGCCAAGTACCTACTGAATTTTTGGTATTTACTAATTGCAGAGAGAAGAAATAGATGAGTAATCATTCAAAATTCTCGACGAAGCTACAATAACATTGTTGATCCCCAAAGTCGGGCCACGGCTAAAATTTCTAAAAAAATATAGAGATTATCTTAAATCACATTCTTCCGTTACGGATACTGTCGAAGATCCAAAAACAAATGTAAGTTTTTATGACCCCCAGTTTATTTGTTTTGGTGATGTAAATATTGATCTATTAACCCAAAATACTGAAACCAAATACTTCAATTCCATGATTGAAACCGTAAACTTTTCACAATTAATTGTCTCTCCTACAAGAATAACCATGAATACGCGAACATTATTAGATGTAATTATAGTATCAGACAAAACTTTAGTAAAAATTCTGGAATTTTAGATGCCAAGTTTTCAGACCATGAAGCAATATTCTGTGAATTAAATATGCCGTCGCAAAACTGTATATTGTATAAAACAATTAGAGATTATAATCTATTCCGTTTTACTGAGTTTTATAAAGATTTGCAACTTGTTCCCTGGCAAAGTGTATTCTATTTAAATGACATTGATTCTAAAGTAAATTTCTTGGTTGATAATATTATACAAACACTGAATGTACACGCACCATTAAAACCATTAAAATAACGCATAAAAAATGCCATGGATAACCACTACAATTAAAAAAATGATCAGTTTAAGAAATAAAGCTTACAAAAATTTAAGAAAAACAAAGTATCTGCTAATTGGAATAGTTATAAAACACTTAGAAATGAAATTACATCTGCAATTAATAAGGAGAAACGCGCATATTTCAAACAACTTATGATCAAAAATGACTCAAAATTTTTGTGGAAAGAACTTCATTCTTTAGGTATTAGTAAATCTAAGAATAATAATTTACCAAGTCATCTAAATAATCCTGAGTTAATAAACAATTTCTTCCTTAGTAATGTGCCAAGTACAGTGGCTGGTGATTCAGAACTTTTGAACTATTACAATTGTAATAAAACAAATGATAATGCTCCGGAACTATTGTTAAAAACTGTTGACATATATGAAGTAATGCATGTTATAAATAAGTTAAAGTCCAATTGTAGTGGTATCGATGGTATAAATACTCACATAATAAAACTCTGTTGTCCTATAATTTTGCCTTATCTGACTCACATAATAAATTGCTGCATAATTGAAAGTAAGTTCCCAGCAGTATGGAAGAGAGCAGTCATTACACCATTAAAAAAATTCCGAATGCCAACCAATTAAAAGATTTGAGGCCAATTAGTAGATTGCCTGTATTTTCTAAAATTGTTGAAAAATTATTTGTGATCAAATTCAGAAGTATCTTGATTTACATTCCGTATTATCTGAAACACAATCTGGTTTTCGTAAAGGTTACAGTTGTACAACTGCTCTTGCCCATGTAACAGACGATCTAATAACAGCCCGCGAAGAAAATAAAATGTCTGTCTTGGTTTTACTAGATTTTAGTAAAGCATTTGACACTATCAAACATGATTTATTATTCGCTATTCTTCATTACATTGGGTTTGGAAAATCTACAATTGAACTATTAAAAGTTACCTTACTGACCGAAGCCAAAGAGTTCAACTAGGTCAACAATCATCTGAATTTAGATTAATCAACAAAGGAGTTCCTCAAGGATCTATTCTTGGACCAATACTGTTTACCCTCTACACATCAAATTTTCATAATCACATAAAAACTTGTTCTATGCATATGTTCGCTGATGATACTCAATTGTATTATTCCTTTAAGATGCAAGATCGTCTAAAATCTATTAAACTGATAAATGAAGATTTAAATGCCATTTCTAATATAGCTAGACAACATTCCCTGCTACTTAACGCTGAAAAATCAAATGTCATTATTTTTGGTAACCCCAATAACATAAGTGAGTTGCGACTTTCTGCCAACTTTATCATCAATAACAGCATAATTCCTGAATGTAATGATGCGCGTAATTTAGGTTTAATTATAGATAATTCATTTAAGTACACAAAACACGTTAACAATTGTATAAAGAAGGCATACTGCAACCTCAAGTTAATTTTTCCGCATAGAGCTTCACTTTCACTGGGTATAAAAACTATGTTGTGTGATACTTTGGTTTTATCTCATTTTTCTTACTGTTCCGAAATATATGGCACTTTTATTACGAAAGAGGTTTCTCAAAAATTCAACGTGTACAAAACTCATGTTTGAGGCTGATATTTGGAATAAGGAAATATGACAGAATATCACACAAGCTTCAGGAGATAAATTGGTTAAATATGAGTGGTAGACGTTGCTTGCAGGTTTCATCTTTTTTATTACAAAATAATTGCGTTACATAAACCATCATATCTATACAATAAAATTAAATATCGCACAGACGTCCATACTCTGAATTTACGTAACAAAGGCCTAATTACACCACCTATACATAAATCATCTTTATTTGAAAGAAGTTTTACTTTTGGTATTGCATATTTTTATAATAACCTACCTAATCAGTTTAAAAACTTAAGTAGTATATCTTTTAAAGCCAAATATCGTTCATATCTCTTGGAAAAGCAACACAATTAATTAAATAGCATTTGAATCATATTAGATTGATATACGCTTATACATAATATTTTAAGAATATGTATCATAGGGAATATATCACAGAATTGTAAGTTTAAGTTTGTAAAAATAAGTACTTAGTTGTTAGGCATGGTATTAATTTAAATTTAAATTCTGTTATATAGGGTTTTAGTGGTAGAACAAGATATTCCCAGTGGGTTTATCTTGAACTAACGCCCTAAGATTTTCCAACAAATTTAGTTAATCATACGTTTCTATATAAATTATAATTTGTAATTTTGGTTATGAATTCGTTTGGAAAATAAAGGCCTTATTATTATTATTATTATTATTATTTGTTTATGAGTGAAAATTAATAAAAATATATGTGTGGTTTTTACGAGCTATATCTTTACGTAATCAATACATTTTATGTATACAATGTATACAATAGTAATTTTTTAATGAGTTCTTGTTTACATTTTTGAATTTTAAGAGTCACAAGTGAATAGGGGCCCTATTTTCACAGGGTTTAATTGAAAACAGTCTTTACTTCGACACGAGACCCTATAACTCCTCAAAATTGTTTAAAATGTTTCAAATCAGTTTGACATTTTGTTAAATTAAACAGTAGAAAAATTTAAATTATGACAGTTCAGACCTTTGTCGAATACTGAACAAGTTTAAACTTTTTTTTAATTTATAGGTTCAACCAATAGCACTTGTTAATTTAAATGAGACTGATGATCTTGTCGAAGGAGAGCAGTTTTTTTCTGCTGGTTCGGAAATTGAGTCTTTCCTTAGTGATTGCATGACTAGTTCTACGAATACAATAGCAGAAACTCCACCTATTAATCAAAAAGGTCACGTAATCGAGTACTCCTTCGCCACTTGAAGAAGAACCTAAAAAGAAGAAGAACTTCTTTCCCGAGGTTAGTCGTTTTCTTTTGTAACTCAGTGCTTTAATATAGGTACATTGTATTGTGTAAAACAAATGTTAAATTTCCCAATTGCATGAATAATTATATTTTAGGGTTTGGAAACTTTTACAATCTTCAGTCGATGGGCGATTTGTGTTATCTTTTCAAAAAATTTAAGCTATCGGAACAACTTACCCAGAAAAATTATGCAAGGAAATTGTTAATCGATTTATCCATTTGGAGCATATAGACAAGTAAGAATTATTAATTTTAATACCATTTGAGAAAAAATAAAATTGGTTTTAAGTTATTTTTGAGAAAATTTTGTTATGAATTAAGTCATTATTTCGAACGTGCACTAAAAGACAACATTTTAAATCAAATTTGAACTTGATGGGTAACATAATTTAGTTCTCTATACTTCATAATTTCAGATGAATAGACTTCTTTTTGTATATTTTCAGTATTTCTAAGGCCACATGGATGTTTGAGGAAGCGACAGATGAAATCATAAGATTGTTCCCTAACGAAAGGAAAGAAATTTATTACATTCCCTACAAAAAAACCACAAATAGTCCAAAAAGCGCCTAAAGGACGATTATGGTCAAGATATCATAATGTTCGTAATGCCTTGAGAGTCACTGAGATACCCAAGTCCTTAACCCCTAGCTGTTCAACATCAGGAAATGATTTCATAGATCAAAGTGGTACGTATACAATCTGTTGATCGTGGATTGTAGAAATTGAAATTCGTTATTATAGTTTACTTGAATATTGATTCTACTTAGTTTTAGACCAAGAACTAAATTACCAACTGCTGAAGACGATTGTCGAACCAAAAACTAGAGTTTTGGAATTATGGGAGTCTACATATAATTACAGAAAGGATATTTTCAAAAATTATTCTATAGAAGAAATATTCGACGAAGTACCCGTACTTAAGACAAACATTGGATCCGAACTTGTAAGATATTTATTCTATTTGATACAGCAAATCAAAGCAAGAGTTATATTTTTAGATTAATACCGATTTCAATGAAAAACACCCGGACACAATTGATAACATTTATTTGAAGTGGCCAAAATTATCAAGTGCAATTTTGAAAGAAGCAGATCAGCGAAAAGTAAAAGTCATTGAGAATGCAACTGATATAGGTGAGGATTTACAAAATCCTAAAATTTTAAATTGGTTTTATCAGATTTTATTAGTGTGAACTTAATGTCATAACACAGATACTAAGATAACATACCTCTTCTATATATGTAATACCTACATTTTGATATTTTTAAGTAACTGCAGCATTTTAATATCTACAAAAATAATATTGTAGAAATTCAGTAATTAGCATGCGCATAATATGTCACTTCTTACTATTTTGAATTATTATATGCAAACTGTTTTAGATTCGTCTGTTGTGGCACTTTTAACACTTCCATTTCTAATACCACCTGTCACATTGAAAAGGAGCAAAGATTTCAATTGGCGACCAAGTCGGACAGAAATTCAAGAAAGCTTTTTTTCATGTCAACGTAAGTTTCTATAGTATAACAACACATCAAATTCTAGCGTAGTTAAAATAATATGGTAGTTTTTATTGATTACTCTAATTTTAAGAGAAACTCGATTATATATCTATTGATATACCGTGTGTCTCTAGCAAGACGCAACATAGGACTTTTACTATGGAAAAAATTGAATTGATCTACTAGTGCTGTGGAACTTTTTGGGTTACGTATAAGCTATTCGTTTCTGTATTTTGTTGAAGTTAGAAAGAGATGTAAGTTAATCTTGACGTTTACAACAAAATAAATGTTCAGGTACCGTTTTAGAATTTTACAAACATTGTTTAACCCTATTTTGTATTTTATAATGGTTATATGAAAGTGAACATAACGAATGCTTTTGCATAAGTAAATTCATTTTCTTTACAAACGTCAACAAATAATTTACATTTGAATGAAGATTCGACGTTCTAAACTTGGTATCTCTTTCTAACTCTAAAAAGGTGCCATAACGTACAGCGCATTATAACGTATATGTCATCCGAAAATTGCATGGCACTAGTAGATCAATTCAAATTTTTTCTATAGTAAAGTCCTATGTTGCGTCTTGCCAGAGACACAGGGTATATTCTTCTATTTGTTAATGATATTACTTCTATAAATCAATATTTTTAGAAAATTGAAGACCTGAATGAAATTTTGTTAAGAAGAAAACGAAAGTTGGCATGGGCTAATTCTACTCTTCAACCATTTGGTCTTATGATTGGGCCTCTAAATATGATAGAAGAATACAGAGTCTATCTGGGCGACGTAAGTTATAAATTCGATTCTGTTCTTAGAGCGGTTGAAATATTATACAAGAGTTTTCACGCTTTAAATATTAAATATCCAATAGAATGCCAACACTTGTGGTATTTTTGGAATCCATGATTTTCGACGCGAAGTGTAGGAATAGTTCTGCAGCGACTCTTATTGCAGATTTAAGACCTTACTTACTTCAAGATTAAGTTCAAAATCATACAATTACCTCATATTAACATTAACTTTTGTATACTTACAAAATGCCAACCTGCTTTTACTGTTTTAAACAATTTGAAAACATTAGACACTATTTAACCCATCTTAAACTAATTCATAATTGCACTGAAAACCAAAAATACCAGTGCGTTGAAAACAATTGTTGTAGAAATTTTTCTTGTTTGAATTCATACAGAAAGCATTTAAAAACTCATCCTGTTTGTGATGCTGAAGCTATTGAAAATAATCTTAAAAAAATGTTGAAATTAACGATGATACATATTATGACAAACACAGTAATACTAGTGAGCCCATTTCAAAACTGATAGATTGTGTTTAGATTTATCTCAATTTCAAAGTTTACTTAATGCGTCAAAAACATCTTATTTTTGTAAACTTTATGGAAATTCGTGTTTTAATAGAAAAGACACTCAAAACATCATAGAAAATACGAAACATCTAATTCAGGAACCACTAACGCTTATTAAAGATTCAGTGTTAACGTTAATTAGAGAATATAAAGTAGAATCTGTTCATTCAACAAAAATTAATGCTATGTTTAATTCATTACTTAATGTTTTTGATGATATCGATTCAGACCACTTGCGATTGAAATATTTAGAAAAATCTAAAATTTACATTAGTCCCGTAGAAATTCTTATTGCAGAAAATGTAAATCATAATAAGTCGTCAAAGGAAACAATTAAACATTTCGCTCATTTAATCCCTCCCAGTGAAGTTTTACGTTATTTTTTCAACTTCCAAATGTCTTAAAAAAACTTTAACATACATGAATGGCTTAAGTATGGGACGTTTACGAGGTGATACAATAACCCATTTTATACAAACAGATTTTTGGAAAAATAAGATTGAAAAATTCTTATTACTTGATAATGAGTTTGTTTTCCTATAGTATTTTATTTTGATGAATATGAAATAGGAATCCTCTTGGCTCGCATGCTAAATTGCATAAGCTAGGTGCTATTTATTACCTTGTACCCACAATTCCGCCAATGTTTCAAGCAACTTTATGTAATATATTCTTATCCTTGTTATTTCATAGCAACGACTTAAAACATTACGGACCCAAAGCGGTACTTCGTGAACTAATTATTGAAATCAAAAATTAGAAACTGATGGGATTGAGATAAATGTTATGGAAAAGAAATATAAGTTATTTTTCTGCATGCCATTTATTTTGGGGGACAATTTAGGGATTCATACTATGTTGGGTTTTACTGAAAGTTTTCGGCCAATCATTACTGCAGATTTTGCAAGTGTTCCAAATCAGAAATGCAACTGTTAACAAAAGAAAACGTGTCTTGTTTAAGAACACAAGAAAACTATAATAACGATTTAAAATTAAATAATGTCACTTTAACAGGAATCAAATCCCCCTCTGTGTGGAGTGGTATAGATTCATTTTCTGTTACGGAGGAATTATATAGTAGACGTAATGCATGACATATTTGAGGGTATAGCCATTTTTGATATTGTACACATTTTAAATCAATTTATTTTGATCGATAATTATTTTGACGTTGAAACTTTAAATTCCGAAATTCGCTCTGTTGAATTTGGGGATACAGTTTCAAACAAACCTCCACTTTTCAATAATGATCACATCAAAAGCAACATATCAAAATGAGTGCATCTGAATCCAAAACATTTATTCTCTATACTGGGCTACTGCTTGGACATTATATTCCTGTTTCTAATAAATACTGGTCATTGTATATCATCCTAAGGAAAATGTTGTCTATCATTATATCCAAACAGATTTCAAAATCTGACTGTGAATTGTTAGAGATATATATTTCTCAACATCATAAACTATATCAGGACCTTTTAAGGAGAACTTAAAACCTAAACATCATTTTATTACTCATTACCCCAGAATTTTGAAAACAATTGGACCTATAAACTCATTATCGTCTTTTAGATTTGAATCAAAACATAGACAAAGTAAATTATCCGCAAATGTAGTCGCTTCTAGAGTAAATATTACTAAAACTTTGGCTATTAAACATCAATTGCAAATGTGTGAAAGATTTTTATCGAAAGAAGGCTTTAACTATCGAGTAGAACAGTCTAAAAGTTCAACTTATGCAAGTAGTACTATTCTAGAAGAATTTCCATATTTTACAGATTTAGTTGGAATTTCAATAGCTAAAAGATTTTCGACTGCCAATATTGTAAACAAAGTTGTTATTCATCATACTACATATAAAGTAGATCATATCATTAATATTAGTGTTGATAGATCTAAACCACAGTTTTCAAAAATTCAAAAGATTTTGGTTAATAATGCTAACGAGGTGTGCTTTATTTGCTTTAAAGTGGAGATACTTTTATTTAATGAACATTTTGTTAGTTTTGAAGTCAGTGAAACGTGCAATGAAAACTATGTGTTGCATTCTGATTTGTTCTTTCATAAACCTTTAAAATTATTCAATCATAGTAACGGAAAAAATACATAACCGTATTCTAAAATGCCTAAGTCTCATGTCTAAGTATACCAAATATTTTCTTTTACAAAAGTAGATTTATATAGTACCTATAGTAAGAGCAGATTGGTTTTATTGTTTAGTATTTTATGTACACCTAGTATATTACGTATTTCATTATTTTGTTTAATATTTTATACTTACCTATACATTATTATATTATTATTCGGATTGAATTTTTTATTTTAAATAAAATTTAAAATTACGGTCATGTATCTTTTATTTATTTTCCACCACCGGTCATGATTAAATTACGTACGGATTTAATCGCTATGTGAAGTTTTGTGTTGAAGATTAATGGTATTACTTATCTTATGTCTCATTATTGCTAGAGGTTTGTATTCTAGCTACAATACATCCAAATTTTATAAATCACCACAATCTTTAGCTGCTGCGCTGAAAGTCGCAATGTAATATTTGATGAGTTATCGTTTATGTGCGTATACGACGAATATTTGAATCAACTTTTCAAAATATACAATTTAAGTAAACTGAGTATTTCAGTTGATACGAACCCGGATTCTAAATGTATATTGCAGGGTAGTGAATTTTGTAGGATATCCATTGTAGTATATACGACGGGATATTTAAATCTATTGGCCTAGGCTATTTAAGCTATATAGAACAAACTAATTAATTCTATATTACCAAACATTTGATTCAATTTTACTTTATATTTGGTATTATAAAACGGTTTATATATTATTAAAACACTGGTAATTTAGAGCTAATGCGCGTTTATATAGTGTATCAAACGAGTTGTTCAAACTAATAGTCTAAAAACTCTGGTGGTATCGTAAAAGTGTTAGTTATTACAAATCTAAGATGTTCATATTAAATAACCTCCTTCTGATATAATTTAAAAAACGTTTTGTTGTCCCACGGAGTATCTGAATTTCATATAAAGAATATCTGAAATTCAGATATTGTGTAAGAAATTTTTCTCAGTGTAGAAATATTCGTAGGACCATAAAGCATAACTTTATTTGCGTTGTCGTCTAGGATGCCGTCAATCACATACTGAATTAAGGAATCAGCTTCAATCGTGCCTCTCCTAGCAATTTCTCTCATGCACATGAAATATTCTTGAATGCATTCACATTTTTTTTTTTTTTATTTTGCGATTTACTAGCAGTTATGTGGCTGCTTAATTTGCTCAAAAATTCTACTAGCAACTCCTAATAAAATCTTTATGTGCCACAAGACCATGAATGCAATTCTAGGTGGTTTACGGCATTAAGAAGATATATACCGAAGTCAAAATCTATGTCATTCTGCTTCATTAACAATTAATTTAATTTTGGGTGCAAATACATTTTCTTATGTAGTTTGATCAAAATATGAAAAATTATATGAGATATAGAATACTAGGAAAAAATATTATCTTAAAATCAGATGTATCAGATCATGCATTGATTGTCAGAAAGATAGAAAAAGAATTGTCACCAATACAAGTAACAGCACATTAATTATAAAACGTTGAAGAAAATTTTTCTGTACCTGTAGTTGATAGTCAATTGTAAGAGGTTGACTCTATGAGTACTAAATTAGAGAAAAAATCTGGCGTGCATCTTTCTACACATGATTTTCGACGTTGCGTACCGTAAATATAAATTAGTTGAATTTCAAGAATCTTTTGAGTACAAATAATACAGTTTTTAACTTTCTACTATGTATCAACTATATTACTGTGATAAGAATACAAATAACATTAAATTTAATAAATCTATAACAATGGAAAACACTCAATTAAGTATAAGTAAATGCATTTAAGAATCTAATGGACTGTGACGCTTTGAAAACGGTTTTCGTCGAAATTTTATTATCATTGATCCTACAAAAAACTAACTTAATTTTTAAAAAACAAATCAAATATGATTTCCTCTTGATACTAAAGTTTTAAATTCATGTTTTAATGAAGTAGAACTGAATAGAGGCTCTAATATATCAGTAAAGATGAATGATTTAATAGTTGTTGGTGACTTGAATATAGATCTTACAAAAGATACCATTTATTCGAAGAAACTTGTAAAATTTTGTTATAGTTCTTACAATATGAACCAGATAGCCTTTATCTTTAATAGATATCATATGTAATGTACACTCGGCAAATTAAATAAACGGACACCTTTTAAATTAGAATTTAGGCAACTAAATTTACAATAATGATTTATTAATGAATTGGCAACAGTGTTGACCGAAAGGTTTATAACAAAGCGTGTCTAAAAATTCTAAAAATTTGAAAAAATGAAGTTGGATTCATGCTTATCAGTAATGTCATATTGTATTGCATTTGCTTGTTTTTAATTCAACTTATTTAGATAAGAAATTGTAGGTTTTCATATTAATTTTTGGATTACATTATGATATGATACGAAAAAACTGTTTTCACTACATGTTAATTAAAGAGATCGCTATGTTTATTTTTATAGAACTCCTGTTTCCATTTAGATGTAAACTGTTTAACAGCAATATGCATCAAATGGGAAAAAATTTTTGTAATTGAGATAACCAGAAATTTCTTTTTGGCAAATGAATTCAGCATATTGAATGACAAAAAACATTTTGACAAATGTCATGTGACTACTGTCATGGCGGCAAATTTAAAAATATCTCTTAAATATGTAAAAGTGAGGTTAGATGACAAGATATTGAAAAATGCCGAAGGGAAAAGTTAGATTATGCGTCTATGTGCAAATTTTTAAAAGAAAATAACAACTTTTAAAAATATCAGTTTTTCCGGCATTTTTTCTGAAAATTTTTGTATGTTTTTGTATAAGCTTATTATCCAGCCCATATTGTAAAAAAATGTTTAAATTAGGTTGAGAATGGAAGATTCTTCGCTCTTTTGACAGCTTCTTTTTCATCTTTAGCTGGTATTATTAGGTCATCCATATATAAAAGCGATGCCATTTTAGACATGTTTCGAAATATTAAATGAATATGTCCTTAAAATGCAGATGGGCTATTACACAACCAAAATAGAACCTTTGTGTGTACTAACCATTGTGTGTACAAAAAGCAAGTATACTTCCAACTTCAACGTGGAAGAATTCGTTCTATGATACTAAAAACTCAGTTTCTTATAACCGGTCTAATCTTCAATTATCGGAAGCGGATATCGGTCTTAGACAATTACTTTGTTTATATTACTATAGTCCAGGGGTGGCCAAACTTTTGACCTGTGAGGTCTACTTGTGCTCCAAAATACTTCCTGCGGTCGACTGCAAGGTAGAATTTAGAAAAGAGAAATAAAACATTTTTGTAATAAGTTTGTATGTATTTATTTATTGAATATTACATACTTAATTCGAATTTTTCATTGCGTTTTACGCTTTTGAGTGGATGTTTGACACTGCATATTCTCCACAAGTTTATCATATTGGGAGTGTACGAAGTAACTGCGATGCGCAAACAGGAAGTTAAGTGAGCGTTTGTTAAGCGGGAACGATTTTTGGTTTTATTGCATTCATAGTTGAAAACGTTGATTCGCAACAGATAGGTAGAACCAAAAATGAAGTCAAATATAAAGCCACCTTTCTTAGGCATGGAAACTTTTCTTTGCAAATCACTTTCCAAAATTCTGTACTACCAGATGCTCTAGCTTTCAGAAATATATCGCTTCTCATTTTATTATTTCTTCTTCGACCACAAGAGATTCAGTATCGGTTAAGTTGCCGATTTTAACGGTCAAGCTGTCAATGTCAATGTTTTCATTGAAAGGGAATACCATGAAACTTGCACTTCTTCGAGACGGCAAAATCTGAAAACCTACTTTCGAACTCCAGATGCAAATTCTCCAGCTGTTCAGTAAAATTTTGTAGTCTCGATTTGAATTGTGCGTACATTCTTCTTCCATGTTTTTATAATTTTTTAGTTCACCTCGTTTTAATTGTGATGCATGCATTTGAATTTGACTTTTAAAAGATGTGTTGTCAATGACGGTTTGTCTTTCCCTTGAAGATTTAGGTTCAACTCATTGAGTTTTTCTGTTATGTCACAAAGAAAGGCCAGCTTCATAAGCCATTTTTCATCTTCAAGCTCAGGTATATTTTCTCCTTTTAATTGAACGAATGTTTTGATTTCTGGCAGTAATTGGCGAAATCTCTTCAAAAGGCACCACGGCTAAGCCACCTAACATCTGTATGTAGCAAAGGTCTGAGTGTTCGGCTTCTGTCTCTTCAAGAAGAGCTCGAAATTGACGCATTTGCAAACTTCTGGCTCAAATAGAATTAACTATTTTAAAAGCAATTTTCATAATAACATCTGATTCCAGAATTTTAGAGCACAAAACTTGCTGGTGTATGATGCAGTGATAGTTGGTGAAACTTGGAATGTTGTCATCATTTTTGCACAATGAAGTAAACCAATTCTTTGTCCCAGCATAGCGGGTGCTCCATCTGTCGTGATAGCAACTAGTTTGTGTATCGGAAATGCAGTATTTTCTACAAAACTCTTAAAAGATCTGTAAATATCTTCACCTCTGGTTTGCCCCTTCAATGAAATCATTGACAATAATTCTTCTTTTGTTGTCATGTCTTCAAAAACTAGGCGCACGAAAACGCACAATTCAGCAATGTTGGTTACATCGGTGGATTCATCAAACTGTAGTGACAAGAAACAACATTTCTGCAAGTCTTCATTAAGTAATTGTTCCAAATTTTCACTTAAAGCTTCACTGCGTCGCATTACTGTGTTCCGTGAAAGTGAAATATCATTTATTGCTGTAATAATTTCTTTTTTGTTTTTAAAGTCATTAAAAAGTGCTTCTCCAGCTCTCTGCATGGCTTCCTTGATCATTTCTCCATCTTCAAAAGGTTTCTTTCGTTTTATTAATATTTCTGTAACAGCAAATGATACCAGTGTTGCAGCTTTTGATTTCGAATCTGGTTTTGTAAAAAAAGATTGTTGTGCGTTTAAACTGCTTTTTAATTCACGTACTTTTATCTTTCGGTTTTCACTGCGAAATGGAAAATCAGTGGCGTATTTGGAATGTGTAGTTTTAAAATGCCTTTCAACATTAGCTCTTTTCGGTAATGCGACACTTGAGTTACAGATTAGGCACACATTTATCCTTGACCATAACGAAAAAATTCCTCTTCCCACTCACTGTGATAATGGTAAGTCTTATTTTTTTAGCACTCGAACTAGATGGCCCACTCATTCTGATAAAATAGTTAAAAACACTAAGTCTCAAGGCCCTACGTTAACTTTTAATAATAGCGACGCAACAAATTAGTTGTAAATACCTACGTTCGCAATCAAGTCGAAACTAGTACTGGCTCTTGTTATTATTTGGCCGACTGACTCACACACACGCACGCAACAATATACCACGTTACGAGTTACGACAGACCGAAGCGTGTGAGTACCTACTTGTATAGACGTGTTCTAGGCGCGAAAAGGAACATTTTAAAATAAATGATATTATTTTTAAATATTTTCTGTTCAGTTTATGTTTACTCTAGCGGGCTACCTAAATCGTCTTCGCGGTCGACCGGTAAACCGCGGTCGACCTCTTGGCCATCCCTGCGTATAGTCGATACGTAGTCGTAGAGATCCGTCTCTTTCTTCACAACAATTACGGGCTTGCATAATCCGATTAACAATTCCAGCTTTAATCTATTCTTCAATTTGTGTGATTGTCTATTTCGACATTGGCATTGAAATAACCCGATGGATGCACTATTTTTCCACCAAATCCGGATAAATTCACTTCGGTGGTCTTAATAGATGGTGAACAGATTTGCTCATAAATATGGTAACCAATTGTATTTACTGAACTGCCAAGTATCTATAAATGCGTTGATTAAAACATCGTCAATTTTAATGAGCTTGTAACAAGAACGTGCTTTTTCATTGCGTAGACATTGAACTACGGTGCATTCAGTAGCTTTATGTCCAAAACTAAAACATCTTTTCTCTTTTCGTCGTACATCATTCCGTCTTTCTTCTTCTCGTCTTCTGTCTTCTCTTACATCTTTTTGTCTTCGCTTTCTCTTCTTGCGTCTTCTTTTCTTACATCTTGCCATCTTCTGTCGTCACGTCTGTCGTCTTCTCGTCTTTTGTACAAGCTTCTATCGTCTTCACTTTTTTTATTGATTGCGCTATTGCCCGTACGAGCTCATTTCGCCATGCTGTTCTTCATTTTCTCATAATCTCTTAATTTTATTTTAAAACCAGAAATATTCGTAGGACCATAAAGCATAACTTTATTTGCGTTGTCGTCTAGGATGCCGTCAATCACATACTGAATTAAGGAATCAGCTTCAATCGTGCCTCCTAGCAATTTCTCTCATGCACATGAAATATTCTTGAATGCATTCACATTTTTTTATTTTGCGATTTACTAGCTGTTATGTGGCTGAGCACTGCTTAATTTGCTCAAAAATTCTACTAGCAACTCCTAATAAAATCTTTATGTGCCACAAGACCATGAATGTAATTCTAGGTGGTTTACGGCATTAAGAAGATATATACCGAAGTCAAAATCTATGTCATTCTGCTTCATTAACAATTAATTTAATTTTGGGTGCAAATACATTTTCTTATGTAGTTTGATCAAAATATGAGAAATTATATGAGATATAGAATACTAGGAAAAATATTATCTTAAAATCAGATGTATCAGATCATGCATTGATTGTCAGAAAGATAGAAAAGAATTGTCACCAATACAAGTAACAGCACATTACTTATAAAACGTTGAAGAAAATTTTTCTGTACCTGTAGTTGATAGTCAATTGTAAGAGGTTGACTCTATGAGTACTAAATTAGAGAAAAATCTGGCGTGCATCTTTCTACACATGATTTTTGACATTGCGTACCGCTAAATATAAATTAGTTGAATTTCAAGAATCTTTTGGGTACAAATAATACAGTTTTTAACTTTCTACTATGTACCAACTATATTACTGTGATAAGAATACAATAACGTACAAATTTAATAAATCTATAACAATGGAAAACACTCAATTAAGTATAAGTAAATGCATTTAAGAATCTAATGGACTGTGACGCTGCAAACGGTTTTCGTCGAAATTTTATTATCATTCATCCTACAAAAACTAACTTAATTTTTAAAAACAAATCAAATATGATTTCCTCTTGATATTAAAGTTTCAAATTCATGTTTTAATGAAGTAGAACTGAATAGAGAGCTCTAATATGTCAGTAAAGATGAATGATTTAATAGTTGTTGGTGACTTGAATATAGATCTTACAAAAGATACCATTTATTCGAAGAAACTTGTAAATTTTGTTATAGTTTTTACAATATGAACCAGATAGCCTTTATCTTTAATAGATATCATATGTAATGTACAATCGGCAAATTAAATAAACGGACACCTTTAAATTAGAATTTAGGCAACTAAATTTACAATAATGATGTTTATTAATGAATTGGCAACAGTGTTGACCGAAAGGTTTATAACAAAGCGTGTCTTACAAATTCTAAAAATTTGAAAAATGAAATTGGATTTATGCTTATCAGTAAGGTCATATTGTACTGCATTTGCTGTTTTTAATTCAACTTATTAGATAAGAAATTGTAGGTTTTCATATTAATTTTGATTACATTATGATATGATACGAAAAAACTGTTTTCACTACATGTTAATTAAGAGATCGCTATGTTTATTTTATAGAACTCCTGTTTCCATTTAGATGTAAACTGTTTAACAACAATATATAGTAAAACACTTTATACAGTGACCGGCAAAGAGTTTGCATCAAATGAGAAAAATTTTGTAATGAGATAACCAGAAATTTCTTTTGGCAAATGAATTCAGCATATTGAATGACAAAAAAAAACATTTTGACAAATGTCATGTGACTACTGTCATAGCGGCAAATTTAAAAAATATCTCTTAAATTATGTAAAAAGTGAGGTTAGATGACAAGATATTGAAAAATGCCTAAGGGAAAAGTTGTTCAAAATTAGATTATACGTCTATGTGCAAATTTTTAAAAGAAAATAACAACTTTTCAAAAATATCAGTTTTCCGGCATTTTTTCTGAAAATTTTGTGTATGTTTTTGTATGAGCTTATTATCCAGGCAATATTGTAAAAAAATGTTTAAATTAGGTTGAGAATGGAAGAATTGATCATTTTATGACTATTTTAAAATAATTCTAAATTTTTAATTTCACCTTTTGTTTTGTGTAGGCCATTGCAACAAAGTCCGTCCTAAAAGCCAATGTTTTTTGTTCTTTACCGTCCATTGGTAGACTAATAAATAATAATTACTAGATTGTAAAGTTTATTTGTAGTTTTTATTGTGTTTTATGCAAATCAAACGTAAAAAAATAAACCCGTGCGTGCGCCAAAATGCTTCTTATAAAACTCGTATCATAATATACTATTATTAATCAGTAATAATAACATTTATATACGTAACGTATTAATAAATATCTTCCTTTATAAAATTAATTTAATAAAATTTATATCTTGAAATTACTACATAATATTGGTTATTTCTGGCCCCTTCTAAAAGAAGATAAAAATTTTGTTAAATTAACATTTATATAGATTTCTGCTCATAAAAAACGGATATCGAGTCATCTTGCAGTTCAGCAATGCAATGCAATAATATTTTGATAATAAATAAACATGCATTGTGTTCATCGATAGTATAGATAATCGTATAAAATTGTCGTCATTAGATTACAATGGCATTAAAAGTTCTTCGACAGTTTCCTTACTTAATGATATTTTTGCTTATCACGGATACCCTAAAATTATTGTCTCAGAAAATGTCACAATTTTTCAAAGTGAAGAATTCCGAACACATTGTGCAAGAAATGGTATATTACAAAAGTTTATCGCACCAGGCCACCCTGCCACTAATGGGTTAGCCGAAAGCCATGTACAATTAATGAAACACAGGTTAAAAACGACAGAAGAAGAAAAATTACCGATAAATGAAAAAGTTCGAAACATTTTATTTCGATATCGAGCAACTCCGCTTGCTTGTGGAAAGTCACCGGCAGAAATATGTTTAAGTCGCAGGTTAAGATTACGTTTGGATGCTATTTTTCCAATCAAACATGAACCTTCAACCTCAAAATACCAAATACCAGTCAGATCAATCCAAGTTGAGGAGAGGGTGGCAATCCGTTTTTTTCAAAATAATAGATATATATGGAAATTTGGTAAAGTGGTCAAAAATATGGTAAACTACACTATCTGGTCGTTCTAGACGAGTCCGGCAGAACACTAAAACGACATTATAACCAACTTCGTCAAACAGGAATAAAACAAAACACGTCACCTTGGGTCCAAGCCAGTCGTATGATATTTTAAGACTTCCTCAAGTGCCAACAGTGCCAATTTTAAATGGAAATTGTAGTACTCCTGATGCTTCTGTTAATCATGAAATTCCACCGCTTGTACCCCAAGATGTACCAACCCAAGAGCCAACAATTGATCCACATGTTCGCAGAACAGAAAGATAAACTCAAAAGCCAGCATGGTTTCGTGATTATGTGCTACAGTAAAGTGTCTATGTAAGTGAAGTGTTAGTAGTAGGTAATCGCTAAAAAATAATAATTTTGTTTTTGGTTAAGATTTTAAAGTTTTAAATCTAATATTATTTTTTTTTTGTTATTCTTTCATACTTAATCAAAACTTGTACGAATCGTTCAACTTGTTTATTTTTCAATGTATTTGCAATTATTTTAAGTGTGAGAGATTGTTGTATATTACACGCACCGGTTAACATGCATTCATTCCATATGCGGTGTTTAACAAGTGCGTATCGCGGCTGTAAATTTTTACACAAATATTTTATTGTCTTTACTTGTACTTTACAGTTAATAAACTATTATGCTGTGCTGGGTGTTATCTAATTAGTTTTCAACAATAAGTTACAACATTTATCAATTTGAATTATATTGCAAGTTTAGTTGCCTAAACTATAAATTCAAGGTGCCCGTTTATTTAATTTGCAGATTGTACATGTGGTCTTAGACCATATGCTAAGATATTATAAATTACATTGTGCTGTTAAAAATTTACCACCAATAACAATAACATAGAGAAATTATAAAACTCTTGAATATAATCAATTCCACAAAGATGCGGTGCGAGTAAATTGGAATCACATTGAGATGAGCGATATAAATGAAAAAATTGACTTTATTAACTCTAGTATTATTGTCTTATTTGACGCTCATACACCAATGAAGACCACTTGCCTCCGACTACTTATCGACCGCATATAACTGATGTCATAAAAATAATGATTAAGTTAAAGAAAAATCGAATAAAAAATATGTAGAAACTAAACTCTAGGCGCATTTAAATTATTACAGGTAGTTACGAAACTATTTATCAGTTGTCATAAAAAAAGAAAAAACTGCATACGTCTAATATCAGATTCGTCTTAATAAAAGAAATCAAAATTTGTTGTGGAAAAATTTATCTACATGGGCATTCATTTCAAGCATACGAGTACCACTACAGCTTTACTAAAAATAACTAGTGACATTTCCAGAAACACGGACAACAATGACGTATTTAGTGCTATTGGACTATAGTAAAGTCTTTGACGTAATTCATCGTACTCTTTTGCTTGCCAAATTAAAATATTATGGAATAGAAGATCATATACTTCAATGGTTTCATAGTTACTTAAATAAAAGGGTCCAAATAGTTAAAATTGACAATGACATTTCACACGAATCGATTATTAAATATGAAGTTCCGCAAGGCTGTATATTTTGACCGTCACTATTTTCAATATTTACAGCTGAATTTCCAACAGTGTTACAGCACCAGTGGAACATTCACATGTATGCAGATGACACGCGAATATATAAGTCAAGCTTACCATACCAAAAGAATAATATACTAACTACTAAACAGCAATATCAACAAAATTCTAGAATAGTCAACAAAAAATGGTTTGCGCGTAAATCCCAAAAAAACAATAGTGTTGTGCCAATAGTGGTACAATTAAAAAAATAAGTGACGATATTAAAAACTTTATGGTAGTAGATAATAAAATAATAAACAAAAGTGACAATACCCTAAATTTGGGGATATGCATTAATAATCGTTTAAATTTTGATAAAAAAATGTAGTGAAGCTTAGGCAAAGTTAAAATTACTATGGAAATTCAAAGCAGAGTTACCATATGATGTAAAATGGAATTTGGTAAATGTTCTCGTGCTAAATCATCTTGACTTCAGAATAATGTATACTATAATTTCTTAACGGTTGAAATGAAAAATAAACCGCAAATTTTACAAAACTGTTGTATGCGCTTTTCATATATCATTAATGGCCGATTCCACCAACACGACTTAAACTTAAGCTATGCTTAAAAATAATCGTTGTTATGGTTTCAACATATGTATCTAAGTTGTGTTGGTGGAACCGGCCTTAAGAGATACGAACATATCACGCCTTACTGTAACAAACATGGTATTTTGAAAATAGAATGCAGATTCATACTTCTTTACGGCAAACAGAAAATTTTAAATTCCAAAGAATCACAATATCTTTATATATTATTAAATGAAAAATCTACTATACAGGATCTGTTTCTAAAGGTCGTATCCATTTGTATAAAAAATGGCCGTAACGTATCCGCGAACATATTACGTTACAAAGTGATTGACACGCTCAAAAACTCAAAATTCTTTTGCGACGTACTGTGTCATCTTGTAACATGTTCGTGGTAACGTTGCGGGACTATCACACAAATGGATACGCATCTTAAGAATTATTAATTCATTTTGTATTCCGCAACACAATGGGGCTATGTCTAGGTGTAGCTTTTATGTTTTGCGCCGCAACGGATGAATAAATAACCCGTATTGTTTATACATGCTTCAACATACCTGGACTTTAACAGGAAGTTCAAGAGTGCATTGCTACGTGTGCAGGCGTTTAAACAAATGTAAAAAATATTTTTTGATTTGTGTAAATATGATATATTTATTCAATTAGAATATAAGGAAAAATTAAAAAGCTTAGGCCGATCTTTTGTCCCCATTTACAAAAAAGTATTAGAAATATTATTATTATTATTATTGTGACCACGTGGTACATTATTTTTAACTTATAGTTACCTACTATTTACTTTGGTTGCTTTATTTGTTATTAAAGAAAAGATTATGTATAAGCAATTTTTGTAAGCCAATATTTTGTGATTTACTTATAAAATTATTCATTATAAATTTGGTGGTGATTAATTACAATCTTCAAGTCAACGTCACGGTCCATAAGATTCTAAAAGACATAGGTATAATTAAATTAAACTCACCAGATGAACTGTATAAAGAATTGGACATTATTTTCTTCCTGCAACAAAATGAATTATCAGTTACTGCTTTAGGATTGTACACCACTGATTTTAAACGTTGTTAAAATTGGAAATTATGGAATATGTATTGTAATGTAGGTATAATACACAGGATTTTTACAAAACTCTACCACGTATTTTTCAGACAAAAGTCGATTTAACAAAACTTAGTGTAGTGAAAATTTGCAAGGTTTCGGTGCAATATATCCTGAAGTTGAAATTATGAAATATTTTTCTTGGTTATTTTGAACCGCTTAAGCGATTTTTCTAAAATTTGGAACGTTTACACGAGGTCGGGACGCTTCGCTTCAAGGAATTAAGTTGTTTTTCTGTTACACCTTCATAAAGAAGGCCCTATTTTATGAAAACTTTTAATTAAATATTAAGGAGAAAACTATTAAAATGTTTTGCCCTTCGAATTGACCTCGAAAAGTAGAACAGGGTCGCGAAAACCTCATCTCTCTCTTTAGTAGTACGTGAGATACCAATTAAATACTCCCCGCATACTTTCCTCCCCGCTACTTTCTTCACCGCTTACCTTTCTCTTTGCTCATAATAAAAAATTACGAAAATAAATAAACGCACAAAAAATGTCTTCTATTAAGATAAATTATTTATTTTATTTTAATCAATTTAAGTTGATTTCATGGGATCGGGGGTAAACAGTGTTGGTTGGTAGGTTACAGTTATTAAAATTTATTACTTTAAAAATTACAATTTCAAAAACTTTTTTCACGTAAATTTATTTTAATCATGTATATTTTTGTCATTTTTATTATGAGCGGGGAGGAAAGTACGCGGAGAAGAAAGTAGCGGAGAGATGTTTTGATGTCGACAATGTGGGTACTGTAGACGGATTTTGTATCATGCTGTAGACGTGGTCAGTGTTGTGTCTCTTGTACACTTGTCAGCGATGTGGGCACTGTCAGTATAGTGTTCCTATTAAATTTAATTTTAATAGTCGGCGATATGAGCATGGTCGGCGTTGTGTTCATTGAGTACTTGTCGACAATGTGGGCATTGGGCAAAACGCAATATCACCATTTACACAGTTTTATAAGCCAGAAAATCTTACATTAAAATTCTAATGAAAATGAATTCATTGGCGAGAAATTGGATTAATTAAACATTTGAAATATCTACGCCAATAGATAAAATAAAATTTATTTATCAAATCTGGACTAAGTGACGTATGGGCCACAAAAGAATCGCACTGTTTTCGTAAAATCGCATTTTACTAATTGATAGCATGAAACGGCTCAAAGGAATTTGACAAATCTTGGTACGCTTACACAGTTTATGAATAGATTAAGTTTAAAGCGCCATCCGAATTTAACCGTAATGGCTCAAGTTACATCAGGTCTTCCAAAATGTGAGCAATATTTCGATGATTTCATAATACACAGCACCACTAAAGAAGAATGCGCAATAAATTTACGAACCTCCCTCCAACGATTTTCTCAGTTTGATTTGCATCTTAACAAAAGAAAATGTTTCATTTTTTAACAAAAAATTGAATACCTATCTTGGTCATCTGATCAAGTACAATAAAATTATGAAATCGCCTGAAAAAGTACGAGCCGTAAAAGTGCTTCACCTAGAAAGTAGATGACATTAGACGTTTCTTAGGTATGATGACATACTACTCCCGGTTTATTTCCAATTTTTTATTAATGTCTCACCATCTTCAATGATTACTTTGCAAAATCGACGTTTCTGCTGATTATCAAATTGCGAATCTGCTTTTGAGAATTAAAATCAGAAATATGTAGCAGTCGCACAATAGTACCTTTTGATCAAACTCTACTAGTTGTCCAGTTATTCTTACAACTGTTTAAAGTTATTAAACTTAAAGACATTCTTTATTTGCCCAAAGTCGTTTCTTAATTTAAATTTGTGTAGATATGTCACGAGCAAGCTTGCAAAAATTTATAAGTCGTAATAGCAAGTACATACATTAACATGGTTGAATAATGTATGTGCTTACATTTCAGTTTAACTTGCGTTTTCACAATAGGATCTATAACAAAATAATAAGTAAAACGCTTAATAAACAATCTAAATCATATAAATACTGTATTGTAATTTAAAATAAATATCATTGTATTAAACCAGTTTGATCATTTGGAACCACAGAAGCTAATATTGTTGAAATATTGCTTACCGGGGTAGGTGTCTGCAATGAAAGTACACCCGTACTGAACTTACTTTACACAACAGTAGATGCTGATCCATTTGGAATCGCCGGTGTTCTTAGCCACGAAGTGAATAGATACAAACGTCCTGTTGCTTACATTTCAAGATCACGTACTGTTCCGTAAACAAATCATAGCCAGTTTGATAGAGAAACTTTGGTGACAGTATTCGCTGTGTATCTCGATTTTACAAGTACTTATATGATAGAAATTTTGTTTTAGTCACTGATAATCAAATTTTTGGTCACAATCCTGCATTACCGCAAATTACTTCAGCGCGATCGTTATGGTATGTATTTTAACAGGTTTCTAATTCACACTTCAATGCAAGAAAAGCTATGATAACCAAAATGTCGATTGTTTATCGCGTGCTCCTGTCACTAACATTTCAAAAATTTTGATTCAAATATTCATGAAGAAATTAATTAGATTTATTCACAGTCCATCTTAACAATTTCAAATTGTTTGCCCATGTAGAAATAATTACAAAAGAAACCTACGAAGGTTCGGAACTCCAAGAAGTGATGAGTAGACTAAGTCAAATTCCGAAGACTCTCCATTTACAATATCCGATGATTTACTCTTGTTATTCCTGAGAAACTTAGATTGCTCGTTTCAACTATTCATGCCACTCACATTGGTAAGAAGTTAGATTAACGATATATTTAATGGGAAGGTATTGATCAAAGTATAGAACATCTAGTACGAAGTTGTGAAATACGTGCAAAATTTTAAAAAACTCTACCAAAATAACTGTGCTTCACATTGATTATGCTGGACCATTTGAAAAATATCATTTTTGATTTGTGTAGATGCGAAATCTAAATGGGTAGAAACACGCATTTGAAGAGATGCTCAAAATCCAGTTCTACAATTAAAATGTTACAAGAATATTTTCTCTTCAACCGAATTTCCTAATATCATCGTCTCTTTTACCAACATGGAATAAAACAAGGATTCATAGTTTCAGGACATCTTGCTACTAATGAATTGGTAGAACGTTTTGTTCAGACTTTTAAACACTAAATGAAAGCCAGTAAAGAAGGTACTCTTGCAGAAAGAATGCAAGAAATTCTATTTCTTTACCTACCGAGTCACTCTTCTTGTGTATGTAACTTGTCACCTGCAGAACTAAACCTTCAAAAAAATTAATAATTAAACTAGACGCAATTTTTTCAAAACATACAGAAAAACCACAACAAAAAAAGGATAAAGTTTGAACATTTAAAATAGGAAAGAGGAGTTAGGCGAGATTTTTTCAAAACAACACCGTATTATGGCAGTTTAGTATTATTATTCGATGTCTTGTTCATTACATTATTTAGTTAAACTAGTTTTTGGTCGTATCTTGAAGAGGTACTTAAACTTGTTACATTCAATAATGGTACCGATGCTTGTAGAAGAAGACAAACAAGGATCTAGACAACATTCAAAATCCACGTTTTCTCGATCAACCCAAAGAGCATGAGCTTCCGGAAGATCAACCATAAGTTATTCCACCTCCTCCAATTCAATTGAAAGATACAGAAGTTATTCCGTCTTGCCCACCTTAAAATGGATATAGTCGTTCACAACGAAATCGAAGATCTTCTGCATATCTTGAGAATTTTTAAACTTGAGTAACTTACAAAATAAGTGGTGAAGAATGTTACAATTTTACATGTTATTTATGCCACTCAATTGTAGAGACGTCATCAGATACGATTTATTTTAATGTCATATTACACCTTTGTTAATTAATAAATATATTTGTCACGAGTATCGAACTTATTTCTTTTAAATAAGATTATTACCACGAAGTGTCACAACATATAAAACTACATAATTTAGTTGCGATCTTGCTAAAAGTATTGTTAAACTCTCGTCTACATCCATTTGAACTTGTGAGCGATATAGAGAATGCTTTTTTGCAAATACGTTTGGATGAAAAACGATTATGATTGATTGTCATTGTGGTATTTCGCTCCGATTAAAGATAAAATAAATGTTGAAGATTTTTGAAGTAAATAGTAGCCAATTTATTTTGTCAGCTGTAATAAACCATCATTTAATAAATATTAACGCAGCAGAATGTGCAAACACATGTCAAATATTAAAAACTAGTTTTTATGTGGAAGACTTAGACCAAAATAATGTTAAGAGCTGGAATAAATATTCGCAAATGGAAAACAAATAACACTAACTTACAACAATATAGCAACAAGGACCCAGACGGTTAGCTGATGAAATGATTGAATAAAAGATGAAATGAATAATATTTTAATAAATAAAACACCGTCAACTAAACCAAACATATTAAAAGTAGCAGCTAAAATGTATGACCCATTGATTCCCATTTACACTAAAAGCAAAACTACTGCTGCAAGATTTGTGCAAAAATAATATTTCTTGGGACAATGTTATTCAATTGATATGTTAAATAAATGAAAAAACAGTTGTGTAATGGAATATGCATTCTAAATGATTTTGACATTTGAATCCTGCTGATTTATTAACTCGACCGACCAATGCTAGAACATTGATAGATAGCAAAGTATGGTAGGAAAAGCCGACATTTTTGCGTGAAAAAGGACACATTCATGAAGATTGGTTTACAAAAGGATATGTTATAGACATTCGACTGGTGCAAGTTAATGTAACTACAAACTCATTGGCCAAAGCCGAGACATTGTTTAAACTAGAGAACGTCAGCAATTTAGAACGCCCTGTATATTTTTACACAACTGGTTTTAACATGAAAAAATAATTGGACTTTGGTAAAAAATTGTACGGTTCTAGTTCTTTTTGTTTTGGCGTTATTAACCTTTTTATTTGAAAAAAAGCTCACATTTCATAGATCATTGTATAGTAGGCCATGAATACTTTCCGACAAACTAGCCACAGACAGTTTTAGATTTATTAACATTTAAAAATGTAATTTTAAATGTTTAGTAGAGTTATTAGATAAAATACATATAAGAATTGTACTATTACACAAAAACCAAGTTATTGAGTAAAAATGAGCCAATATCAAAATCATATTACATTTTTCTGTTAAACCAATTTGTTGATAAAAATTGTATTTTACGGGTTCGGGAAAGATTGGAAAAGAGTGATCTACCGTATAGAAACAAGTTTCCTACTATTTTGCAAAAAAATGCCGTATTTATCAAAGAATTAATTTGGGATACCTACATGAGAAACATCACAGGTGTTACTGGAACGTTAACAAGTGTTCGTAAAAAATATTCGATAAATGCGGCCAGGCAATGGATAAACTCAGTATTATTCAAGTGTGTGAAGAGTAAAAGGCTGAAACGAAAGTCTGGTGACGAAATATTTGGGCTACTACCGCGAGCAAGACTTGTGGAGACAGAATCAGTTATCGAACTTAATGTCTGAGAAAAGATACAATGCTTCTCAAGACCCTAACAAAATGGAAATTTATTGTCGAACTACTTATTGTGTTAACAGAAGTTGAAGCAGTAGTCAAGTGATGGAGCCAATATCTCAATCTCTCTTTCGCCTTTGGATATTCATATTGGGACTAACAACACGCACTTTAGTGTTGGATTTGAAAATAATACAACGCCGAACTATATTTTAAAATTATAGAAAACATGTAATAAGTTAAGTTTAAAATTCTGGAAACGATGGAGAAATGAATACCTTCAGCAACTTCTATCAACGTTTAAAAATAAATTAGTTACTAAAACTAATTTTGTAGTTTGTGATACAGCCCTACTTCATGAAGACAACATTCCTTGTGTGCACTGGAAAAATCCAATCTTACAAAGTGAACAATTTTACGACGCCCTATTCATTTGCTTTTCCCTTTAGAAATTCACCTATCGCACGCGCCAGAAGATTGTTATAAAACGGTGAGGACATCAAACTTTCATATATCAATGTATAGTTGCCATGGTTTTACAAAATGATAATAGTTGTAAAAAATAGTAGTTTATTTTTATAGTTTTGTGCTCGATATTGATTTCAAAAGAATAATTAATAAACGTTGTCAATTTATATTAAGGTTCTCACAAATTTATTATGATAGTTAGATAGTTAGCCTAATTTAAATTGATCAGTTTATTTTACGTTTGATAAGAATATAATTACCTGGAACAGTTCAGATCCAGCAACTCCTCTTCTGATAACAAAAAGATTCGTTTCCTTTGGTAGTTCCCAGGTCCTATAATGCATATTTCACCATTAATAAATTTCTAGTACAAATTAGAAAGACAGTAACTAATTGATCTTTTAGTATTTAATTTCAAATGTTGATTGAAACCAAAATAAGCTTAAAGCTGTTTTTACCATTACAATTAAATTTACTTCCGGCCTCAGAAATTAATTAAAATCAAACCAAAACGCAAAACATAAGTAATTATAAAGTAATGTTATTTATTTAAGTTAAAATCTATTTTACACACACAATACTTACTTTATAAAATTGTGCAGAAAAAAGGTTGAATGGAAGTCCGCTAAATGCACAACTGCTAGAACTGAAACAATAATCTCACGATTAACTTTTCTAATTGAAATATGTATGTATCTTTAATGTCCTTAGAAAATCTAGCAAAATTCAAATTTTAACATAAAATATGTTGATGGAAATACATTATTTTTCAAAATTTTAATGAATTGTAGATTAAAAGTTGAAGTGTGAGTTGAAAAGTACGAAAGTGATTAAATAAAAATGAAGCGTGATAAGAAAGCGTATGGGGATGCTTGCATTTTTCTGATTTTTATTGCTATTTTATGTGTTATAGGTATATATTGAACAAAACCACAAGATACGCTTTCTTTATATAAAACTGACTTTTTATCAATCACTTTATTATTAAAATTTATGTTTTACTATTTAGTTCACACAGCTACAAAATAGTATTGTTTTAGATTTTATCCACAATCACATTTTAAAGAACTTATACCCACGCTTATGAAGCGTATTAATCAAGCACTTTATTCACTAGTGGAATAAAATACTACATAAGTAAAATGAAGGTTAATAATTAATACAAATCATTTATAATTTATTGACTAACCACTTATTAACATTAACATTTATATTAGAGTAACGCACACAGATTCCCATTCGTTACTTCGACTTCCTGCCATTGATAGGCATTTCTTTTACGATGAATCGTAATCTGACACAGTAGCTTCCGATGAATGTGCCAGAAATTGCAAATGTGTTTTCTTCCTATATCCAATTTATTTGATATGGGGTCTTCAATGTAAGTTTCTACTATTGTTAAAGACCGCCACCCACCGAGCTGTTTAACTCTTATTTGCTAGTAAGGTCTCATGCGGTGGCCGTGTAAGTTTCCGCGTTCGACAGTTTCAAAACAAACAATTTTGAAAGGTACCTTTGCCATAATGTATTAATTCCAACTGCTTGCATTGTAGATCTTCCATCTATGTATTTTGTAAGAAGAACCTGAGGTGTTTCAACCGTTTCAAACATAGCTAAATGTATTTCTTACATAGGCTCGCAGCATTGACACAAAATTCTTCTTGGATAATGGTAAACTTACGTGAAATGTTTGTTTTGGTATCAGGCATTGACACCAACAAATATGAGTCTATCTTGTACGTCATCATTGTTAATTCGCAACACATCCATATACCTCCCATTATTGTAATACAACCTAAAATAGTTCAACAGTTATGACTAATATTTTCAAGTAAAGTTTATTTTAATCATCAAATATTGTTCATCAGTAACACCTAACAGAGAAATTTTTCAATGTGTTTTCTTTGCAACACTCTTGATTACTTTACTTTATATTCTTTAGTAACTTTTAAGAAAAGCCGTAAACTTTGACAATTCTATGTTCTTGTAAACTTTCATTGTAGACTTTGATACTTTGCTTCACCTTGAAGAAGCTTTGTACTTTTTCTTAATATTTAAAAAATGTGAAGACAGGACTTTCTCATTGATTACGTCTACTTCTCTCCACTTGTCGAATTCTTATCTTGTTTTTTTAACTGTTCTGGTAATAAGCTCCGAGTTGATTCTGGACTTCAATTAAAGATTTCTTGAGGAATAGTCTCTATTCGTCTATTTTGGACACTTTTTGACTAAAAATGAAAAATAAACAACAAAAATAATTTTAGGAATCTCGCATCATACCTCTCTGCATTTTACCGAATCTCAGAAGGGAAATTCTTTGTGATTTTATTATTTGATTATTTATTACATAATAATTTGGGATTGCGATTGTGGATAAAACGTTCGTGTTTTAGATAGCATTTTATTTATGCCAGAATGTTATTTGTTTTAGTTTTAAAAACCTTGAGTGTAAAATAGGTAATAGGTGAGTTGTTCTTGGACAAGCGTTAATACATACATTATTTTTAAAAAATTAAGTTTTAAACAAGTGGTAATGATATATCAAAAAATAATAACAATAGTTAATGCAAACTCACGTGACGAACTGTTTAAGATTTTCCAATTCTTCTTTTTCCTGGAACATCATAAATTGTCAGTTATTGTTTTATTAATTATAAACGATCATAGAATCAGAAATTAGATTAAAGAAACGTAAAAGGGATTATATCAGAATATAATTTATAATTTATTGAATACTAAGTGTCGAAATAGGTAGGTACCTGTAGGTAATTCTATACTTAATAGTAATACAAAATATGTCTTTGCAATCAAATTAATAACAGTTTTGTAGTATCTAATTAGTTCTAGGCATAAACGAAAATATAAATTTTACCTTAAACAGTTCGATATCCGAAAATTCGTCTTTTGATGGTGGAAGGCATACATCAACGGCAGATAGATGACACATATGATTTCAACGAATCCAGTCTGCAGACCGGCTTGCATTCTTAGTTTGCTCTATAGAAAATCAATAATAAAGATTGGATTAATTATATTAATTTGTTCTACAACGTAAAAGATGTAAAAAAAAATAAAATTTTGAAGAAGAATTCAAACTAAAATCTCATTAGGAAATGTCAGCTAAGAGGTTACAAAAATTAAAAAAAAAAACTATAAAAATAAAACCTATCGCTTCATGCATTACCTTTGTTATAACTTCCTAATTTCTGATGTTAGCCTCATTTCATGTCGCCAGTATAGAAACATTGGTAAAAAACTAAAAGAAAAAACATAATTAAAATAATGTAGGTAATGATTTAATTAGTCAAACTTAATTGTTTAAAAGAAAACTAATGAAATAAATCGTGATCAATTAAAATTTATTTTGAAATATACTATACCTTCACAGATTCGATTCCAGTTGACCCGGTGTTGCATAGACTTTGGTATCGAATAGTGATCCAACGAAGATTTTCTTGAAACAGACACCCCGATCTCTTTGCTGCACACCTTGTAAAATTCAATACAATTTTATTAATTAGTTAAATGCGTTGAATATTAAACTATTACCAAGTAAAATTAAAATGTGCACGAATTAATTTATATTTAATTAATTTTTTCCAATTCACGCCTTTATGTAGGTATATGTAACTTTTTTACTAATTTAAAACATATGTTATACCTACAATTTTTTTTATATAAAAGTTAATGTACTTATTAATTGTAAAAATCACATGCACGGATTGATATGAAAACGGAACTTATAATTCAAACAATTACGGAACGAAAACGAACAAAAATTAAACTGAACATATACCGTAAAATGGAGCTACTTGAACACCACTGGGCTACTTGAACATGCCATGCTGTTATAACTTCATTTTTTTTGGTTTTGTTTTTTAAAAAGTGCGCAGCAGGATCTCCTTTGTTACAGATAGTCAACTAAAGTAAAAAATGGTGCAAACATATAAAAAAACCCTGGGTCAAAACCCTACGCTAACTTCAGGCCGGAGATGGAGAAAGCCGTAGCTGCTGTTAAAGGGGGGATGTCGCAAAAGGCGGCTGCCAAAAAATTCAGCGTACTTAGAATATCCCTTCTACGTAGAATACATGGAAAGAATATGAGACCTGTTGGGCATCCGACTGTCCTCAGCAAAGTTGAAAAGGCTACCATTGCTGAAACCGTTAGTGTTGTTGCTAAATAGGGTTTCCCTTGAACACGGCTGGATGTAAGGGATGTAGTTAAGAAATACCTTAACAAACAAGGAAAAACAGTGCGAGTATTTCACGATGACACTCCAGGTCTAGATTTCCTCGACTCCTTCGTTCTCAGAAACAACCTCTCTATCAGGATGGCGTGCAATATAAAACGTTCCAGGTCGTCGGTGAATCGTGATGACATCTTGAGTTTCTTCAATAACGCTGAAGTTGCTCTGCAAGATGTTAAAGGCAAAAACATTTATAATTATGATGAAACCAACATCACCGACGATCCTGGAGCAAAGAAGGTTATCGTCCGTAAAAAGGGTAGAGAGAGTACGGGAGCACTCTCAAGCTTAAATCAGTCTTCAGGTACGCGGGAACGCAAACGGGGAGCTTCTGGCACCAATGGTCGTGTACAAAGCACAGAACCTGTACGATAATTGGACTGTAGGTGGATCAATAGAGACAAAATATGCCAGTAGTGCCAGTGGCTGGTTCGACATGAACCTATTTGAAACATGGTTTTTCCAAATTTTGCTGCCGCACGTAGTGGCCACTCGAGATGCAGAAGACACAGTGATGCTATTAGGAGAGACAACCTGGCATGCCATTTCTTTCCTAAAGTTATTGAGGCATGCAAAAATAGCAGAATTTATATCTATCTCCACCAAATGCGACGCACCTCATGCAACCCCGGGATGTTGCTGTCTTCGCTCCCTTAAAGAAGAAATGGAGGGTAATTTTAGATAAGTGGAGAGGAGAAAGCAGGTAGTTACCCTGGGTGTATTCCAAAGGAGCAATTCCCAATATTGCTAGAAAGACTGTGGACCGGAATAAGTGACAAAGTCAGCCAAAATTTAGTGTCAGGCTTCAGGACAACCGGTCTGCATCCACCTAATCCTACTAAAGTATTAAAGAGGATTTCCGATGGGCTAGATGCTAAGACACAGGGGATTGGAAGAAATATTGATGCTAGCTTGAGAGAGTTGTTGCAAGAACATCGCGACAGTGGTGAAAAACAAAAACGGAAACGAGGAAAAAAAGTAGACCTGGCACTAATGCGTCTGCTGTAAACGTTGAAGAGGCAGTGCTAAACATTAAAGATGCAAGGTTCGGATTTAGCAGTCAAGATGAGCCATCTACATCTGCATCCACTTCTGCCCCCAACAATTCTTTGAAACCAGGATTGTCTCGTCCAATCCGTAGATCAAGTCGTGTAGATTCATCTATTTGCGGTATTTGCCGTATAAACTGGAAATATTACAAGGGAAAAATTGACTGGTTGCAGTGTGTGAAATGCAGAAGTTGGATTTGTAACCCATGTAACGAGGCAATCAAGATCCCTATTACAACTGCCCTCGTTGCGAGGTTTCAGACGACGAGGATATTATATATGACAGTGAAGACAACAAAGACTTCATTCCAAAATAAATATATTCTAGTGTTATGTTACAGAATGATTGAAGGTTCTATTGTGCCTTAAAACGTGATTTAAGGTCCCATTGTGTCTTAGAATTTGATTATTTTTTTTATTCTTAATGTAAACTGCATTTAAGTTTGTTTTATTGAATGAGTTTCAGTTTATTTACATATAAATATACGTTTGTTCGAAAAAACGCGTTTTATTGAGTGATATTGATGCGAAATATTCAACAGGGTAATTTTTCAGCAAAAATTAAGGGGCGACTTTCATATAAAGTTTTGTTCAAAACCACTTTCCCTCCCAGTTACAGCCCCTTAAAGTCAGGGGAAAAAACAGTTTTTATTTAATATGTTCACTATAGAAGAAGTTAGAAGAATGACAATAAAACTGTTTATCGTTACGACATCATTTGACACCGGCCTACTTCATTTTTTAAACAAACGATAACCCCTCTGAATGTATGCGAAAAAGGAATGATTCATGTTTTATTTTTTTTGTGATCAAACTAAAACTTTACTAGAAATAGCAAAGACATGAAAAAGTTGCAGTTTGAATCCGTCTTTTTAAATAAAATTTCTAAGTAGGAAAATGTAGACGCATTAAAAAGTTCTGAGGCAAAATATTATAAAGGTTAATTTTTTCACACTTTTGTATAAACTGTGCAAGGTTACAAAAACCGCCAAAAAATGTCATTTTATTAGCATCAATTATCTGCCAAATTTCATTTTTCTAACTTTTTCCATAGTGGACATATTAAATAAAAACTGTTTTTCTCCCTAACTTTAAGGGGCTGTAACTTGGAGGGAAAGTGGTTTTGAACAAAACTTTATATGAAAGTCTCCTCTTAATTTTTGCTGAAAAATTACCTTGTTGAATATTTCGCATCAATTTAGAAACATCCTGTATATATACGTCTGCTTCATATTGCGGGGTAACATGAACATCTGGCAGTGATACAGTGCATTTTGGTATACAATAAAGACCCTATAAACAAATTTTTTAGCGCCTTTTCTGATTTTTTTTTTCAAATAAAAACCAGGTATGGCTAGTATACAGTTAGGTGGGTACAACAAATATTTTTGGGCACTCATAAATTAAAAACGTAGTCAGATATTTGCGAAAATGTCTCAAAAACAAGTTCAAGTAGCCCCGGTTTACGGTAACAATCTAGACAATAAACGATAAAATTTGCACTTCAATTAATTTCGTCGATTATTCCCAATTAGTTATGTTTTTGAATTTGAGTTGAAGTAATAATCTAACAGGAAATATTTGGAGTGGTATACAATAGAAGTATCTTTGATCTCCTTCTTGAAAAATTAAGCATAATTTTAGTAAATGAATAAGTAGGTACCTATATCATATACGTATTAGATACGACTTTTTTATTACACATGATTATTGCAAAATATTTTTATAAAATAACTGAAATGATTTGCGAAAACTTGTGAAACGAAACAAATACGTTATAATACGAGTTACTAATAATTTGATGATAACTACATAATGACAGTTAAGAATATTGTTTTCTCTCAATTAACTAAGAGAAATTAAAAGGTGGTTCCTCCTAAATGGTAGTCGAGTAACAAAACGAATGGTCTTATTAGCACATATGTGCCAACGTGTTCGACCAAACTTGCATTATCTTTATTGTAACTAATAAAGCCGCGTAAGTCACACAAGTTAAAATAAATCATCAAAATGATGATGATTTAGGTAGTCATTTAAAATTAAAAATTTAATAAATTATATAAAAACACACAGGTATTTATAACGAACGAACGACTAAACAAGAATGGATAAAGCCCCCCTCATCAAGTTTAGGCGAAACGTCAGCATAGGTATGTATGTACCTTATACAAGAATTTATTTAAAGGGGTATCTATGTACCTATACCAGATCACGAAATAAACTCACATTCTGTAAGGTTTTATTACTACGGATAAAAAATTAAAATTTTAACGTAAATAAAAGTTTGTACTTATTTTGTTTTTGAATTGTATTGTGATGTGATTTGTTTTAAAAAATTTAATTATTATTTGCTTATAAAATAGAGTCTATGCCTTAAAACTCATAAGTTAGAACCACATTCGTTCAAAACACAAGTTTTTTAGTATTGAAAATTTATAAAGCTTGTAGTTTTGCATAGGTAGTATGCGAACGTCCTAGAGTTTTAAAATTTGACATAAACAATAAAAAAATTTTTTCTGTTGTCACCCGGTATAGAGCAACCCTTTCTGAAGCGCTTATGATTTTAGAACAAAAACTACAAACTCAGAAAATTATAAGTGCTGTGTAATTTTCTTCAATTTTTATTGTAGCCCAAACTTATTCAGAATCGATACGTATAGGTAGGTATACTTGTTTAAACTCTTATTCGTATAAAATAACGGCCACGGAAGTTTATTGGAACTCACAAATTCACACAAATTCGATTTAAGCATCTGAGCAATAATTAGTAGGTACGTTATGTGTAAGCGCCACCTTACTAATTAATAGTAGCAGGAACGTATTTAGGTAATTTTTGTTTAACTAATATTACTTACCATTTACATACTGTTAAATTTTGCTTTAGTTCAAAAATGGAATTAAACTACCTATAGATCCGAAATCAGAATTGATCTTTATACATTTTAATTTTTTTCTTACTTTTTACTTTGAATATTTTAATGAACACTCAAAATTTGTTAAAAGCTTCGGTTAGCGATATTATCCAACCAATATACAGTGTTGTACAGAACTTTACCGAAGAAAGTTACTAGAAAAAAATTTTTTTTAGTTCCTTATAATAATTCATTTGTTTGTTTATTATTCTTGTAAATGTAGGGGAAATACGTACAAAATGACACAGGCGGCATAATTCAAATTTGGCGCATTCGAGAGAGCAATTGACCTCCTGGGCGGTTTTTACAACCCTGTGAAAACTTGAACGCGACCGTCTCATTCGTGTCGGTGCTATGGTCGACTGCGCGCTAGTGTATGTTATAAGTTTTTATTTTGTGCCAGGATTTTTCAATAACTAGTAAGTTTTTCGCTATTGTATCTATTTGTAATGGGTTTATTTTATCCCTGAAGTGTTTGTTGTGTACCTCAAATAATATTTTACGCAAAAAATATCTACTTTATACTTGTTTTTTCATTTTGTTCTTTCCATCGTTATATGGACAAAACGACATAATGGGCTAGTGGACATAATGACACGGTATGTCATTTTGTCCATAAGAACTCAGTTTCTGAGTTCTACTTAATTTAGTCATTTCTTTACAGAATACCAGAATGCCACGTAACTATAAACGCACGACTGATCGACAATCATGGAGTTCAGATTCAATGCAGAGAGCTATAGAAGCAGTTCGAAATAATGAAATGGGCTGGTTACTGGCATCTAAAACATTTGGTATCCCTCAAGCAACGCCCGAAGACATGCTTTGGGTAAAAACAAAACTTTGGGGTCTAATACGAAAGGTCTTGGATGTTGGAAACCTACATTTCCGTCTGAAGTAGAAAGGCAGTTAGTGCAGCATTTGAAATCGCTTGAATCTCGTTTATTTGGACTGACACGAGCATCGGTGCAAGAACTAGCTTTTCAGTTGGCCTACAAAAATGGTTTTGCACATAGATTTAACCCACAAAACAAAAAGCTGGACAAGAATGGTTGGAAGGATTTTTGAAACGAAATAAAGATATTTCTTTACGCAAACCTGAAGCTACTTCGGTAGCCCGTGCGCAAGCTTTTAACCGGCCTCAAGTCGAAAAGTTTTATCAGCTGTATGGAAACCTACTGAAAAGGTAAACTCTAGGCCGCACCGAATTTATAATATGGACGAATCCGGCTTGTCCACAGTACAAAACCCCAAAAATTTTAGCTACTACTGGACGGAAGCAAGTTGGCGCTGTAACAAGTGTGGAGCGCGGAACAAACACCACTGTTGTTTGTTGTGTGAATGCCGTTGGTACGTTTATTCCGCCGATGATGATATTTACGAGGAAAAATATGAAATACGAGCTAGTTGACGAAGCTCCCCAGGTACCCTAGGTGTTGCTCAACAATCAGGATGGATGACAACAGAAATATTTCTGAAGTGGATCAAACATTTCCAAAGTTTCATAAAATCAAGTCTTGAAGATCAGGTAATATTGATTGTCGACGGACATGCCAGCCATAAAGGTATTGAGACATTGGAATACGCCAAACAAAATGGTATTAATATCATTTGTCTGCCGCCCCACTGCACCCACCGCATGCAGCCACTTGATGTGTCTTTCTTCGCACCGTTGAAGACCTATTTTAATCAAGAAATATCAAAGTGGTTGAAAGCACATCCTGGACGTGTGGTGACACAATTCCAAATTGACGGATTGTTCAATAGCGCATACGGCAAGGCAGCTACAGTGCAAAATGGTTGCCAGGGGTTTAAAAGCACCGGAATTTGGCCTCTTAATCCTGAAATTTTTCTGATTATATGTATGAACCTGCTGAGACAACAAACATACCACTAGAAGACAATTTTAGTGAGCTGCCTGATCAGCCAACAACTTTAGAAAATATTAATATTGCTGGTCCATCGACACAGCAACAAATTCCTGTAAGAATCGTAGAAAGAGTCGCAGCTAACACTAAACCATCTGCTGCTAATAAAGAAGATACATCGTCTTCTATCCTTACTGTCCCTATTGAGGAGATTTCTCCAGTCCCAAAAGGACGATTTATCAGTGGACAAGGCAAACGTAAACCTAAAACTCGGCAGACATCTTTAGTTTTAACTTCAACTCCTAATATGGAGGAAATTAAGTTAAAAATGAACCCAAATTCCCCCACAAACAAGAAGCAAAAAGTCACTGTAAAGTTATTTCAAGAGGACAGTGAAGAAGAAAATGTTCCTAATAACTTTCAAGATGATGATGATGAAGATGACTGTCCTTGCATATATTGCAACGATCTTTTTCACGTTCTAAGCCAGGAGACGACTGGCTACGGTGCTTAAACTGTTTACATTGGGCTCACGCTTCTTGTGCTGACGTCCCTAAAAGAACCAAGCGTTTCATTTGTGAACTTTGCCAATAATTATATATTTCATTTTGTCCATATGTTACATGTCATTTTGTCCATAATGCTATGGAGAAAATGGTTTTGGTTAAGTTCACTTAACCTAAGAATATTTTATTTTTGATATTTCTTTCTAAGGATTATTGTTTTATTTTAATACATAAAGAACCAAAGATTATTAGAGTAAAAATGATTAAGCTATGTATTAACAATAAACAGTTATGGCCAAAAATAAAACCGTATGTCATTTTGTACGTATTTCCCCTACATATTTGAATTTTATATAACCTTTACTTATTGTTTATATGTGTATATCTAAGCAATTTAAAAACGATTAATTAGTCAAAGAAACAGGATACGATAGATAAAGATAGATAAAGAAGAAAAAATAAGGTGGATATTTGTTTTATCTTTAATATTTTCTACATCAAAAGTGATTAAAATGTGTACTGCAGAAAATACAGATCTGAAAAACAAACTAATACGTTACTGAACCATCCCCGTTACAAGCATTTCATTTTGACTCCTTCGAAGAGTTCTATTGGCACCAGCTCTATAAAGAAGTTTCAACCAATCACACATCGAAACGAAATTCATGGGGATCTTCGCCGTGGAACGATATACGATTGGTCACAACAAGTTGTAAATGAAAGAACGCGAACCCTTTCCGATAAATACTTGTTCTGTAAAGAACCAAAACACCAATAGGTACAGGACTAGATTACATGGTAAATTTTTGATGTCCCCTCGGCACTTTAGAATAATTTGTTGCAAGGGTTATAAGGAGTGGATTTTTCTTTGTCGAATTTTTGTATTTAAAAAGATTGCCACCCATTGAAGGCATTCTGGGTGTTGCACTATGTTGTAAGAAAGGGACTACAAACATTTGCGAAGATACAATTAAATTTAATGCATTTAATTTTAAATCCAAACTTCACGCCGGAAAATATGAGATGCCAAAATTTTGATAACTTTAAATTTAAATTTAATTTCAATTGTAAATGTCTATGTTATAATTCAATGCACTAAATTGTTGGATAATCCATCTGAGTGAAACCAATTAATTGAGAAAAATATACATTTCTAGGTACTGAAAATGAAGGATTCAAGTTTGGAACTTCCAGAATTACGCGAAGTACAAGTTCATATGAAAATCCAAATTTGTATTAAATGTATGCACATAAGTACCAATCAGATGCCAAAATCTTAAAATTTTTATATGAAAAATTAGGATTTAATAAATAGGTATGTAATGAAATTGCAATAAAATGTGGGATGAGGTATATCTTATAATCGGAAAATTATAGAAACTGAAAATTAAAAAGTAATGAACCAAGAATATTAAAATTGACTGTTAATTTCCTCAAGGTTTAATTTTGGTGAGAAAATGTAATTGTTAAACATAAACAATAACATGAAGTAGCTTGGTAAACATCTTAAATTGTTAATGAAAAATGAAAATTTAATTACAAATATTTATTTCAATAAAATGGTGGGCAAGATACTAAAAACTACAAGATTAATCAAACATTAGAATGTTTAAATTATATTTTGATTTATGAACATTAGGTAATATGAAATGCTAAGATGGTGAAAATCTTAAAGTTGCTAAATGAAAATGAGAAATTAATAAGAAAGTTATAGATACTGAAAACTACAAGGTTAATGAACTAAGAGTATTCAAATTGTGATTTTTTGGGAAAATCATATTTTTACCTAAACGTTAACATTAAAAAGCTGAATCTGTAAGTGAAAATCAACCAAATTACTTAAGTTAGATTCAAATTTGAATTTAGGTTAATTTGATGCGATATGATTCATGGTGTAAAATTCAAAATAAAATAGGTACGTTGAAACTGAAAACTATAACACATGCACAATTAACATAACGTTTGTATAGGTAAATTCAGAAGCTTGATTATAAGAAATGCAAATTTTCAGCAACCCGCATTCGTTACGTCATTGAAAATGTAAGCAACAAGCAGTGCAAAAAGTAAGTTCAAATTTTAAAGTTATAGCATGCTCAAGATTTGAACTCAAAGAAAACCGACAGCCGACTTACCTTATAAGCAAGCACGATGTGGAATTTTCCAACCGCCATGATTATCGTATGTGCCGTGTAAAATTTTTAAATCGCCAATTCCAGGGTTATTGCAGTTTAAATCTTGTATTAACAAAAAATATTAAAGCACCGTTAATTACCTTCTTGCAGTCACAAAATTAATGCAAAATTTTTAAATAAATAAATGCATTTGACCGAAATAAATGCTATATATTTAAACACTTTCGTAGTTAAATCAAAAACGCTTCATCCCTAACGCAAACCAAGCTCACCCCTCTACTCAAACTTATATGCGCGTTTTGATTGGTACTTTCGGGCACCTAATTTAAATCGACCAATAGCATTCCTAAGCACATTAAAATACGTTAAATCTTTAAGAATTCAAAATTGATATAGTTGCCAAGTGAATTTCAAGGTAAAATCATATAGAAGTATAAAATAGTAGAGCATTTTCTGGAGTAGAGTATTTTACTCCAAATATTATCTTTGTTTTCGGCACAGAATAAAATTTAATTCTCATCAAGAATATTTGTAAATCGTTATATTAGAAACTGAAAGCATTGTTCTCACTTGAATTAAATGAATTAAAAACAGTTAAAAAGCTTAATTCACTGAAGTCAAAATGTAAATTTAATTTAATTTAGAGTCTGTTTCTAAATTCGACTGTGAAATCTATTGTAAAAATAACTACAAATTTAATTATTTTGAAAACGTTAAAATAATTTTTGAAACTTGTAAACGGCAATCCAATGTTTATTTTAAAACGGTTTATAAAGCAGGGAAAAACTTAGAAAATAAGGAAATATTTCAATATGTAAAAAAAACGAAAAATGCAACTTTTAACCCTGTGTCGACGATGGCAGTCACACTGCGTGACTGGTAGATAGTTACATTACAAAAGAAGGAAATATTAAAGAAACACTTAAGTCAAATTATATTTTGACTCCCACCTACAGCCCTTATTATTAGTTAGAGAAATAAACTTTAAATACAAAAGTTTTAGGTTTTTCACGTAGTATCTTTTGGTAATAGAGGAAATAAAAATCGACAACATTGTAAAATTATATTTTTTTAAATGAAAGATCTCTTTCTTCTGATATCAAATATATATAATTTGTTGGCATTTGATTTAGCCATTTTTAAGATATTTGAATTTATAACTTATTTTTCCTGGAGATTAAGTTGCCTTGAAAACGTCGACCTTTGCAATAAACGAACCCTAGCAACGAAACATAATGTTATTTTAATCAAATAGGGATCCTTCTGCCCCGGTATATTTGATGATATTCATGTCTACCTATTGCAGCACTGATATTTGAAGAAAATAACCTTTCTTATTTCAATTTTTCTTCCTCCGAATAACCAATTTGATACATGTTTTAAATAATTTATAATTAATTTCTGCAATACGGTTTAATTTTCAATTGAAGACAAATTTATGTGTAACTAACATTGTATCGTTGCTAGGGTTACGTTTAATACAAACGTCGACGTATTCAAGGTAACTTCATCTCCAGGAAAAATAAGTTATAAATTCAAATATCTTAGAAGTGGCTGAATCAAATGCAGAGTGTTCCATTTAAAAAACATAATTTAAATAATTTTCACAATGGTGTGAAATCGATTTTTTATTTCCTCTATTACCAAATGATACTACGTGAAGAAACTTAAAACTTTTGTATTTCAAGTTTATTTCTATAACTCATAATAAGATCTGTAGGTGGGAGTCAAAATATAATGAATAGCCATGTATGTACATAGGTATACATACCTACCTAACGGCACAAACAAATTTAGATACTTTTTGACTTTTACATTTGTAACAAAAATATTTTTATAAAAACGTGCTGTCTATAGTCCTAGTCCATCAAATAGAAGTCATCAAACTATGGAAACTACAACAGTAAGACATCACCTTATGTAAATATTTTCTCTACGATCATTAGTGTAATATAGTAATTCTGAAATCATTTTTAATAATATAAAGAAAAATTCTCGCTCTTAATATAGAATATTTATTCTAAAACACTTGGTTCTTATGAGTTTTCCGTGTATTTTCATTCAGTAACTAGAATCAGAATGAATATTCTCTAATTATGCTCAACGAAATAATTAGACAGTCATGATTTTTGAACTGTGAGTGTCAAATGTAAATGCAACATTTTAGATGTTTTTATAAAATGAATGAGAAATCGAGCGAATCAGATGTGATGGTGGAGAAAACACTCGTCTCAAATTTTCATTCTACCTTGTACAGAATCTAGTATTACATTATTTTCACCCAGTTTGACATTTTGGTTAATTTATTTGGGAACTACTTACATTTGTTTTACTACCAAAAATTCAAATTTTATGTATTTTCTATTGAAAATGTGATGTAAGCGTTATGTATAAATTAACCAATTCGGATAGCTTGTGAAAACGAATGGTTTTAAACTGGAACTTTAGCCACACCCATAAAATGACTTTCCGACATGAACTATTAAAACTTAAATTGTTTTGTTAAATTTTATAAATTTTTTATTTGGTAAGGTTTTTTTATGTCATTCTGTGGCTAATGTTCCAGTTGTTAATACTTGTAGTAAAACTTACATCACTTTTTCTACAGCTTATTTTCGTAACTTCAAATTTCAAAATTTGTGTTTTTTGTTTCGTCCTTGAACATTTAGTGGAAATACGTCTCTGAACAATCGCCACTACAAAGATACTCTTGGATTCCATCAAGGAGTACAATTGACACCAGCTCTATAATAGAACTATATCAACCAATAACAAAACGTAACGGAATTCTTAAGTATCTTTGCCGTGCTATGTTTTATGATTGGCCGCAACTAGTTGTAAATATCCTGCTATCTTATTTAAACTTTATTCCAATTTATTTTATTGCAATCGTTTGTGTTCAATTTATTAAATAATATGTAATAGAACGCTAACTTTGAACTCAATAAAACGAAAAAAACAAGTTTATGAAAAACGACTAACAGGACCTGATAGATCAAGGCTTTTGAGATTGACGGCCGCAAAACTTTAATTTAAAAAAAATTAAATCCGCTAACGCTAAGTTTAGTTTAATGTCGAAAAAAAACAATTTTTGAAAAACCCCCAACAGTACCTCATAGAGAGAGTGAAGCCAGCAAGTCCTTAATTTTTCAAAGAAAAATTAAATCTAAATGTAGCAGTTCAGACGAAACGTATGTAGGTATATGAAACTTACATTAAATTGAGTATTGCCGATTTGTGTGTGTGTGTGTGTTTGAATCATTACCGTAAGGTGCAATCCAGATTTACAACCATCTGGAAGCTGTGCTAACAAAATAGTCGACCAAAAAATGCTTTTTGATTTCTCTCTAAAAACTCCTAAATCGTGTAGTTTCGAAAAATTCTGTATGCACCGAATTTCAAAAATGAAGCTTTACGCGTTTTTGTAAGTTAAATAGTTAACAAGATATGGTTCTTCAAAAATTGAAAAACTTAAACTTATACGGGTGTCTCACCGGGAACCACCATTAGACTAATGGCAGTTCCCGGCGAGACATCCTGTAATGTAACAATCTATTCCAACAGGGTGGGGATATTAAGGAAGTTTCGAAACAACCAAATTAAATCTGGTGCTGTGGATAATGCTTCAGCAGTGACTGAAAATTTTATAGTACCTTGTTTATGGAAATAGCTGACACACGTACATTTTTCTTCACCGTGCATTGTTGGAGTTGCGTGGTAGAAGAACTGCCTATTGCTACAGCAGATACACGTTGATTTAATTTAAGAAAGTTTTTTCTGGCAACACAACAAACCCCGGGTTCACATACATGATCACACACTATTCGTGAAAAGCATTTTTACCATCCAGCATGCACACATTACTATCAGCATTGCTAATCACAAATCATATAAATTCACCTTTCTTAATAGGTAAGAGGGATGTACCTTGAATTTAGTGACATCTTAACAGCAACAAACGCTCAGAGATGAACACAGGTTGATAAAATTTCTTGGCTCAAATTTGCGGTATAAATATGTAGCAACTAGAGTAGAGTAAGGATATGAACGAATTGGGTCTCACAGCTGATATAAGCGCTTATGGAAAAACAATACATTTTCTCTTCCAATGCGTATGTTTAAGGACGATTGTTGTGAAAAAAAGGTACCTACCGACTCGGGGATGATAGATTCACCGTTGACCAGATAATCAAATCATCAGATTGGAGAGTGACTGGTTTTGTAAACTTAAAACAGTTAATCTTCGTCGCATATTTTACCATTCGAACTGGTCCTGCTTGGCATCAAACCGTTTGTCATAAAGAATGTTTGATTCTATATTTTTAAAACAAGCGATTGGTGATCGACAGTCCCCCCGATACAATCACGATATCCTCTTTATACTCATCGATGAGATGCTGTTTAAAAATATTTACAGAACTGTAACATCTTTACCTTCAATCTGATTGATCAATGAGAATTGGCATTATCCACTGTTCTCTTTCAAGTATAAATCAATAGTTCTCAAAGCATGTTGCACAGTTTCCATTTTTAGCATCCTCTTTTGCGTCCCGTTGTATTTGATCGGAAAAACAATTTTTGTGATATTTTGGTGGTACCTGGCATGAGCAACCACCAAAATTTCAGTTTCGCAATTCTGGCTCTTAATAATTTCTTTTTCCCAATTATTATCCTTACGCTCAGCTTCTTTTAGAATATAAACCCTCTTAGATTTTAATTTTACTGTTTCTTTGGGTAACTTTGTTTGAACTTAATAATATATAGTCTCTCTAAATAGAACACAAGTTTTTCCAAGTTGGGTTCTTTTACGAGATGATCTTAAGGCATACTGTAGACTGAGGTTTTTCTGGGCGTACATTCCTATTAACTTTCCAAACCTGTACATGCTGTAACATTTTTCGACGTTTATGATTCAGTTCAGAAAGGAAATTTGTGAGCTCTGCTAGCTTCTGTTTTATATAAGCTTATTTTAATTTAAAAAATAATCTCAAGTTTAATTAATAAAAATTTTAAATATTGGGCTTCTACAGCCGGAGTCATTTGAAACAAAACGTTTTCCAGGATTGGACCGTGTCGAAAAGTAGTTGCCAACGTTTCGCCGCCTATCGTAAGAGGCTTAATCAGAGCAAAAAACTTGAGACAAACAAAAGGAAAGTTAAAGGTAGACAACTGAAAGTCAGGTAATAAACTTGTAATTAAGCCAGATTCAAGACTAAAATTACAGATTACAGATTACTAAAATTTTGCAATCATCTAAAGTTACTAAAGTTAACATTTTCAAGCCAGAAAAACAGCTTTACAAGATCTCTAAAAACCCCGACATCACTATTTTTCCAGCGGATCATCCTGGATACGGCAACACTACCGTCATCCTGGATACAGCCACCTATGTTGATAAATTTAATTTCATGTTATCCGAAGATACTTATAGGTCTTTACCACGTGATCCTACTCCTAGAATCAAACGCAAAGTTATTCAAATCATCAAATCTTCTAATCTACGTCATTTTACAAAAAGCAAAATAAGAACAAAAGAAAACTATGTACTGCCGATGCTTTGCAGAGAGTTGGATGCCGTTAAAAAAGAAGAAATAGGTTCTAATAAAGCAGCCACAACCTTTAAAGATTGTTTGAAAACTTTGAACGCAGAATTCGTGAATCGTCTGGGTACGCAATCTTGTCTAGGTGATAACGTTTAGGCTAAATTGGCAAGACAAAAGCGTCGGAGCTTTTGACGTAGCAGAAAACTTTAAATCAAGCAATGTACAAACTAAAAAGCTAGAGAGGATTTGCTTAATTATTTTTACGTAGACATCCAGACATTTTTTAAGAATTGTATACAGGGTGATTCACATAGCCCGCCGGTTAGAAAGTTATCGTTTTTCTAAAATTCCATCAATATGAATTTGGTATATGGCCGTAACCGACTGCACTTCCGGATATACAGTAAACTGACGCTATCTTCGTTTTTTAATGGAATGACAGTAGTTTTACACCATATCTGAATTCTATATTAAATTTTATGGTCAGCACCATCATTTTGTCAAAACATGTGTCATAGTTCTTGACATATGTAACATTTATACAAAAAGTAGGTTTGCAGAGGCTTCATAAGAAATTCACTACTTTTAAACCATTAAAGATAAATAAATGATTTTTGGTGTTTTGATTTCTAGAGGTTCAGCCAACATTTTAAATTGTTGCTGACACTTCTATTGTATCGCATTGCCTACTGCAATTTTTCAATCAGAAACTGTCTTCATTTTTTCAAATGGCAGCTACCATTAGCTCTTTTTGATAAAACTATGCTTTGTTCCAATTTTTTTGAATAATCACATTACAAGTAATCATAGTAACCACTAGTTATCATAATAATTTATTACAGTAAAAATAATAATAATGCAAATCTCGTATTGCATTGTTCTACTACGATTTTCAAAGTTGACAATCGGAAACTGTCAAGTACTTAATTTTTCAAATGGCAGCTATACTATTTCGAACGACAGAAATGGATGCAGAATTAAGTTTTGGACAAATTTAATTAACATTGCTATCTTCGATTGTTTTTAAGCTACTACGCTTTTCTAATTTTTTTGAATCACATTGCCGTATCCATATAACAACAAATGTTTAATGTGTCCACGATTTTATTACTATTTGCTAAGATGTAGAAGACTTTGGAAAAAAATGTCAAAATACTCTCTATTGTTGTACAATGTGTGGTACAAGATGTGGCATCTGTTATTGTTTAAATTCATTTGTACAATTTATATTATTGAACCTCGCGAAGTTCAGCGTGTTCAGATACGTATTGTACATACCATTGCTGACGACCGAAGTTGATGTAGAATTAAATTTTAAGACCGCATAGAACATAATTCTGCATCCGTATCTGCAGATGTTTTCAAGTCATTAAAAGTCATTTGCACCATAAATGACAAACATTATGTAGATATTGTTCTATTATGCAAATTTAACAAGTAAATTGAAACAATACAAATTGAACACATTTCATAACGACAGTTTCTGATTGAAAACTCTAAAAATCACAGTAGGCAAATGAGATACGACGGAAGTGTCAGCAACGATTTAAAATATCGGTCGAACTTCTACAAATCAAAACACGAAAAATCATTTAAGTATTTATTTCCAATGATTCAAAAGTAATGAATTTCTTATGGAGCTTTTGCAAACTTAGTTTTTGGCATTGACATATGTCAAAAAGTATGACGCAAATCATAAAATGTACAATTCAGATATGGTGTCAAAATAGAGTCATTCCATAAAAAAAACAAAGATGATGTTAATTTTCGATATATCCAAAAGTGCAGCCATTTAAACAATATTTTAGTGATACTTAGAGTATGGTCGATTGTGACGATACCGAGTGGAAAAAAATTTAAATGCTCACCATTGGGATATTGTAAACGGTAAGAGCTTGGAGGTCGCTTAAATTAGATAAAAGTTGCGCAATTTGGAAATATTTCATCGCCTCTTTCAGATTTGAGAAAAAGGCATGGCTTACTAGATGTTGCAAAAATCAAAAACGGTAATTTTTCAACATCATCAGTTTTAAGTTATAAACGTCTACTTTCTTATTTTTTTATGGAAGCTAATTGGATTTTTATGGCAGTCGATAGTACAGATCAAATGCTAAACAATGTATAACACTTGATATTTTGTTTTTTGATAAACATAAATAATCAACGTTTTAATTTTTGAAAAGCTTGCTCAGAAAAATTGAAAGTTGTTGTCGTGCTTCATAGCAACCGTTGTTTACCTGACGCCGTTTTGTAAAATAATAACTATAGCAATTACAATAGAGAAGTTAAAATAATTGTGCAAAATTAAAAAAAAATATGGTCAATTTTTTACGCATTGCGTGGTTTTTCAAAGTGTTTCAATAATTAAATAAGCAACAATGGTAAGATACGGAGTTCAAGAAAAATGGACATATAATCTCTACATTCAAAACTTTTGGAATTCGCAATTTGCATTTCTGGCGTAACAAGAAGCGTTTCCGGAACGTCAGCAGCCTGCTGCCTGTGAATGTGCAAGAATTTTAGCAACATTTGGTGGTGTGGCAAAAAAATATTAAGATATGTGCGCATTTCTGTTATAAACGGTATTAATGTATTATCACAAATAAATCCAGAAACATCAAGTCGAAAATTGCTGAAGAATATGAATTGACAGATCGAGGAGTTTGCACAAAATCAAGAGAAATAAATTTCATGGGTACAAGTTTCAATGAGTGCAAACACTGTACCCGAATGACTTCAATCGGTGATTACAATATTTCGAGTGGTTTTCTGAATAATTGCAGGAAGGCCTATATCTGTACAAACGGACGAGTGTACGTTTAGTAATTGTAGATTATTTAATCAAAAGAATAAAGATTATTATGCTACCAAAAATCCAAGACTTTTTACGCTACAAGACCACAACCTTGTTATTCCATTAATGTATGGTGTGGTGTTTTTGACGACAAAATCCTGGGACCATACTTTATTAATTAAAACAGCAAAATTTTCTCCAAAATGATTTTTATGACATACTTGAGAAATTACCAATAAATGTCCGTCAAATTTTAGCATATTTTTAACAAGATTTAACAAGAGAAGACATACCAGAACTAGCAAGAATATGTCTAAATACAACTTACTTTCTATGGAACGGAGATTTCTACGAACAAAATCAGGTGCAACCATGGGATCACCATTATCACCGGTTATTGCGAATATCTTTATGGAAGCATTTGAGCAAGAAGCCAAAATGATTTTTATGACATACTTGAGAAATTACCAATAAATGTCCGTCAAATTTAGCATATTTTTTAACAAGATTACTGAGCGACTCACAAAGCCAACATTTCCAAATGCATGGATTGGCACAAATGGGCCCAAAGATGACCACTACGGTCTCCGTGATTAAATCCCTTTCATTATTTTGTGTGGGGCTTTGTTAAAAACCATGTTTACAATAAACCGACTCAAACAGAAGACCAGCTTAGGCAAAGAATTTTAAATGCATTTGAAGCAATTAATTCTGAGATGGTGTTTAGTGCAACATTAAATACGTTACAAAGAATACAATTGTGCCCAGTTTGAACATTTAATGTAACAAGTATCTTTTGCTTTGGATAACTTGTTCCTATTTTAAAGTTGTTCGTTGTTTCTTCATAATTACTTATTTTTGTTATTATAAAAACTCTTTTTCAGCGTAGTTCTATTTGTCACAATACCTTATTTAAATTTTGAAATAATTTAGGCGACAAGCAAACAACGGTTGCTATGACGCACGACAACAACTTTTAATTGTTTTTCTGACCAAGCTTTTCAAAAATTAAAACGTTGATTATTTATGTTTATCAAAAACAAAATATCAAGTGTGATACATTGTTGTTTAGCATTTGATCTGTACTATCGACTACAACAACAATCCATAATGGCGTCTATAAGAAATAAGAAAGTTTATAACTTTTAATGTTAAAAAATTACAGTTTTCGATTTTTTTGCAACATCTAGTAAACAATGTCTTTTTCTCAAATCTGAAAGAAATGATGGAAGGTCCCCAAAATTACGCAACTTTTTTCTAATTTAAACGACTTCCTATATCTTACCATTTACAATATCTCAATGGTGACCATTTAAATTTTCAGCACCCTGCATACCAGATATCATATTGATGAAATTTCAGGAAGTTGATAACTTTCTGATCTACCGGCTACTTGAATCACCATGTATATACTAACGCTAAATTTAAATCTAATTATAAACAAAAAAAAAGCAAAATCAAAAATGACTACAAAGTTCTCACAGAGGAGGGCTTTATTATGTGGCGGTCAGATTGGCTGTAGCGAGATTCGTGGTTGTTTATTTTATAAACAAGTTCTTAATTAAAGAAATTAAACCTCAAGTTTAATTTATCATGATATAGTGCGCAACAGAACGTTAAGTTTAAGCCTCATTAACAACGAAAAAATAACAAACTTATGAAAACGACCGAAAGGACCTGACTTCATGGTGATTCATTGAAGCAAGTCTTTAATTAAAAAAAAATAAACCTAAACTTCAATTTATTAAATATTGTACTTATGTATGCCTAACCTAAATTTAAAACCACATTAAAAATAAAAAAAAGCAAATTAAAAACAACCAAAATGTTTCTAGAGAGAGGGCTCTACTACGTGGTGGTTTTGATCAGGGCAACAAGTCTTTAATTAAAAAATTAAATCTAAAGTTTAGTTTATTATGATCATCAGGTATGTATATAACAGAACGTTGACTTTAAGTCTCATTAACAACAAATAAAAACAAATGTAGGTATGAAAAACGATTTAAAATATCTGACACAAAAAAGTTCCTACTTTAGTGTGATTTTTGTGAGATTGGTGGGAAGCAAATCCTTAATTTAAAAAAAATTAAATCCAAAGTTCAGTTTATTAAGTATATAGGATAATCTGCATAGATCATTTCCGTTCTACCTCAATTTTTTAGACCTTCAGATATACAGGGTATGCCATATAATTATGAGTTTATATTTGAAATGCGAAAAATGCGGCAAAAAAAAGTATGGAACATAATTACTTAATGGTCATATTAAGCAGAATCGTTCAAACAAGAAAATTACCCTAAACATAAACGCTACAGACATTTCTAACCAACTTGCTGTATGTAATACGTTTAGTAAACATTTTGGTAACTCTAATTCTGTACAACTAAACAACCCAAATATAGAAAATATACCGAGAATGTGTATTAATACGTTTTTCCTGGCTCCCACCTATTCTCATGAAGTTTTAGAATATATTATGGCACTAAATCCTACCAAATCACTTGGACTGGATGATTTTCCAGGCTTTCTCTTAAAAGAAATTGCAATACATGTAACCATTCCTCTGGCTCATTGCATAAACGAATGTTTTTTAGACGGTATCTTTCCACAAGCCCTGAAAACGGCTAGGATTATTCCAATTCTAAAAAAAAACGATCTCAAAAACGTTGAAAACTACCGTCCGGTTTCCATCTTTAATATTTTCTAAAGTTGTGGAAAGATGCATATTACAACGTCTGGTAAGCTACTTCGATTTCTATAACCTTCTAAATAATACCCAGTCAGGGTTTGTGAAAGGTAAAATACCGTTAGTGCTGTATTTAATATGTTATCGTCCGTTTATGATGCTTTGGACAATAAAAAAATATCCTGTGGGAATCTTCTTTGACTTATCTAGGGCGTTCGATATGGTTGACCATGGAATATTGTTAAAGCAGCATACGTTATAGTAGACAACTATTTAGAACTACTCAAATCATTCCTCTCAAACAGGTCTCAGACGGTTCAAATAGTTGGGCCAAATCAAAACAAGTGTTCAAAATTTTAGCTACAACAGTAACGAACAACAACTACTTAGTGGCACTCGGCAAGGTGCTCTGCTGTCGCCTTTCTTATTCGCAGTCTTTGTCAATGACTTGGATGACGCTTTTGAAGACTTACAAAACTCTACCATTACCAAATATGCCGACGACACCTCAATTATAATATTTGAAAAGAGGCCAAATGACACTGTAAATCATGCACGTTGTGTAATATCATTAATGAACCAATGGTGTGAAAAGAACCGCCTATTACTCAACCTTAACAAAACTAGCATTCTGCATTTTCAAAAGTATCTTAATAACCAACACGCAAATTTTCCAAACCTACAACTTGATGGAAACACTGTAGAAATCAACACGAAGCAAATGTTTCTAGGCCTAAACATAAATAACACTCTTAAATGGCAACCACATTCAGACATGGTCGCCCGTAGACTACGATCTGCTAGTTACGCTATTCTGTCAATAAGAGATTCAGTTACTACCTTTTGACATTCTATCACGCTCATGTCCAGTCTTACATCATATATGGACTAATGATTTGGGGTAACTCTACAGATAGTTCACGGGTTTTCAGGCTACAAAAACAAATTGTTCGTCGAATCGCACGCGCTCACTTTAGAGACACCTGTCGACCAGTATTTCCGCAACTACGAATAATGACTTTATATTCAGCTTTCATCTATCAATCATGTCTTTATGTACGTAATAACTTAAGCAGATTTATCACAAACTCAAAATTAAGCTCAAGTTTGCCTACAAGACACTGCCATAAACTGAGCGTTCCTCTGCACAAAACAGCCCTCTATGAGCGCGGACAGCTGTACAAAGATGTACAACAAACTGCCGGACTCGATACTAACTGTAAGATGTACAAAACAGTTTAAATCACAATTAAAGACTTTCTTTACTACGCAACCTTTTATTCAGTTGTGGAATATTTGTCACGTTTGTGAAATATATTGTAAATTGTAATTGTTCTTTTACTTGTTGTCTATTAGCGAATTATGACTTATATGATATTTATTATTTTTATATGTTTTTCAAATGTACATTTGACAATTGTATACATTCTTTGAATGTCACAGCAATAAAACATTTATTCATTCTTACATTCATAACCTAAATTATGTTATTTTATATTTGACCGCTTCCAAAAAAATGGTCTTTGTTATAGTTAACAAAAATTGAATTTCGCAAATCAATTGACATTATAAAATTAAATTTATGGAGCAGTTGGCTGGAAATTCAGACTTACTCGTGATGTCCTACTGGTAGTTTTATTTTAAACCATATGGGCACAGGCAATTTTCAAATATTACAATCAAAAATGATCAAAAATTAATTTCCTCAAATAGCACCTTTTGCTTTTTTCTATCCCTATCGAGTTATTCAATAAAAATCAAGAAATTCCTTCTAGTTAATTTTTTTCTTTGGTTTTTCGCAATCATAACAATTTAATAAAAAATATGGATTCCTATTTAATTTTAGTTAACAAACTATTATTAACGAACATTTTTTCATATTTAATATTATAAATCTAACCATATTTGTCTGGAAAAAATTGACCATCTTTAACAAAATAGTGCATGTTGCGGAGCAACAAAAATGAAAACTTTTAATAAGTTTGCTGGTTACACAGGTGCTCTGAAATGTATCCATTCATTTTCAGCTTACTATGAGTTAGAAATAACAACACTATTCTGGACTTCCATTGTCTATATTTTAGTTTAATTGAATAAACACAACGTTTCAATTGCTATTGAATCTGCAATCGTCTTCAGGTGAATACTAACAAACTTAAAGACTACGGTAACTTATATACTAATACAAAGTTAGTGAAGCCATCAAGTGTACAAAGTTAATGAAGGGGGACGTTACCGTAAACTAAGATTAGTCAGGCGTCTAATTAAGGATTTCCACACATTGTTAATCTCTACGCTGGGTTGACTAAAGACATTCTTGTTGTTTTCGATAAACGCTGCTTCTTTAAATTTTCTCTTGTACCAGTACTCTTCTCGGTGTATAATTCTTGCCTCCGACCATTTCATTTTGTGATGTTTTTCCCAGGAGTGTTGGGCAATGCCGGATTTCAAAGTCTCTCCTCTCTGCGTATGGGTTTTATGTTCCTTCAACCTGATATCTAAGGGTCTTTTAGTTTCCCCTACGTATGACTGGCCGCATTCACATGGGACTTTGTAGATGCAATTCTTGGAGTCACGACTGTTGTCTGGTCTAGTTTTGGAGATCATGCTACCAATAGTTCTTGATGATCTGAATACCGTGTTAATGTCATAATTTCTTCCTATCCGTTTTATTTTCTCAGATAATCCTTTGACATATGGAATGCTGAGTAGTGTTTTGGGTTTCTCTTCGGTCATGGCTGGTTGGTTCTTAGAGGTTGTAAAGCAGTTTCTACCACTCGTTTCGGGTAACCATTTTGTTTAAGGTCTCTTCTGATGTTCTTGATTTCTTCTTGTAGTCCTACCTCTGTATTACATAGTCTGTGAGCTCTGTCGACTAAAGATTTAATAATCCCTTTCTTTGTTGTTCCACTGTGATTGGAGTCGTAATTCAGATATTGGCCGGTATGAGTTGGCTTTCTGTAAACTGATGTCACAATATCCTCATTGTTTCTTTTTGCGAGGACGTCCAAGAATGGTAGTGAGTATTCCCTTTCTTTCTCCATGGTGAATTTGATGGATGGCTTAATGTTGTTCAGGTGGTTTAGAAAATGGTCTAGCTGACGGTCGCTATGGTTCCAAATTATGAACGTATCGTCTACATATCTGAGCCATAATTTTGGTTTAAATCTCGCTTTTTTCAGTGCTTGGACCTCGAACCAGTTCTTGTAGATGTTGGCGGTTACCGGTGAGAGAGACGAACCCATAGAAAGACCGTCGTCTTGTGCAAAGAATTCGTCCTTTAATTGGAAATATGAGTTTCTGAGGCAGCATTGTAGAAGTTCCATTATCTCCTTAACCGGTAGCAAAGTTCTATTATGTAATTCCTCGTCCTCTAGCACTTCTTCTGAATAATTTCTAAAGATTCTTCAACCGGAACATTAGAGTAGAGGCTTTCTACATCGAAGCTGACAAAACGATCTCGTTTTTTTAGTTCTATAGACTCAAGAATTTCTACAAAATGTCTCGAATCCTTCACAAACGATGGGCTGCCATCTTGAAGTGGTCGTAGAATTGGAAGTAAGAACTTGGCTAGTTGGTATGTGGGTCCATAACCAGAGCTAGTTATTGGTCGAAGCGGCATGTTGTTTTTATGTATTTTTGGTAATCCATATAAATGCGGTGGTTTGCTGTGATGTGGCGTAAGAGTTGTCCTTATTCTTATTCTTCGTATTTCTTCAATATCTGGAAGACCTTCCTCTCCATGCTGGAAGTGGGATCTTTCTTCAAGCGTCGGTAGTTCTCTTGTCGTAGAATAAAAAAATACATAAAGACAACATGTCGCTTCGACCAATAACTAGCTCTCGTTATGGACCCACATACCAACTAGCCAAGTTCTTACTTCCTCTACTCTAATGTTCCGGTTGAAGAATCTTTAGAAATTATTCAGAAGAAGTTGCTAAAGGACTAGGAATTACATAATAGAACTTTGCTACCGGTTAAGGGATAATGAAACTTCTACATTGCTGCCTCAGGAACTCATATTTCCAATTAAAGGACGAATTCTTTGCACAAGACGACGGTCTTCCTATGGGTTCGTCTCTCTCACCGGTAATTGCCAACATCTACATGAACTGGTTCGAGGTCCAAGCACTGGAAAAAGCGAGATTTAAACCAAAATTATGGCTCAGATATGTAGACGATACGTTCATAATTTGGAACCATGGCGACCGTCAGCTAGACCTTTTCTAAACCACCTGAACAACATTAAGCCATCCATCAAATTCACCATGGAGAAAGAAAGGAATACTCACTACCATTCTTGGACGTCCTCGCAAAAGAAACAATGAGGATATTGTGACATCAGTTTACAGAAAGGCAACTCATACCGGCTAATATCTGAATTACGATTCCAATCACAGTGGAACAACAAAGAAAGGGATTATTAAATCTTTAGTCGACAGAGCTCACAGACTATGTAATACAGAGGTAGAACTACAAGAAGAAATCAAGAACATCAGAAGAGACCTTAAACAAAATGGTTACCCGAAACGAGTGGTAGAAACTGCTCTACAACTCTCTAAGAACCAACCAGCCATGACCGAAGAGAAACCCAAAACACTACTCAGCATTCCATATGTCAAAGGATTATCTGAGAAAATAAAACGGATAGGAAGAAATTATGACATTAACACGGTATTCAGATCATCAAGAACTATTGGTAGCATGATCTCCAAAACTAGACCAGACAACAGTCGTGACTCCAAGAATTGCATCTACGAAGTCCCATGTGAATGCGGCCAGTCATACGTAGGGAAACTAAAAGACTCTTAGATATCAGGTTGAAGGAACATAAAACCCATACGCAGAGAGGAGAGACTTTGAAATCCGGCATTGCCCAACACTCCTGGAAAAACATCACAAAATGAAATGGTCGGAGGCAAGAATTATACACCGAAAAGAGCACTGGTACAAGAGGAAATTTAAAGAAGCAACGTTTATCGAAAACAACAAGAATGTCTTTAGTCAACCCAGCGTAGAGATTAACAATGTGTGGAAACCCTTAATTAGACGCCTGACTAATCTTAGTTTACGGTAACGTCCCCTTCATTAACTTTGTACACTTGATCGCTTCACTAACTTTGTATTAGTATATAAGTTACAGTAGTCTTTAAGTTTGTTAGTATTCACCTGAAGACGATTGCAGATTCAATAGCAATTGAAACGTTGTGTTTATTCAATTAAACTAAAATATAGACAATGGAAGTCCAGAATAGTGTTATTATTTCAAACATAACATTGTCTAAACCATTCAAACTTACTATGAGTTAGTTTTGTCAAATCTGAAATGTTATGCCAAAATGCTTAAAACTACACATTGACAGAATTCTCCAACGTAAATGTTCAATAACCACCTTCTTGTGTTAAACATTGTATTATTCTACTTTTCACAGATTGCATTGCTCTTGTATTTTAAGGAAAATATTTTCGCAAAAGTAAATCCTACAGGTCAGTCACCTGGATCTAATTTTTGAAGTCTTATGAATGAAAAGGAATGTAGCTTATGGCGTTGTAAAATTGTTTGTATTAGGTACATAGTATCAAAACCCAATTCCATTGACGCTATTCGTATTCAAGCTTGAAAATATTCTCATTGTAAAGAGATTAATCATTGTCAGTTGGTGGTTTCATTCTCGTTATGAGTCTACTTACTTTTCCAAAATGTATACAATTGAAATTTTTTTATATGTGAAAACTTCCCCGTGTCATTTCTTGTAAATTTGGATATTTGAAATTAATCTCACCGACAGTTTACTGAATAACTTTATGACACATGTCATGAATTATAAACAAGTCTAAAATCACTTCGTTTGGATAGTTTTGCATTTTTTAAATCAAATTTATGAAACAATTAGCTTAGCACAACCCTTGAGGACATCAAACTCTCATATATCAATGTAGTTGCTATAGTTTTTGTAAATGATAATAGTTGTAAAAATAGTAATGTTAGGTTTGTTTTTATAGTTTTGTGCTCGATATTAATTTTAAAAGAATAATTAATAAACGCTGTCAATTTATATTAAGCTTCTCACAAATTTATTATGATAGGTTGAATAAATTAATACAAATCAAATCTATACGACAAAATGCAATTTGTTGCACCCAATTTAAATTGATCAGTTTATTTTACGTTTGATAAGAATATAATTACCTGGAACAGTTCAGATCCAGCAACTCATCTTCTGACACCATATCAAAAAGATTCGTTTCCTTTGGTAGATTCCCGGTCCTATAATGCATATTTTACCATTAATAAATTTCTACTACAATAAATTAGAAAGACAGGAAGTAATTAATCTTTTAGTATTTTAATTTCAAATGTTGATTGAAACCATAATAAGCTCAAAACTGTTTTTTACCATTACAATTAAATTTACTTCCGACCATTAGTAATTAATTAAAAATCAAACCAAAACGTAAAAACATAGGTAGGTAATTATAAAGTAATGTCACATATATGTTATTTATTTAAGTTAACAATCTACTAATACACATACACTACTTACTTTTATAAAATTGTGGATCAGCAAAAAGTTGAATGGAAGTCTGTTGATGCACAACTTCTAGAACTAAAACAATAATCTCATGATTAACTTTTCTAATTGAAATATGTATGTCTCTTTTATGCCCTTAGAAAATGTAGCAAAATACAAATTTTAACATAAAATAAACGTATGTCAATGGAAAATACATTATTTTACAAAATTTTAATGAATTATAGATTAAAATTTGAAGTGTGAGTTAAAAGTACGAAAGTGATTAAATAAAAAATGAAGCATGATAAGAAAGCGCAGGGGGATGTTGCATTTTTCTGAATTTTTTATCGCTAGTTTATGTGTTATAATATTGATCAAAACCACAAAGTACGCTTTCTTTATATCAAACTTACATTTTTATCAATCACTTTATTATTCAAATTTATATTTTACTATTTAGTTCACACAGCTACAAAATAGTATTGTTTTAGATTTTATCCCCAATCACATTTTAAAAGAACTTATACCCACGCTTGTGAAGCGTATTAACCAAGTATTCACTAGTGGAATAAAATACTACATAAGTAAAAATGGAAGAATAATAATTTAATACAAATCTTTTGAAATTTATTATAAATAAATTATTTTTAAAAATTAAGTTTTAAACAATAATAACAATAATTAATGGAAACTCACGTGGCGAACTGTTTAAAGATTTTCCAATTCTTCTTTTCCTGCAACATAATAAATTGTCGGTTATTGTTTTATTAATTATAAACGATCATAGAATCAGAAATTAGATTAAAGAAACGTAAAAGGGATGATATCAGAATATAGTTTATAATTTATTGAATAAGTGTCGAAACAGGTAGGTATACCTCTAGGTAATTCTAATATTCTTAATAGTAATACAAAATATGTATTTGCAATAAAATTAATAACAGTATTGTTTGTGACAAGTATCTAATTAGCTCTAGGCATAAATGAAAATATAAATTTTACCTTAAACAGTTCGATATCCGAAAATTCGTCTTTTGATGGTGGAAGGCATACATCAACGGCAGATAGATAACACATATGGTTTCAACGAATCTAGACTGCTGGTGGGATTGCATTCTTCGTTTGTTCTATAGAAAACCAATATGTAATAAAGATTGGATTAATTATATTAATTTGTTCTACAATGTAAATGATGTTAAAACATTTTGAAGAAGAATTCAATACTAACATCATACTAATATCAACTAAGAAGTTACAAAAATTTAAAAAAACTAAAAAAATAAAACTTATCGCTACATTACCTAGATTACCTTTGTTACGACTTTCTCATTTCTGTTGTTAGCCTCATTTCATGTCGCTAGTATGAGGAAATTGGTGAAAAAACTGAAAGAAAAACATAATTCAAATAGTGTAGGTAATGATTCAATTATTCGAATTTAATTGTTTAAAAGAAAATGAAATAAATCGTGATCAATTAAAATTTAAATACCTTTACAGATTCGATTGTAGTTGACTCCGGTGTTGCATAGACTTTGGTATCAAATAGTGTTCCAACGAAGATTTTCTTGAAACAGACACGTCTTTATGTAGGTATATGAAACTTTTGTTACTAATTTAAAATTTATTGACTAATTACATATTAACATTAACATTTTTATTAGAGTAACGCATACAGATTCTCATTTGTTACTTCGATTTCCCTTGCATTGATAGGCATTTCTTTCTGACACATTTACCGAAATTGCAAATGTGTTTTCTTTCTATATACAATTTAGTTGATATGGAGACTTCAATGTAAGTTTTTGCTATTGTTAAAGACTGCCATCCACCGTGCTGTTTAATTGTTGTGATCTCAACACTCTTATTTGCTAGTAAGGTCTCATGCGGTGGTCGATAGTTTCAAAAACAAACAATTTTGAAAGGTATCTTTGCTGTAATGTATTAATTCCAACTGCTTGCATTGTAGATCTTCCATCTATGTATTTTGTAAGAAGAATCTGAGGTGTAGCAACCCTTTCGGACGTAGCTAAATGTATTTCTTACACAGGCTCACAGCATTGACACAAAATTCTTCTTGGATAATGGTGAACTTGCGTAAAATGTTTGTTTTGGTATAAGGCATTCACACCAACAGATATGAGTCTATCTTGTACGTCATCATTGTTAATTCGGAACACATGCATGTACCTCCCATTATTGTAATACAACCTAAAATAGTTCAAAAGTTATGCCTAATATTATCAAAAGAGTTAAAGTTTATCTTAATCATCAAATATTGTTCATCAGTAGCACCTAACAGAAAATTTTCAATGTGTTTTTTTTCAACACTTTTGATTTATTTACTTCATATTCTTTAGTAACTTTTAAGAAAAACTTTAATTTGACAAGTTCTTGTGAACTTTCAATACTTTGCTCCACCTTTAAGAAGCTTGGTACTTTTTCTTGATATTTAAAAAAATGTGAGGGCAGGACTTTCTCATTGATTACGCTTACTTCTCTCCACTCTTGTTGAATTCAGAGAATTCTTATTCTGTTCTTGTAATAAGCTCCGAGTTGTTTCTGGGTTTTATAGAAGATTTCTTGATGAGGAATAGCCTCAACTTTTTCTATTTTTGACACTTTTTCGAGTAAAATTAAACAACAAAAACAATGTATGAATGTAAGCTTTCGCGGCTGTTGTCACTAAGATTATTATCTTCCGGGTTAAGCCGTGTTCGTTAACAAAAACAATCTTAGGAATTTCGCATCATATAGCTCTCTGCATTTTCCCGAATCTCGGAAGGGACATTTTTGTGATTTTATTATTTGATTATTTATTAAATATACTAAGTGACATAGAAAGAAGAACACCCAGTAATAATAAATATTTTATAAATTTTTTTGGGAATATATTTGTTTATATTAAGATAAAAACGATCAGTTTTTCAGCCATATTGCCCTAGCGGTTATTTTGTTAACCTCATTCAAAAACATTTACGATTAAGTAGCCCTAAAACAATGAATTAAGCATTTGTAAGTACAGTTGTCATTTAAACGATTTAAATTGCATTTCAAAAAGCTTCTTTAATTCAATCACAATGCATCTAGTGCGAAGACGCCATAATTTTCGGCAATTAAGCGAGTTTGATAGGGGTAGAATTGTGGGATTGCGTGAGGCTGGTTTGTCTATGAGAGATATAGCCGCTAGAACGCAACGGAGTTTAAACACTGTGGCAGTCTGTGTTCGGGCATGGAACCAAGAGGCCGTACACGAAGAGCGAGAGATACAGGACGTCGTCGAAGAACCACAAAACGCGAAGATCGCCGTCTTAGACTATTGGCTTTACCGGACCGCTTCTCTTCTACACGGGCGATTGCGGACCAGTGGTTTGAAGAACATGGAAGACCGATTGGGATGCGAACCGTTTATAGACGGATAAGAACCTTTGGGCTCTTTTCATACCGTCCCCTTTTTGTGCTACCACTGACTCCAGAGCATCGACGTTATCGTCTAGCGTGGTGTAGAGAACGGGCAAATTGGGACCAAGAATGGAATTCAATTGTCTTTAGTGATGAATCCAGATTCTGTTTGGGTATGCATGACGGTCGTGCAAGGATGAAAGACAAGATCCCCAATTTTCTGTGAATAGGCATGTGCACCACACAGTTGGAGTTATGGTATGGGGAGCTATTGCTATTGGAAGTAGGTCACCTTTGGTCTTCATTAGAGGTAACATGACCGCTGCGCGCTACATCCAGGAGGTCGTAGACCCCATATTGTACCTTATGTTCAGACCATCCCCAACAGCACATTCCAACAAGACAACGCACGACCTCATGTTGCTAGGGTTTCTTTGGCTCATTTTGAGGCCAATCAAATTGCTTTGTTGCCTTGGCCACCAAGATCTCCCGATCTTTCGCCCATCGAGCACGTCTGGGATATTATGGGAAGAAGATTACTCAATTTACCTCACCCTGCACAAACTCTAGCGGCTTTGCAGCATCAGTTACAGATAGCATGGGATGAGATACTTCAAGAAGAAATCGATCACCTCATTAGAAGTATGCCCAGACGTGTTAATGAGTGCACAAGACATCGTGGTGGAGCAACACATTAAGATTTTTGAAGAAGTTAACAGTTTAATTTTTATCAAATTGTGATCGTTTACTAATCTAATTGGTATACACTAGTATACCAAAAATTGTTCAAATAAATTTATTATTACTGGGTGTTCTTCTTTCTATGTCGCTTAGTATAATAATTTGAAATTTCGATTGTGGATAGGTGAGTTGTTCTTCGACGAGCGTTAATACATAAATTATTTTAAAACAATTAAGTTTTAAACAAGTAGTAATGATATATAAAAAATAATAAAAATAATTAATGCAAGCTCACGTGACGAACTGTGTAAAGATTTTCCGATTCTTCTTTTTCCTGCAACATAATAAATTAGTTACTGTTTTATTAATTATAAACGATTATAGAATCAGAAATTAGATTAAAAAAAAGGTAAAAGGGATGATATCAGAATATAGTTTATAATTTATTGAATAAGTGTCGAAATAGGTAGGTACCTATACAGGGTGTCCCACCGGGAACGCCATTGATAGATTATAGAAAAACTGTACATGGGAAAAATTTGAAAATTTGGTAGTATACTAACATTGACAGAGGCACTTCCCCTAAAATATTTTCAAGATGGTGACACTTCCGGTTATACCGGAAGTATGTGTCAACTTGCTTATTTTAAATGGAACACCCTATATATAATTTTATTTTTGAATTTTGCCCAAAATTCTAGACACATTTTGTGTATACTGTCCTATACCTAAGTCTAACTGTTTTGGACTTATTTTAAATTTTATGTCAAAATGACGTTTTCAGGTCTAAACAAAATTATAAAATTTTCCTATACTAATGCCTTTATTATTTAATTGAAATAGGTTTCCTTGTAGCAGGGGACCTATTTTAGTGGACTATGTCAATATTATGATAATAAATTATTACAAGGCGATCAAAAAAGGATTAAAATTAAATTCAAGAACACGTCAAAAGTCATTTTTAAATGCAAGCACTATGTTTTTATAGCTTTATTTTATTTAGCATCAAAATAAAGTTGACTTTGTACAAGGTTGTCTATTCAAAAATTCATGGTTTTCAAAATATTGGCAATTTAACTTTTTTTGTTGCACAAATGCTATTGTATTTCTTTTAATATGAATGGTTACTCCTAGTTGGCCATGATGGCGTTAGAAAACAATCATCTGTCAAGGATATGTCAAACTGTTAAAATTTTCAATAATCATGCCGGGACGCTTAAATTATACAAACGAAGATTACTTAAAGTTATTTATTATTTATGGAGAATGTGATAAAGTTATATTAAGAACATGTGTTACAGTTAACTATACCGACTATGAGTGTTAAAGTGTATATCGTTACCAAAGCGCAATGCTTGAAACACACGTGTGTCGATAAAGCCAGGTGTTCTTTCGTTGCGTGTGTAATACTGTACAAGTAATTATTTGGCTTTATCGACACACGTGTGTTTCAAGCATAATAAGTTATCGCTTTGATAACGATATGCACTTTAACACTCACAGTCAGTACAGTTAACTGTTGGAATTTCTTAGTTTGATACACACAGTTTGACATATCCTTGACAGATGATTGTTTTCTAACGCCATCATGGCCAACTAGGAATAACCATTCATATTAAAAGAAATTAATAGCATTTGTGCAACAAAAAAAAATTTTAAATTGCCAATATTTCGAAAACCATAAATTTTTTGAATAGACAACCTTGTACAAAGTCAACCTTATTTTTGATGCTAAATAAGATAAAATTATAAAAACATAGTTCTTGCATTTAAAAAATGACTTTTGACGTGTTTTTGAATTTAATTTTAATCCTTTTTTTATCGCCCTGTATTAATTTATTATCAAAATATTGACATAACCCACTAAAATAGGTACCCTGCTACAAGAAAACCTATTCCAATTAAATAATAAAGGCATTAGTATAGGAAAATTTTATAATTTTGTTTAGGCCTGAAAACCTCATTTTGACATAAAATTTAAAATAAGTCCAAAACAGTTAGACTTAGGTATAGGACATTATACACAAAATGTGTCTACAATTTTGTGCAAAATCCAAAAATAGAATAATATATTGGATGTTCTATTTAAAATAAGCAACTTGACACCTACTTCCTGTATAACCGGAAGTGTCACGAGCTTGAAAATATTTTAACGGAACTGCCCCCGTTGATGTTAGTATACTACCAAATTTTCAAATTTTTCCCATGTACAGTTTTCCTATAATCTATCGATGGCGTTCCCGGTGGGACACTCTGTATATGTAATTCTAATTTTCTTAATAGTAATACAAAATATGTCTTTGCAATCAAATTAATAACAGTTTTGTTTGTAATAAGTATCTAATTAGTTCTAGGCATGAATGAAAATATGTGTTTTACCTTAAACAGTTCGAAAATTCGTCTTTTGATGGTGGAAGGCATAAATCAACGGCAAATAGATAACACACTTTGTTTCAACGAATCCATACTGATGACGTGCTGGCATTCTTTGTTTGCTCTATAGAAAACCAAAAAGAAAGATTGAATTAATTAAATTAATTTGTTCTAAAGCGTAAAAAAACTTGAAAATTTTAGAAGATAGAAATGATAATGAAATTTTATATGAATGTTGGAAAGAGGTACAATTGCAAAGAACAAAGCTTGGAAAGAAGAGAGAAGAGCATATTATAGACAGGGGGTTACGCTACAGAAGGATGAAAAAAGAGATAACACAAAGGGACAAGCACTACAAAAAGCAAGAAATAGAATGATGACAATAGAAAAAACAAAGTATATATAACACAAAATACAAATACATAATGGTGAAAGGGATACCAAAATATATTACAAGAGGATTGAACATAAAAGAAAACGTATGGTAAAATGAGGAGCATGAAAACAAATATTAGAGAGAAGATGAAGAAAGAATGTGTAGGATGTGTGGAAAAAAATTAGGAGAATGTAGAGCATATGGTACAGGAGAGTAGAGAAATAAGGACTGAGGAGTGATAAGGGAAGTTCTGCTTAGGAGAGAATGGAGAGGCCACAAAATGGTTGAAAGAAATATAACACAAAAGAAGAAGGATGGAAGAAAGGAAAAGAAATACAATAAAAAACATGCAACTGAGGAAAGTGACGTGGTTAGAGAACAGAAAGATAAAATAAGTTGATATTGTGCGGAGATTGTTGTGTTAATGTGGGTTTAGTTTTTAGTTAATATTTAAATGTAGATACAACCGAATAAATTCGTTAATTTTGAAAAACAAATAGAGCTTGATTGATTGATTGATTATTAAATAAGTGTCAAAATAGGTAGGTATATAGGTAACTAGTAATACAGAATATGTCACCAATTTAATAACATTTGATTTGTCTTATCTAATTAATTCTAGGCATAAATAAAAATATGGATTTTACCTTGAACAGTTCGATATACGAAAATTCGTCTGTTGGTGGTGGAAGGCACAAATCACTGCAGATAAACTACACACGTGGTTTCAACGAATCTAGACTGCTGTTTGCATTCTTAGTTTGCTCTATAGAAAATCAATAATAAAGATTGGATTCATTATATTAATTTGTTCTACAACGTAAAAGATGTAAAAACGTTAAAATTTTGAAGAAGAATTCAATACTAATCATATTAATGTCAACTAAGAGGTTACAAAAATTTTTAAAAAACTATAAACAATAAAACCTATCGTTACATACATTACCTTTGTTATAATTTCCTCATTTCTGATGTTATCGTCATTTCATGTCGCCAGTATAGAAAAATTGGTAAAAAACTAAAAGAAAAAACATAATTAAAATAATGTAGGTAATGATTTAATTAGTCAAATTTAATTGTTTAAAGAAAACTAATGAAATAAATCGTGATCAATTAAAATTTATTTTGTAATACATAATACCTTCACTGATTCGATTGCAGTTGACCCGGTGTTGCATAGACTTTGGTATCGAATAGTGATCCAACGAAGATTTTCTTAAAACAGACACCCCGATCTCTTTGCTGCACACCTTGTAAAATTCAACACAATTTTATTAATTAAATGCGTTGGATATTAAACTATTACCAAGTAAAATTAAAATGTGCATGAATTAATTTAGGTATATTTAATTTATTTTTTTCCAATTCACGTCTTTATGTATATGGAACTTTGTTACTAATTTAAAACATATTTATTTTGTACCTACATTTTTTTTATATAAAACTCTATGTAATTATTAATTTTTAAAAATCACATGCACAGATTGATATGCAGAAAAACGGAACTTATAGTTCAAACGATTACGGAATGGAAATGAACAAAAATTAATCTGAACCAATCTAGACATTAAATGATAAAACTTACACTACCTCAATTAATTCGTCGATTACTCCCAATTGGTTCTGTTTTTGAATTTGAGTTGAAGTAGTAATCTAACAGGAAATATCTGGAGTGGTAAAAAAGTGACGTCTCTTTGATCTCCTTCTTCAACATCTTGAAAAATTAAGCATAATTTTAGTAAATGAATAAGTACGACTTTGACTTTTTTATTATACATGATTATCGCAAAAACTATATTTATAAAATATTAATAGGTGGTTCCTCCTAAATGGTGGTTGAGTAACAAAACGAATGGTCTTATTAGCACATATGTGCCAACGTGTTCGACCAAACTTGCATGGGCTTTATTGAGTCTAATTGTAATTAATAAAACCGCGTAAGTCACACAAGTTAAAATAAATCATCAAAATGATGATTTAGTCAGTTAAAATTAAAAATTCAATAAACTATATAAAACACACAGGTGTTTATAGCGAACGAACGACTAAAGATCAAGCCCTCTCAAGTTTAGGCAAAACGTCAGCATATGTACTTACCTATCTTATACAAAAAATTTTTTAAAGGGCATCTAGGTAAGTACATACCAGTTGACGACAGAAACTCACACCCTGTAAGGTTTTATTACTTCGGATAGAAATTTAAAAATTTGCACATAAATAAAAGATTGTATATTGTTTTTGAATTGTATTGTGATTTAAAAAAAAATTAAAAATTATTATTTAATTAAAAAATATAGTCTATATCTTAAAACTCAGAAGTTATAACTACTTCCGTTCAAAACGAAAGTTTTTAGTATTGAAAATTTAGAAAATTTGTAGTTTTGCATAGGTAGTATGCGAACGTCTTAAAGTTTTTGGCATAAACAATAAAAATTACTTTCTGTTGTCACCCAGTATAGAGCAACCTTTTCTGAAAGGCTTATAATTTTAGAACAAAAACTACAAACTAAGAAAACTATAAGTACCTACTGCGTAATTTTCTTCAATTTTTATTGTAGCCCAACTTATTCAGAATAGATATAGGTAGTTGTTTAAACTTATTCGTAAAATAACGGCCACGGAAGTTTATTGGAACTCTCAAATTTACACAAACCTATGATTTAAGCATCCGAGCAATAATTAGTAATTTGAGAATTAAAAATTGGGCGGGATTATTTAGTTTTCATTATTAGAACGTTTTAATTATGATTAAGTAGTAAAATTAAAATAATTAAGTTGCATTTCGAAAGTTCGAGATAGAAATAGTATTTCACTTTGTGAGCAAACAACTTCAAATGAAACGAATGATGAAATGTCTGTTTTAAAATAAACTGCGCAGTCCAGTTTGGGTAGGTACGTTACGTGTAAGCGCCACCCTGCTAATTAATAGTGGCAGGAACGTATTAAGGTAAAAATTTTAAAACCAATATTACTTACCATTTACATACTGTTAAATTTTGCTTTAATATCAGTTCGAAAATAAATGGAATTAAGATTTAAACTACCTATAGATCCGAAATCAGAATTGATCTTGTTTATAGGTACATTTTCTCTTTTTTTTTTCTTATTTTTACTTTCAATATTTTAATGAAAACTCAAAATTTGTTAAAAGCTTTGGTTAGCGATATTATCCAACCAATATATAGTGTTGTGACCAGTAAAGTCCAGATTATCATAATTTTATCGAAGAAACTTACTAGAAAACGTTTTTTTGCAGTTCCTTAAAATAATTTAATTGTTTGTTTACTCTTCTCGTAAATGTACATAGGTTATATAACATTTACTTAATGTTTCTATAAGCAATTCTAAAGAAATGGTTAATTAGTCAAAGAAACAGAGGATACAATAAATAGTACAGATAGATAGACATAGAAGAAAAAATAAGATGTGATATTTGTTTTATCTTCAGCGTTATCTTACATAAACAGTAACTAAAATGTGAACTGCAGAAAGTACAGAACTGAAAAACAAACTAATACGTTACTGAACTATCCCCGCTACAAGCATTTCAGGTTGACTGCTTCGAAGAGTTCTATTGGCACCAGCTCTATAAAGAGCTTTCAACCAATCACACATCGAAACGAAATTCTTGGGGATCTTCGCCGTGGAACGATATACGATTGGTCACAACAAGTTGTAAATGAAAGAACGCGAACCCTTTCTGATAAATACTTCTTCTATAAAGAACCAAAACACCAATACAGGACTAGACTACATGGTAAATTTTTGATGTCCCCTGACGACACTTTGGAATAATTTGTTGCAAGGGTTATAAGGAATGGATTTTTCTTTGTCCAATTTTTGTATTTAAAAAGATTGCACTATGTTGTAAAAAAGGGACTACAAACATTTGCGAAGATACAATTAAATTTTTAATTCGGATGCATTTAATTTCAAATCCAAACTTCTTGATAACCTTAAATTTAAATTTAATTTAATTTTATTCTTAAATATATATAGGTATAATAATTCAATGCAATAAATTGTTGGATAATGCATGTGAGTGAAACCAATTAATTGAGAAAATTATACATTTCTAGGTACTGAAAAATGAGAAGTGAATAAAACAAGAACATTCAAATTGCAGCTGGATTTCTGAAGGAAGTTTGGAACTTCCAGAATCACGTGAACTACAAGTTCATATATGAAAACCCAAATTTGTATTAAATGTACCTATGTAAGTACATAAGTAGGTACCAATCAGATGCCAAAAATCTTAAAATTGTTATATAAAAATTAGGATTTAATTTCAAATATTTATTTCAATAAAACGGTGGGCGAGATACTAAAAACTACAAGGTTAATAAACTATAAAAATGTTTAAATTATTTGGATTTATAAACATTAACATGAGATGCTAAGATGGTGAAAATCTTGAAGTTACTAAATGAAAAATGAGAAATTAATAAGAAAATTATAGATACTGAAAACTACCAGGTTAATGAACCAAGATTATTCAAAGTGTATGGTGGGTTCCAGAATTCGTTGGGAAAATCATATTTTTCCAAACTTTAACATTAAAATTAGGTAGAAGGTAAATTTGAGTAAGTGAAAATCAACCAAATTACTTAAGTCTGGATTTAATTTGAATTTAGGTTAATTTGATGTGATATGATTCATGGTGTGAAATTCAAGATAAAATAGGTGCCTACGTTGAAACTGAAAACTATAACAATTGCACAATTAACGTAACGTTTGTATCTATAGGAAAATGCAGAAGCTTCATTATAAAAATGCAAATTTTCGGCAACGCGCATTCGTTACGTTATTGAAAATGTAAGCAACAGTTAAAATTGTAAAGTTATGGCATGCTCAAGATTTAAACTCAAAGAAAGCCGACATCCGACTTACCTTATAAACAAGCACGATGTGGAATTTTCCAACCGCCATGATGATTGTATGTGCCGTGTAAAATTTTTAAAACACCAATTCCAGGGTTATTACAGTTTAAATCTTGTATTAACAATAAACATTAAATTACCTTCTTGCAGTCACAAAATTAATGCAAAATTTTAAATAAATAAATGGATTTGACCGAAATAAATGCTATATTCAAACACTTTTGTAGTTAAATAAAAGACGCTTCACCCCTAACGCAAACCAAGCTCGCCCCTCTACTTAAACTCTATATTCGCGATTTGATTGGTACTTTCGGGCACCTAATTTAAATCGACCAATAGCATTCCTAAGCACATTAAAATACGTTAAATCTTGAAGAATTCAAAATTGATATAGGTGCCAAGTCATTCTCAAGGTAAAATCATATAGAAGTATAAAATAGTAGAGTAATTTTCTGTAGTAGGTATTTTACTCCAAACATTTTCTTTGTTTTCGGTACAGAATAAAATTTAATTCACATCAGGAATATTTGTAAATCGTTTTATTAGAAACTGAAAGCATTGTTCTCACTTGAATTAAATGAATTAAAAACAGTTAAAATGCTTAATTCACTGAAGTCAAAATGAAAATTTAATTTAATTTAGGGTCTGTTTCTAAATTCGACTGTGTGAAATCTGTTGTAAACAATAACTACAAATTCAATTATTTTGAACACGGTTAAATAATACTGAAACTTGTAAACGGCAATCCAATATTTATTTTAAAACGGTTTATAACGCAGGGAAAAACTTATTAATTAACCGGCTTCAAAACGAAAAATGTGACAAAACAAAACTAACTGCTATAGGTACCTAGGTACATTAACAATAAAACAAAATTTACTATTTACTGTAATTGTTACGTTGGTAACGTACATTTTATCGTTAACCCCTTTTACTTTTACAATGCTTTTATTGAAAATCCTAAAAAGAAGTTGATGGCTTTGGTAGTTTTAATTGCAGACCTTTTTCTCTAATTTTAATTCAAAACCGTTAATGTGCAAAAAATAGTGGTTTAGCAGATTTCTAATACTTAATAAGCTTTTGTAGCTTATTATTAAAGGTACAATAAGTAACTTTTTCTACAAGCGCTACTAAAAATTGAAATTTTTATCCGTCATACTGCAATTAAAAATGTAATATTATATAGCGGCGAATTAAAAGTAAATCACGTGGTTTACTTTTAACACTAGCATCAAAATGAAATGACAGTCTTTGTCAAAATGAAAATTTTGGAGCAATGAATTTTGGTTTATTCTTTTTAAGTTTATATACCTACTTATTTTCTGAACGCGTGATGATGAGAGTTCTTTAGGCAACACACAATTCTCTCCCTCTTTTACTTGTGCAACTAAAATAACTTTATAATTCAAGGTGGAAACTCGGAATTCAGATTTTATTAACGAAAAAGCTACAAATTATTTATGTATCCTATTTGGAAAAATTGAATGTACAGTTGTAACAATTGGAAATAGTTAGCCCATATGAAGAAATATCGTTGACCTGCAAGTTATAGAACTTTCAGAGGTAGGGTAATTATTTAAAGTAGCGGGTACTAAAAAATTGTTGTTGGGCTGCTCATCAAAACCGTTGGAAGTAGCAGGGCAATTATCTGAAATAATTTGAAAAGCAATTCTTTTCTTGTTTTCAAGGGTCTTCCAAATATACTTCGGCGACGTTTGATCTTTTCCAACCACCATGTCGTTTAATTGTGGTTAAATTTGCCCCAGAATCTGCTAATAAGCTAGCGGACGTCCGACGGAAACAGTGGCCCGTATAAAGTTCACTATTCGGCAGTTTCAGAAATTCTGCTATATTTGCAGGCATCTTCCCAAAGGTCTTAATACCCACTGGTTGTATGGTACACTTATTGTCTGTGTACTTTATACTTACGATATAAGTTAATGTAAGCTTCAGTAATGATAGTAAACGTTCTTGAAACTCTAGTTTTACTGTCTGGAATGTTTACGACTAGTGTACTTCCTAAATCTTCAATATTGCTTAATGTCAGCTGACAAATATCTTCACGGCGGCAAGTGCCTAGTATGCCCATTATAGCAGCAACTTTGAACATTAAGTACTTATTATCTGGTGCCTCACCAATAAACTTGTTAATATTTTCTCGGTGAACATTTTGATTTTTCTTCTCCTTTGCGCTTCAAGAACGCAAAGAGTTTATAAGATTTACCGATGTCGTGATTAGTTGTGACATTCAACATTGCCTTGATCATAGAAAAATGTGCCCAAAGTATAGAAGATTTCTATATTTTGAAATGTTCCTCGAAGTAAACTAACATAACACTTTCGTTATATTTTCCTACAACATTCTTTTGGGCGCACCACTTTTGAAAGCGCTGAAACGCTAATTCATATTGTTGCTTGGATTTAGTGGGCAACAAATCTAATGTTGCTCTACTAGCAGCTTCTACTATTTCTATTGGAATTTCTTCACTCATCTTAAATTTCACGAATCTAATAATTCGCAACTGTCAAACAATAAGCGAACTTGATTGTTTTGTAAATGTCACAGACTGCCTGATTTTTTTCGGTAATCTTTAAACTTTTTATACATTTAGCTGTTTTCAATAGTGGTGTTTGTAGAAAAATGTTGTATGATATACGTGTTAAAAGTGATTTTATTTTGCGAGTGGGGAGATTGCGGAACGAGAACGAGCGCAACACATATATTATAAATAACTATTATACCTAGTCAATAGTACAATGCCATACAATTTTTACGATGAGGGAGACGGGTTGAATCTCTAGTGTCCATTTTAAAGGCGGCGTTTTGTCAAACTTCTGGTTGTTTATTAGATTTCAAACGGAAAAATAAACTCTGACATGACTTTTTATGAGCGGGCTTGTTACTTTTTAAACATCGGTTCAGCGGTTGTCTAAAATTGACAAATTAAACAACAGCTTTATTAATTAACGATTTTTAAAATGTGATAAAAGAATTAATAACTTAAAGCAATGGTTATCTTAAACACTTTGATAATTAATTAATTGTTTTGTTACGCCACGGCGTGGCGTACTAAAATTATTCTGCTTTTAAATTTTTGTGAATTTTTTTGTAAACCTTTTGGGAATATTTCCAATTGATATCTAATAAACAATCATAAGTTTGACGAAATGCCGCCTTGGCGGGAGTGACAGTGGAAAATTCAAATTCGGGGTATGAATTGAGGATAAAAAGACCATTCAAACGAGGTATCACTCAACCTACCTTTCCATTTAAAAAATTCGCTATGGCACCCAGCCGCCATCTTAAAACTTAGAGCTATCGATTTTATGTCAAATGGTAGTATTTTATGCCTTATTATAGTCCTTCAAATTTCAATTCGATATCTTAAACCTTTTCAAATTTAGAAGGGGAGAGGGATTTACGTCCGCAGTGTATATCCTTGAACAAAAGTTATCTAAAGTCATTTGTACAACTCGATAATGCATACAATAAAATACAGTTTAACCTAAAATTCTTCCAAATCCTACTTATCTTTTGAAATACGACGTAATCAGTCTTTTCTCATTAAATTGGTATAGTACGACCAGCTGTACTCTGAAGGAGATTGACCAACAAAACAAAGTATTTTGATTTTATGGGATTCAACAAATTATTTACTGATTTCAAAGCAGCTATGCCGTCATTTTACAAAAAAGAAAAATACGAACAAAGAAGACTATGGAGCGCCGATACTTTGCAGAGAGCTCTGGATGCCGTCCAAAAAGAAAAAATGGGTGTTAATAAAGCAGCCAGGGAATTTGGTATCCCGCCCATATAAGTTGGCGAGACAAAGAAGCTTCGGGCTACCGATTTACTTCTGATAAAGACTGGGCTTTTGACGTAGCAGAAAACATTAAGTCGAGCAAAAATTTAATGTACAAACTAAAAAGCTGAAGAGGATTGGCTTAATTCATTTTTACGTTAACATCTAGACATTTTTTAAGTATTGTATACAGGGTGATTCACGTAGCCCGTCGGTTAGAAAGTTATCGATTTTCTAATATTCCATCAATATGTATTTGGTATATGGCCGTAATCGACTGCTCTAAATCTAACTAAAATATGTAGGTATTTTAAATTGGTGGCACTTCCGGATATAGTACGGAAAACTGACGCCATTTTCGTTTTTTTAATGGAATGTTCCTATTTTGACACCATATCTGAATTCTATATTAAATTTTATGGTAAACTTATTATGATCTAGGTGCATAACTGAACGATAACTTTAAGCCACATTAACAACGAAAAACGAGTAAAAGGATCTAACACAAAAAGTTTCTATTTTATAGATATAGATTGTGATGTTTGTAAGATTAGTGGAGGTAAGTTAATGTTTCAAAAAAATTAAATCCAAAGTTTAATTTATTAAATACTTAGTGTGATGTTAACGCTAAATTTAAACCTCATTAAAAAGAAAATCAAAAACAACCAAAAGGTTCTTGTAGATGGGTTCAGATGGTGGTTCAGATTGGCGGTAGCAAGTTCTTAATTAAACAAGATTAAATCTATAGTTCAATTTATTATCATCTTGTGCGTAACAGAACACTAATTTTAAGCCTCATTAACAACAAAAAAAAGCAAATTTATATGAAAAACTACTGAAAGAACCTATAACACAGAAAATTTTCTCCTTTTTCAAAACAAAGTTAAATCCAAAGTTCAATTTATTAAATATTGTATCTTTGTATACGCTAAACATAAACCTCATTAAAAACGAAAAGCAAAATGAAAAACGACCAAAAGGTTGTTTTATAAACAAGTTCTTAATTAAAAAATTTAAATCTCGAGTTCAATTTATCATGATATGGTGCGCAACGCAACGTTAACTTTATGTATCATTAACAACAAAAAATTAAAAAACGACTGAAGGGACCTGACTTTATGGTTAAGTCCCATTAACAACAAATAAAAACAAATGTAGGTATAAAAAGCGACTAATAATATCTGACACATAAAGGTTTCTATTTTAGTGTGATTTTTGTGACATTGATGGAAGCAAGTCCTTAATTTAAAAAAATTAAATTCAAAGTTTAGTTTATTAACTATAGGGTGATCTGCATAGATCATTTCCGTTCTACTTCAATTTTTTCAGACCTTCAGATATACAGAGTGTTGCACCTAAACTCCCTCGGACCATAGCTGCTTTACCATAAAAGTTATCGAAAAAAGTCTAGGAGCAAAATTATTTGCAATTATCGTCGCCATGTTTTTAAAACATTTTTGGTTACCAGTGGCGTGCCGTATTCCAGTTGCGTATAAAGCTTATGTTTTTTGGATAGAACCCCTATATTTTATTGCAGATTTGCAGAGTACTTCTTTTTTATGTAACAAGTTATACCCTAACTTTAGCGGTTTTGCTTTAAAACCGCTTTTCGAAAAATTTGGTCATTTTTGGATATTTTTTCACAGAAACTAAATTGCGGCGGCTGGTAAGTTTTGTATTGAGGGACAGGCGGAGGCCTGTTCTATCTTCACGTATTTTTTTTTGGTACTTTATGGAAAAAGAAAATATTTGATTGGCATTCACAAATTGTTATTTTTTCGAAAATTTTAAATAGCACCCTCCTAAAAATTACAGCGTTGGATGGCCGAAACTTTAAATTTTCCATTGGTACTACGAAAAACACAATCCCTAAAAAATTTACAAAAAACCAAGTTGAAAATCCGATTTGTCAAAAATCAGCCTTTTCCGAAAACTTACAAGTGTGTCATGATACAAAAAGAATGCGCAGATGTCAAAACACCTAAAAGTCAAATTAAGACTCAACTGAAGACACCAGCCGTTTGCTTTCTGATAAACGTTGCTAAAATGCTCTCAACTCAAGAAGAAATGGTTGACATGGTTTTTGTTCTTGGAGATTATTACAAGAATTGTTTATTGGCGTTACGAGTATATGCTGAGAGATATCCTGCTAGAGCACATTCCCATCCACGGCCTTTCAAAGATTCTTAAATAAGTTTACAAATACTCAAGTGAAAAATACAACTTAAACTAAATGTTCAAAATGACAACCGTCCCTTTAGAGGAATAACCGCACCCTCGACTTGCAGGCTCTAAACATCTCCCTCAGGACTTCTGGTGATACACCACGGAAAGCAGCGCGAATCCTCTCCCGCATATCCTTGGCAGTAGTTGGTACCGTGTTTTAGACCTTATTCTTGATGTAGCTCCACAGACAGAAGTCAAGGGAGTGAGATCTTGTGATCTTGGCGGCCACCTGACTGAACTCCCACGACTAATTCACAAATCTGCAAACCTTTCATCGAGATATTCCAAAACAGCACGGCTAGAATGTGCAAAAGCTCCTTCGTGTTGGAAAACCATCTGTCGTCGATTGACTAAAGGGACATCTTCTAAGAGTTTAATTAAATCGTCACAAAGGAACCTTAAATAACTGTTGCCGTTTAGGTGCTCCTTAAAGAAGTACGGACCCAGAAGGTGTTCGACCACTATGCCACCCCAAACATTCAGTGACCATCTTTGCTGGTGGTTTCCAATTCTTATGGTGTGCGGGTTGTCATCGGCATAATAATGACAGTTGTGGTGATTGACGACAACATTTTTATAAAAGGTCTATTCATCAGAAAATAACACGCGCATAAGAAAAAATTCCTCTTGATGAATTTTGTTGGTAACCCACATGCAGAAGTCCTGCCTGAGTTGAAAGTCTTGAGGTTGTAAATTCTGGTGCAGCTGAACCTTGAACGGATGGAACTTGTACGTCTGAAGAGTACAATGCACAGAACGTATTGAAATGTCAATATTCCTACTAATTTCACGTACACTGGTTTGAGGATTTTCTACAGCTGCCGCCAGAACTTGTAATGCATTGTCTTCGGTCAAAACTAGCTTTTTTCTAATTCTCCTTGCTTGTTTAACACTCCCAGTAGTTGTAAATCTATTCAACGCTTTTTGAAAGGCCCGCAGATCGGGATGTGCTCTACCAGGATATCTCTCAGCGTACACTCGTGACGCCAATAAACAATTTTGTAACATTCTCCAAGAATAAAAACCATGTCAACCATTTCTTCTTGAGTTGGGAGCATTTTAGTAACGTTTCACCAGAAAACAAACAGAAGGTGTCTTCAGTTGAATCTTAATTTGACTTTTTAAGTATTTTGACAACTGCACATCTATTATTTTATTGTGGCACACTTGTAGGTATTTGGGAAAAAGCGTTTATTAACAAATCGGAGTTTTTTCTGTCAATTTTTTCAGGGAATGTGTTTTTCGTAGCACCAATGGAAAATTTAAAGTTTCGGTTACCCAACGCTGTAATTTTTTAAGGGGGTGCTATTTGAAGTTTTTGAATGCCAATCAATAAAAAATTTTTTTCTTCTATAAAGTACCCGAAAAACCGAAACCGCTAAAGTTAGGAGTATAACATGTTACATAAAAAAGAAGTACTTTTCGAGTGCTTTCCAAATCTGCCTTAAAATATAGGGTGTTCTATTTAAAAATACATAAACTTTTTCGATAACTTTTATAGTAAAGGAGCTATGGTTCGAGGAAGTTTAGGTGCTACACCCTGTATAAAGTATGTCATATAATTAGTTTTGTCGTCATGCAATGGCTGTGCTGTTATATTTTATGTTCTTATTTACCTTCTATAATGTTTACACACTTAATTAATATTATTACATGTGAATACTAGGGTGGGTAAGGGTTCGCATGTTTAGGTTTTAGTGGTTTTCCTAAACCTTAAAGTAAATGTTTTGCTAAGACAAACCAATCCACTATTGCACACGGTTTCGTCACTATACTATACAGGTTTATACTGATCTTCTGGGGCACCATACACAACACTTACATCACAATACAATATTTGTATAACGTACTATACAAATAAACAAATAAATAAATGAACTTATATAACCTAAATTATGTTATCTTATATTTGACCGTATATTTAAGTTATCTTATTGTTGACGTTTTTGAAATATGTAATTCTTTCCAAAAAATGGTCTTTGGAATAGTTAACAAAAAATGTGTATTTCGCAAATCAGTTGACATTATAAAATTAAATTTATGGAGCAGTTGGCTGGAAATTCAGACTTACTCGTGATGTCCTACTGAAGAAATTTTCCTG